>JASVER010000016.1:11679783-11833854 GCA_030449065.1 Oceanodroma leucorhoa | reverse complement strand
GACCCCCTCCCTGCCGCCGCACCGCCCGCGGCGGCCCGAAGGCCCCTCTCCGCACCCCCCACCCCCCCGGTAGGAACTCACTGTTGCTCGACTTGAGGTCCCGGTGCAGGATGGGGACGATGGCCTCGTCGTGCAGGTAGAGCATGCCGCGGGCGATTTGCACCGCCCAGTTCACCAGGATGTGCGGTGGGATGCGGCGGCCCCCGCGGGCGGCCCCGGCCCCTGCCCCGGGGGCGGCGGCGGCCAGGGCCCTGTTGAGGGAGCCGCCGCGGGCGAACTCCATGACGAGGCAGAGGTTGGGCTCCCGCAGGCAGACCCCGTGCAGGGCGATGATGTTGGGGTGCCTCAGCATGGAGAAGAGCTTGGCCTCCTGCCGCACGCTCTCCGCCGTGGCCGTGATGTCCTCGTCGGGGTCCTGCCGCGCCGCCTTCACGGCCACCTCGCGGCCGCGCCAGGTGGCCCGGTACACCTTCCCGAAGCCCCCCACGCCGATGATCTCCTGCAGCTCCAGGTGCTGGAAGTCGATCTCCGTCAGGCTCCCCGGGGGATCCCCCCGCCCGCCGCCGCCGCCGCCCCCCGCCGCCGCCCCGCCGCGGGGCTGGCGGGTCACGTAGTTGGCGGGGAAGATGCCGAGGCGGTGGCGGATCTTCCCCGCCCACCAGCCGTCGTCGCCGGACACGGCCGCGTCCTGCGACAGCACCTCCACCACGTCCCCCCGCCGCAGGCTCAGCTCGTCCTCGCCGCTCGCCTCATAGTCGTACAGCGCCGTCCACAGCGGGCACGGACCCCCGCCGGCGGCCGCCGCCCCGGCGCCCGGCAGAGCCATGGCAGCGACCTCAGCCCCGGCGGCCGCCAGCGCCGCCGACGCGGGGGCGCCCGCCCAGCCGCATCCTCACCTGCCGCCGCCGCCGCCGCCGAGCGGGAGCCGCGGGAGGGGGAGGGGCGGGGGCGCCAGGCAGGGGGAAGGGGTGGGGCCCGGGGAAGGGGCGGGGCCCGCCCGGCCCGGTCCCCGCCGCCGCCACTGCCACCGCCTGGCTCCGGCAGGTAGGGCGCAAGCGCGCGCGGGGAAGGCGGGGAGGGGAGTGGCGGTGCCCCGCGAGCTCCCTCCCTCYTCCGCGCCCTGACCCCGGGGATTGGCCGCCGGCCGTCACGTGGGGCGGAGCGTTGGGGGCGGTGGTGGGAGMGAGCCGGCGGGCGGGCGCGTAGGTAGGTAGGTGCCCGCGCCCGCCCTCCCACGCGCGCAGACTGGCAGGCTCCGGGGGGGCGGGGCGTCGGCGGGCGCGCGGCTGAGGCGCTCGCAACGGTCCCGCCCGGGCAGGGCAGGGGAGGGGGCGGTGTAAGGGCGCCGCCGGGCTCACCCCGCGGCGGGGGGGTTGGGGCGGAAGTGGCCCGGTCTGGCCCCGCGCGGAGCCGGGGAGGGTGTCGGGGGGAGCCCATGGCCCCCGGGCGGGCCGCGGCGCTCGGTGCAGGCCGGCCTCAGGCGCCCGCCCCGGCCTGCTTTTGTCCCTCGGGGGCGGCAGAGCAGGTGTAGGGCTTCGTGCTGCCGCCGGCAGCTTCCCCTCTCCCTCGTTGTGCGGTCTTGGGACTTCACCAGAACAAAACCCGAGCAGTTTCTGAAGAAGCCGTGCTGCTTCAGTTCGTGTTCCCTCTCCCACCCGCCTTCACGGCTCATSGGCTCTCTCCCCTGCTCGCTGCCCTGCCCGCACACGGCCTGGAGCGGGTCCCGGCTCTGTGTGGCACGGTCACACAATCCTTTTGTTAGGAGGTTGCCTGGAAATAGCAAATGCTGTGTATATGCTATTTCTGGATAAAGATTTTCCACTTGCTTTTAGGTGGAAAAATCGTATCACTTTGTAAACTAGAGTAGTCGTTTCGTTGGAAGTTAGAGGGAAGTGTGTGGGCTGGGGACGTCCTCTCTTCTCGTCAACACTGTGGGAAGCGTGGTTCAAAGTGGAAGGAGATGTGTTTCCATCCTCGGAGCTGATCACTTTGTGCTGCGGCACCTGTGGTTCTGGATGCGGCTGCTGCCAGCAGAAGCCCTGAGGTGGATAGAAAAGGCCTGGGGAGGGTGTCAAACCGCACTGCCAGGTAGAATAACCTGGCGTGATGAATTCCTCTCAACTTCTCTCACAAAACCCCACATCCAGAGCACTGTACATCCCTACATAAACACAAAATTTGCGACTCGATATCACAGGSCTAAGGTTCCAACATACAGTAATTCAAAAAAATTAACATTACAGTATCCAAAAGTCATCAATTATTGTTTATCCCACTGTCTAAACTGTGTCTATAGTTATACACACAAGGCAAAAATAAAATTATGCAGAAAGTGACTTACTGAACCCTGTTAACCAAAAAGAAAGAATGCAGAACCAGCACGTCTATTGAGCCTTTTCCTATTTCCTTTAATATAAGAGAATGCCTTGCAGCTATTCAGAGAGATAATTACAAGCCTTTTCCTTATCTGCATATTTGCTTTACTATAAAAGCCATAAAGTATGTTGTAATACAAGCATTCTGCCACACAAATTCCACCTTGAACTTTATCTGTTATCTAAAGGAATCTGCAGGAACTAATTAAGTGTGGAATGTTTTGGGTCAGACAAGGTATTGGTTGCAGTACAGTGAAAAGTTTAAATATTTATTTAAAGCTATTATTCCAAAATTTGCTCTCTGAAGTACSATTATCCACTAGCAATTGCTACACTCGGGTTATTCTTTGTTCAGCGTTTTTGCAGCACCTAGTGCTCTAGGATCCTGGTATGTAATTGCTGTTCCTGGGAGTTCTAATCATGGAAATCACGTTGCAGCGAACGCTGCAAAGCGTCTGTAACTTTTCTGGTGGCACCACCTAGTGGAGTTCCCGCTGGGAAGAACAGCCTACAGCAGGCAAAGCTTTCGCCTCAGTCCGTCATCGACTTCTCTGGAGAGAAAAGCGGTCGTATTTTTCATCTTTGGCACTCCTGCAACTGTAGATACGGTACTGTGCATCTACGTTGCGTCCAGAACACATATCCTGAGCTGGAAATGATAGGAACCCTTCATTCCTGCAAGTACCATGATACCAAAAAATGTTTGGTGTCAATATTATCCAAAGATGAGGAAGAGTTGAAAGATCCAAAGATGAGGATGAGTCAAAGATTTGAGTGATGGGCAGACGAGTCACCCTAGAAAGACCCAATGTTATATCAACTCCAATGAAGCCTTCACCACCTGGGGCCTCCAAGTAATAAACTACGTGAGTTAGAGGTCTCAAAAAACAGAAGAGAGGAGGTTTTGAAGAAGCTTTCCCTTTCCACCTTTTCTTATCTACCTCTCTTTTTTGGAGCTGTGCATGTCTATGTTCTTATTTGCCAGTATGCATGTGGAAAACAACTTCAGCAGTTTCTGAAAAACTAATGTTTTTAATTATGTGTACACAGGAGTAGCACATGGGGCACTGCTGGGACTGTGCCTCCTTCATATAGATCAAGAGACTTTGCTGCTTACCAAGGACACACCAAGCAAGTACTCAAGCCCTGTGGCTACAGATCCACAGACATGTGAGGGTGCCACTGCCGCTGAAGGAAACAGTGCCATTCCTCCCCTGCTCCCACCCGCATGTTCATACTGCTGTGTCATCCCTCCCATTGAGCCAACACAAGCATCCAGCGTGGCCACATCGCCTGCAACATCAGGAAGTGAGCTGAGACGTGGTGCATTAGCTCACAATGGCATCTTTAGTCTCTTACCTTTGTCTAAAAAAATCCATACGAGGCACACCGGAACAGTGTGTTTAGTCCATGAAACTGCAGCCACAGTCAGGAACAATGAAAGTRGGGTAAATTTTATCAAGAAATGTGCAAGCTGCTTGGCTGCCTCTGTTTTATACACACATCCTTCACAAAACTGACTGCAATAAAAGTCTGTACATGTGGAGGAGTCMCTGGAAGGGGTTGATGAGAGACATGCAATTGGAGTTCACAGCTATTTTCTGATGGCAGAGGGCGAGAGGGAGGGAGCACTGTGTACGATCACCTCTGGTGTTCACAGCCCAGCCTTAYGCACCTTCCTTCAGGGGTATGCCATAGGGATATGCCCCGTATCCTTATGCCCCATCCTTTGCTGCCTTTGGCCTCCCCTGCTCAAGCTTCCACTTCGCTCCACTCCCCCTTGCTTTGTGCACCCATGCTTCCCCCACCCCTCACATACCTCTTGACTCTGCTAATTTGAGGTCAGCTCCATGAAATTCTTTAACGCAAGGCAGACTGTGTTTTACCCTAAACGCGAAAGAAACCGAGTGGGTTTTGTGGAATTTCCCCACCTGCCTGCCCGAAATACAGCTCGAAACAACACAGAAAGGTCAACACGAAAGTTGGCCAGAGCTCACCGCTCAGAAACCCGGGATGTATCAGGCAGAATTAACAACTGGCGCTGGGGGTGTGACCGATGCGGGGCGCAGCCCAGCTGGCTGGCGCCGCTGCTCCCCCTTTGCCGCGCTTTTTTTGCACCTGTGACCCAACCTCGCGGCCGCCCAGGGCGGGACGCCGCGGTGACGGCCCCCCCGCCCCCCGCCGCGGCTCGGCCCGGCCCCTTTCCGCCCTGCCGCCTCCCTGCGCTGCCGCCCGCCACCGGCAGCCGGCCGCGGCCCCCCGGCCCGGCAGTGGGGCAGCGCCCCCCGCACCGCACCGCGGCGGGAAGGAGCGGGGCGCTGTGCCCGGGGGGGGGGGACGGCCCGTGGCGGCGCCCTCCCGCCGGCGGCGCTCGGGGTGGGGCGGGCGGGATGCTCGGCGTCGCGGGGCACCATGGGAGAATCCGCGGGCGCCCGGCATGGCGGCGGCGGCGGCGGGCGGCTGAGGGGCGGCGGCGGTGGTGGCGGCGGAGGCGAGGGGCGGCCATGGTGTCGCCGGCGGCGCGGCTGGTGGGGCAGGGCGTGTGGGCGGCGCTGACCGGGGGCTGGTACCACGACCCGGAGCAAGGCGCCTTCACCAACAGCTGCCACCTCTATCTGTGGCTCTTCCTGCTGGCGCTGCCCATGGCCCTGCACCTGGTGAGACCCGGCCCGCGGAGCGGGGCGACGACGGGGCTGAGCGGGGTGGTGGGGGGCTGCCGCGGGCCCCAGCCGGGAGGCAGCGGCGACAAGGGCGTGAGCGCAACGGAGAATAAACTGACCTCCGGGGGAGGGGAGGAGGTAAAAAAAAAAAAAAAAAAAGGCATATTGGGTTTTGCGTGAGGATTTTGTGTCTAAAGGTTAACGGGGTTAAGGACGCCGGGCGCGTTAGTCGGGAGCCTCGCCTCTTAGCCCTGCTGAAGCTGTCGGGTAGGGTTGCCTAGGAAGGGGTGCGATGCTGGCCTCTGCAAATGCTGAAGCACCGTGCGGACGTTTGTTCAAATAATCTCTTTTAGAGACATTTTTTTTTTCCCAGTCTGCTCTAGTCTTACCTGCTGAGAAGGGTAAATAAATGGAAAAATCCAAATATCCCGTAATTAACATGCCTTGCTGAATGTCACTGGTGAGTCACATGGCTTTTCGTGACATGCAGCTCCCTTTGTGCTGAAATTTAAACATTGCAGATAAAATATAATTTTTATAACATAGAATTTGTTTGCCAGACTTTAAAATTATTTTCCTTGAAAACTTGAAACTTTTGCTCTGTTTTTGTGCATTTTCCTACTGTGTGAGAAAAGCTTAAGAGTCTAGTTTGCTGGATCATTGCATCTATTCATTGATGTGTTCTTCAGTGATTGTAGCTTAATATTGCTTCCACTGGAAACAATTTCCATCCCTTTGGTTCTCACAGTGACTCAACTAAATTCTTAACTAAGTTCTGTAGATTTTTTTTTTCTTTGTTGGATAAAATTTCTAAATAGGTCTCTTCACCCTACATGGTCAGATATTGGCCTGATTTTCAAAAGCAAAGAGCATTCACGAATCCCTCTGCAATCCCAGTGAAAAGCAAATCTTGTATTTTTAAAACTCAATTGGTATACTGTATTTTGTGGCATGGATTCCAGTAAATTCCTGTAAGCATGGCTCATGGAGTTAATGAACCAAGATAAGAATATGCTTTCTCCTGATTGATAGGGTCTATTTCCTATGCAAACCAGCAAGAGTCTTAAATTGTAGGATTGACTGTCAGAGTGGTATATGTGATTAAAAAGAAAAAAAAAAAAGTAAAGGTTAACTTCTTTCCAGTTGATGTAAGTATGTATCTGAAAGAACATATATTTCCTTGTGGGAAACTTCTGAACTAATAGCATGGAAGAAGGCATGCAGAGTTGTGCAAAAGAACACTGGATACAAAGATTGTAGGTCAGAGCTAAGGTAAAAAAAGACGTTATTTAAAGGGAAGGGGAGAAAACCCAACTTACCTACTGAACTCTCTCGGGCTTCACCTTTGTCTATCTAGATGGACTTGCTTTTTCTGTAGACTGGCTGACTTTCTGATGAATCATTTGGTTAAATGCAGGACTTGTGTTCTTGAGCTAATGTATTGCTGTGGGAATTCTTTATCCTTGATAAGAATAATGCATTTATTATTCTGGCTGCTTTGAGAGTAATAATGTCCTTAAGTATTTGGTTTTTTGCTTTTAAGTGGCTGGGCTTTGTAATCTTTGTGCAAGATGTATTCTTGCCACTTAGAAACTCGAACCTGCTTTCTAACTAAAGGTTTTCTTTGGGGAATTTTATTTATAATACTGTATTCAGTAATGTTTGGGGTGATATTTGTGTTACACACTTGACACCAATAGTTTTGGATTCAGCTAAAGCAGTCACTGACATTTCTTGAAATGGCAAAGTCAAAACAAATTAGAGTACTACTTTTTAAAGTTTTCCTTTGCTTGGGATAACCTTAATCACACTTTTGTCAAAGTCAGAAAGTCTCTCTGAAACAGTTTGATTTGAATGAAATGGCAGAACTCATCCAGCTGTTTTTAGATTTTTCACACTGGCTCAGCAGAGACGTGTTGACAGTAGCATCGGGAAGCTTATAGTATCAAGTTGTTTCTGCTGTGTGGATTGAGGATTTCATTCTCTAGCTTTGTCAGCATAGCTTACTTTGGTACCAATAGTTCTGTTATTAGCTTCCCCATGCCTGAAAATGCAGATCTGTGTTTCCATCTCCTCTTTTTCTCATTTATCCTTTGTAGTAGTAAATACACAATTAAAAATGTACATTGGATATTATGTGGAGCATCGTTGCTGTTAAAATCAATTTTCAAAATTGTAATGAGATCTCTTCTAACTTTGCCACGTCAACTCTCATAAATAGATTAAGAAATAAAGTTATCTTATTCCACCAAACAGTCCAGAGTTCCCAGGTGTTTTGTGCATGAAAATAGTGGTAATTGTTATACAAAGCCACTGGGCTGAATTCAGCCCCAGTTAAACAGCAGTGACTCAGAGATGCAACTTTGGGAATGCTTGTACTATAGCTTATTTTACAAGCCACAAGAGAATGTGCATCCATGTTTTGGTGAGTCCCCAGAATGGCTTAGTGAGTGTGTTTTCTGCCTTTTGTTGGACAGGAAGCCCTTGAACTTACAGGGTTGTTACTTCTTACGCATTAGACCTTCAAATCATGCTGTGATAGGAGAAGTACAACATGGCAGTATAAGGGTGTGGCACATAAATTACTCAGAGGTGAACTGTAATAAAACTTGCAGTGTGTCAGCTGCTTCCAGTCCCATGTGGCCACACTTTACCCCACTTTATCTCTCATAAAAGTAAGGATACATATACTTCCACCAAAGAGAGGTAAGCTACACTGTACTTACTGTATTTATGGTGTGGTAGGATGCACGCTTATAACTGAGTGTACACCCCTGGAATTTTATTTGTTACCTGTTTTCCCATGTTTTATACTGTGAGATGGACATCTCTTAGTTATTAATTCAGCTAAATTACACAAAAATATTTATTTTTGGCTCCAATATTGTATCTCCCACTCATACCTCTGCAAGCCTGATGGTAGTGGCTGACTGCATATTTATTTGGTAGTTCCCTCATTTGTGTTCTGTAGCACACTGAGGCCCAGGTGCAGCCCCGTCTTGCTTTAGATGCCTCGGGTGCTCAAGCATCATGTGGGATACATCTGGGTCTAATCAACTTTAATCATTCAGTCCAATTTACAAGGTGGGGTATTTTGTTCAAAGGTTACACACCTTTATGCTAGGAAGTATATACCTCAGTCACCTCTGCCTTTGTGCTACTCAAATAACGTTAGTAGACATGTGAAGAAGAATTTGGCCATTCCTTTGGGAGCAATCTCTGGGCGGGCAGAAGCCCCAAGCAAAGGCCCATCCCTGCATGGGCAGGTCAACTCTGTTGCGTTTCCAGTAGTAAGTCAGGCCACATTTGGAATACGCCAGCCTGCGTTTCTGCCTGTGACCCCACGCTGTTCTGGTGCGGGGTATAACAACGGAAGCTACTGGAAAACAAAAAGCACATTATGGCAGAGTTTTTAATAAGGCAAGAGCAAAGAAAGCTAGAGCTACAGCTTCCACAGAAACCTGTGGGATGTCGTGAAGCCTGCTTTCTAATGAATTTGTATTTGTGGATGGTTTTCTTCCTAGCTTCTAATAAAATGTCAGTTCAGTTGAAGCTTTTCCTGTCACTGGGGCGGCATTCCAAAGGTCAGAGAGCTGTGTGGGTTCCTCTTGTTAGCACAGGAGGTGTGCTGCTGTGACCTTGTCCCAGTGGGGTGTATTCTCTCAAAGTTAGTTGAAAGTAGCCAAAGAATTAAAAAGTTATTCAGCAGAGGGGATGGAGGGAGATGATGAATACACAGACGCATGGTATGATTATAAAACCTTGTTTCCGTAGGAAACCAAGCTAATTATAACTATAGTGCGTCAAAAGTGAATCTATCGTATAATTCCTCAGTGGTCTATAACTTAATTCCTCCTTAGCTCAAGCAGATTTGATAGCTTTCACCTATCTGTACCTGGGAACACCAGATGCAGTCATATGACACTTGTACCCTTATGCAAGAGGCCTGATTCAGAAAATCGAGGGCTTTCCATTCTCAGCTTCATCCTTCTCCTAATTCCTCATGCGGGCAGGGAGCAAGCTGATAGCTTGTACTACTTAGCTTGCCCCAGGGTTCAGAATATTAAGGATGCACTGGCCTTATTATACATAGGCAGGCTTGGGATTGTGAGCATGCACGGCACATACGTGGGGGGAAGCGCTGTATATCCTGGGCAGGTGGGCAGGGAGACTGCAGGCAGGCTCAGGGCGCAGCTCCGGTGGGTCTGGTCACAAGGCAGGGATGAGGACATGCGGCATTCAGCATTTGCTAAAACTGGCCCTCTTTTCCCCTTAGAAATCTAGGAGCTTCCTTTCTTTCTCTCTTGTAGCAACTGCACTACTGGAAGTCTATTTTTGTTGTGTCCTCTTGACATTAGTCATATAATATTTATTAAACTTTATGAAAGTCACTTATAGAGCCCTTTTCTGGTGGCTCATTCTGAGCTGTTATTTAATAATGAATGGTCAGCCTGTGCTTTTTAATGTATAGTTGAAGAGATTACTTGGAAAGTGAACAAATCTCTCCTTTAAACAAATCATTACAGATAGCTGGCTATCGTTCTTTGTGAAACCAAGCAATTTTAAACTTGTGTTTTGCAAATACATTAGTCATAAAGCGCAAATTGTTCAACCTTACCCACCAAACCTTATACCCTGAGAGCATGGCCTTGCAAACTGATCCTCTTTCTGGCTCGGATTCGCTAAATAACTGAAGGGTATGCTTAGTTTCAGTATATACATAGTACCATGAAGTACTCTTAACAGACTAAGTCTCAACTTGTAGAAAGTAATGTCTGTCTTATGAGGGATCATTAGTAGTACCTACATGCTAAGTAGCTTCTCCACTTTTGTGCAATAGGTTCTTTGTACATGAATCAGAATAGTCATAAAAAAGGATTCGTCTGAAAATTTTCACATGTACATATTGAAGGTATGAAGTCTTACTAAGCCAAAAGCGGCAACAGAATAGCGACCCACTGCTTGTAATAACACAGAAATGATTCAACATCTTCATTTCAACATCAAGTTAAATGCAGTGACTTGTTTTAGAGATGAAGTAAGTGTGCCTCGTTCCCATCCTTTCACCTGTGTGATCAGTGTGGTTTATTTATGAATCGGAAAAGATTTCTAATCTTTTACATCCGAATGCTCCTTGACCTGCAATGCTGATACTTAAAATGATAGATTTAGGCCCAAACTGAAGACCATTCTTAAAAATTAACTTCAGTAGGCTTTTAGCAAATCCTGAGCATTGAAAATCTTCCTTCCCCCTCCCCCCCCCCCCCCCCAAGTTGTGCAGGGATATAGTACTGCTCTGTTTAAAAAACGAAAACCTGAGGAGGTGTTAAACTCATTGTGAGACTGCAACTGCGTGACAACAAAACATAAGGGCGTTCCGTGACTATTATGATAAAGGCTTTGGCCCTTCAATTATAATGGCAAGTGTCCATTGCTATGATTTGCCCTTTACTGTAAGGAAGTGTTTACATATAAAAATGTTGTTAGTATGTCATGTCTGTGAAAGAACTTTACAGACTATAGTTGAACTGTAATTAATTTTAATGACTAAAAAATATGGTGCTCATCACAGATCAGCAAACAGATCACAGACAGCTGCAAATTAACAATTATGAACTTTAGCAAAAGAATTCAAAGAGGCTGCCTGTCCAAATGCATTTTATTCATTTGTTTTGACTAGTCCCGATTAATTCTTTAAAATTCTTCAGCGGTAAAGAGACTTGGGAACATGTTGTGAAGTGTTAGAAAAAGATCAAACTACAGCGTTTTACTGTTATATCATAGCGGAGAAGCAGGGTAAGATGACAGAATTTTTCAAAAGGGGTTTCCTGTTTGTAGATGACGAATGTTTCCTTTTGTGTCTGTATTTTTATGAGTTCATAGTTTAGGAAGGGCTGCAGCTGCATTATCCTGGGAATGAAGTATTTTAAGAGGATTTACAATGTTTGTCAATTGTGAGATTTTACTGATTTTGTTAAGAAATAAATAATACCCGCAGCTAACCAAAAGAAGAATAAATCTTGTAAAATGGTTTGAAATTTGAACAAATTTTTAGACCTTTTTTGTGAGCAGAACTCAAGTATACTGTATGAAGATGCACTACTTCTTGTGGTTGCAAAACTCAGTAGAGGTACAAATAATAGACAATAAGGAATAAAGAGTTTGAAAATTACTTTAAAAAATTTAGTAGCATCTTCTCAAAATAAACTGTTATGATTATGTCTTTATTTTTTTTTCTGTAGGCTTTTCCAGCAAATGCAGTTACAGTTTTTGTGTACTGCAGCTCAGTGACAGTGTTCTTCACAGTAATAAAGGTGATCAGTTATCGTCTGCACCTTATGTTTGATAAAGGCGAAGTAATTCAACAAAAGATCTCAAGAAAAAATGGAAGGCAATGTAAAGATACAGAGGTCCAAAAAGGAAACACAGTTCATGCCTCAGATCGTAGGTAAGGTTTTCATTGCACATTGCTGGTTACATTCAGTAAAACGGATGAGTTTGCACCACGGTCCTGCATAGCAGAAATGCCTGTTGACTGTAGAAAAACTCCTTACAGCTGTGTGAGGAATGGCACTTTTAAAAACCTGCTTAGTGCTTTTATTTTCAGTGGCTGCAGCGTGCTTATGGTGAAGCAGGCAGAGCTGCACCTGATTCAGAGGGTGGGGTAGCAGCCGGGCACGATGAAGGCTGTAGGAAGAGACCTGTCTGGGAGGTGCTAAAAGATCCTGGAGAAAACCTGAGAGAAGTTTCTGAGGAAGCCTTAAATGCTTGCTCTTTCTTCTTCCTGCTGTGCTTACCTGCTGGGAAGAGGAGAGGAAATGGCACGCACCCGTTGGCAAAGAAAATACTTTAATATCACGGCTTTGAAGGCCTGAGCTCATGTTGCCTTTGTGTGCTTATAGTACTAAGCTAGAACCGCTTTTATTTCTCAGCGGCATTTGGTAGGTATTTGCAGCCTCTCTACTGAGAAGCCAAGTCCTCTGTCTTTGCTGCAAATAAACAATCAAAGTCAGTAAGCCTGCTTCCAGGTTGAGATGGTATTAAAGGTAAAAATAGTATTGGGCTAAAGACTAGTACTGACTTTTTCCAGATTGTGTATGTGTAGAATATGCCACTGTAAACTTTTCAGAATAAATGGAGACCTCTACTGCTGGTTTTTCAAGCTTGAGTCATACAAACAAGTGAAGCTGGCAAGCAGCTTCCAGTGCTCCCAAGCGTTATGGCAGGTGTGAAAAATGCTAAAACAAGGTACATCGAATAGTGACAGCGGCATAGAAATGTCCAAGTAAAGCTTAAACCGAGTAGGTTCGTTACAACTACCAGTCAAGCTTCCACAGAGACCTGTGTATAAAAGTACTTACTTTGGGTGTTTTTTGGTGCATTTGCAGTTGCTACTGCTAGCTCTGTGTAAGCGTAGTATCACAATTGTTTGTGACCTCTGTGCTACTGCTCTTCTGTGTCTTTACACGTGCACGTCTGTGCTACGCTCCTGGCAGCGACATTGCTGGGAGTGTCAAGGTCTGCCTGCATCGAGACTCTTCTGAGAAACGCCTCTTATATGTGTCACTAACCGTACAAGGTTTTTATTTTAGATTGGGTGATGCCTTTCACGGTCTATTCCTCTTCAATTCTTGCCAGCCCGCAAAGCTATTTCCTATTTACAGATGTCTGATACAGTAATTTAAGAGGCTCATCAGTTATTCTAGGCTGATTGAAATTTAAACAGAACCTCAGTGTTTTCCTGTTCACTGCCTAATGAAATGAATGCAAACTTTCGTTATCCTGCCTTTATTTTGGCTAAGAAGTGGAGGTAGAATCAGTTAAAATTTGTGTGTTAAATCACATAACCATTCCTCCTAGGAGGTGTTAGGCACAACAGTCCATTATTTAGTACTTGATCAGAAAATAAAGAACTTAGTATTTTGACTAGATGGATGACAGAAGTTTTTAAACAGGCCCTGGTAGTTGGCAGGTTGGTTAACAAGTCTTTGAAGCCAGCTAACTACAAAAAAAAAATGTGGAAAGGTGACTGAGACCCCCAGGTAAGTAATTTTATAGCTTATATACAGCTGTAGGGTTTTAAAAGTAAGTTTTTGGAGAAAAAAACAACATCAGAAACAAACAAAAAAGCCCAAACCCATACTTTTTGACATTTCACTGTAGTGTCAATTTTTTTTTTTCAACTGACTTTTTATTGTATGACACCCAAGAAAGAGAACATGTGTTGGTTCTCATTAGTAAACCTTATCCAAAAATACTTGTTTATATCCATGGAAAAGCTAATAGAAAACGTGTAAAAAGAGTAGTGGATAGTTGAATGCATCCACAAAGGAAGTGATCAACAAGTTGCCTATAACATATGAAATGAATAATGGATATATGCTTGTCTTGGCTAAAACCAGAGGAACAACTTTATTTTGTGGTATATAATAATAATAATAATATTATATATTATATAATAATATAATAATATTATATTATTACACATTATGTATTGCATTTCAAATAGTTGTTTGATGGGAGGTTTGTAAATAAACAGACAGTTAGATAAGCAATATGTACACAAGGGTACAGTCAAAGGGTGTAAAAAGCAAAAATTGTGAAAGGTGTAGTGTTTGACTGTTATATGTGTAATGAGAAGCCCAAACTGCCTTCTGTGCTGATAAATCCGTGTGCGTGTCAGGCAGGCTAAATGACATTATATACACGTAGTTTGTATAGGGAGTTTGAAGAGCTGTCATTGTATTTTTCATAGCAATGCTCTACTTCCTGAGACACCAGAGTCATTTCATATTGAGGGATTTTTATTTATTTGTTTTTAGCAAGTTGTCTTGGAGAGGAAGGAAGTGCAAAAAGGGGTTACAGTATTTTTCAGCCCTCTGCTTTTAGCACTGGAGGGGGAAAACATGCTGTCACTTCATTGTGCTGTGCTACTTCTTCCTATCTGTTATTATTCCTGAGCTTCTTCTCAAAACTCACTGTGATCCTCTGTGGTAAAAAGCATTGCTTTATTTTTCGTTTGCTTCCTTTTCAGCAATAACACCGGGGATAATGGTGTCATCGGTGAGACCAGCCAAAATGACTCTACCCAAACAATTCACGACAGTTCAAGGGTACAGGCTCTGCACTCGCAGACCTCACCTGGAGTAAGGGTTAGTACGTGGTTTTCTGTAATAGTGTCTTCACTTTGTGCAGTCCACAGCTTACCACATGGAGTTTTGCATTGCCAGGTGCTGATCACTTGAAGCGTAGGTCTGCCCTGAGGAGGAAGGGTCATTCCGTGGGTCTACTAGGTATACCATTGCTGTTGGTCAGCCTTGTCCTAAAGGTTTGGGTTTGCAAAGCTGAAGCTGGTATACATAATTCTGCACTTCTTAGGAGGGGTCTGTCAGCTCTATAGATATCAAATGGCCTTTGTAAATCTTGCCAAGAGCAACTAGTTTTCGTGGCTGCTTTGAGAGAAGGGAGAGGCTAATGCAATCAGAGCAGCCTCTCATTGCCTCAGAAGGGATCTGCTCCTGGAGCATGAATAATTTGGTTTTGTGTAACTAGACTTATGCTTATAAAATGAACTCAACACATCTCTTGAGTATTTAAACGAAGCATAAAAAACATTACTTAAATCTAGGAGATGTCTACATGAAGTTTAAAAAACATGTATGTGCATTCCACGCCATTCACCATGCTTTCTAAATCAATAGTGTATGAAATGATGAAGGGGATTTATGTAGATGTTATTATTAAAGAAAAAATAGGAAACACCCATGAGAAGGTTGAAGAGTTAAGTATCCAAAAATTAAGAAACCCTGTCTGTGTAATCTTAAGCTACTCCCCATGTATACTGTGATAAAATCTTTATGTGATCCCATGCTATTTTTTCTACAGGACTCCTGCCTCAGTCAGTGCAGAGGATGGTTAGTGATCTCTGAATAAGTAGCTATTTGATACTTCATTCTGTCTTCATATCCCTCCACCCCCACCCCGTGTCCCTATTTACTGCAAACTGTTCAAATCCTGGTCTGAATCAGAACTATTTCCTCATTTCCTGGAGTGTTTTTACCTTTTTGTAGCATCTGTGTGATTCACAGACRTTAATAGTTTTCTTTTATGAGGTAAAATATTTTTCACCTTGTTTCTGTCCTAGTCCCCAGTATTCTGGTATTTGTCCATTCTGCAAGCCCATTTCTTCTTGGGATCTTGTCCAAGTCTCCCACTTCCAAATATGTAGATTGGGTCTGGTCAAACCTGGTCTCCTGTCCTTGCTGCCAGGTTACCACTGTGAAATTTTAGGTGATAATAATTATTTCCTCTTGTTTTTGGTGCCTGTCAGCCAGAAGAGAGCCACATTAATTTTTCTCAATAACTTTTTTTCTAGTTATGCACTGAGGCTGTTGAATTTAGACTCTTGAAGTATTCCTCTGGAGTATTGTGTTTAGTTTTGAGCTCCCCAGTGAGTTACCACAGATATCGACCTGCTGATGAGAATCCAGCAGAGGCCACCAAGGGGATTGAGGAATGAGGTACATGATGTATGAAGACAGGCAGATGGGATGTTTTAGCCTTTGTAAGGCTAAAATCTTTTGTAAGAAGAGCTTACTGCTGTCTTCAGCTTCCTATGGAAAGATACAGAGAAGATTGAGGATGCTCTTCTCAGCAGTGCCCAGTGACAGGATAAGAGACAGTGGCTGCAACTTGCAGCCATGGAAAACTACAGTTAGATTAATTGGATTTAAAGGTTTTTTTGTGTGGTGTTTTGGTTTTTTTTGGTTTGTTTTGTGGTTTTTTTCCCCTACCAAGAGGGTGGTCAAATACTGGAAGAGGTTGTCCAGAGAGGTTGTGAAATCTCCATCTTTGGAGATATTCAAAGCTCTGCTGGAGATGGCCCTGAGCAACCTGCTCTAACTGTATCTGCTTTGAGTGTCTGTGGCCGAGGGGATTTGGACTAAATGACCTCCAAAGCTTCCTTGCAATCTAAATGATTCTATGATGATTTAATGGCTCTGTCCTCTAGTTTTCCACTGAGAAATTGTTACCAAGTACTGGAGACCAAACTTTTCATTTTAGTACTTTGGAAACATAGCTGGAAAAGGGGAATAGATGAACACATTCTACTCCTTAATGATTAAAAAAAAAAATATCTGGATTAGGCACTGCAAAATGTTTTTTAAAAAAATCTTAGGTATTTTTTCCCCTCCTCAAACACCACACAGAATTGCAGTGATGCAATTTGGAGCATGACTGTTCTATAACCATCTCCCTCACCCACCCCTTGCATTTTGTGCAAGGTACATGTCCAAATTTCGGTGATGTTGAGCAACTTACCAATGCTGTAATTAACCTTTGATTAGATAGCTATTGCATTGATAGATCTTTTTTCCCAACAGAATTTAATAAATGCCCATGCTGATTTTGTGTGTTTCTTCTTCTTTTTAGGAGCTGCCAACACGGGAAACTATTGAAGATCTCCGAGGTATCTTAAAGGCTTTATAAATCCCTTTAAACCTTTGTTTAATCATTGCTTGCCACAAAAAAAAAAGGCATAGAGGACCCCGTGGCAGATTCTGTTGTGCCTCATGTTAGGAGCTGAATATAAAAAGCTCAAGAGAACAAAATCTCAAGGGAATTCGAACAGACTAAGCTTTCTCAGCTGTCAGCCAAGCTGTTTAGGATGCAACCTTTTGGTGAGAATGCAAGTAGCTCTTCCCATTTTGACACAGGGAGATGAAAGAGCCTTCCCCCCACATTCTTGGGAAGCTCTGTGCCTCTGGAAAGCTTTAAACCAGGAAGCCAATGCTCAGATTGCATCTTAAAGCCCTTAACATCTTCTGAGTGTAGACTCCCGTTGTGATTGTTGGCCTTTAGCTCAGTAGTGTATACTCCAGTACACCTTGCTTTGCCTACAGTTCCAGTGCTTGAGATGTCTCAATATATTTCAGTTTTTCTCCTTTTTGTTAAGGTTGATTGCCATATCCTATGGGACCATTTAGGAATTGCACAAAGTGATGTAACAAACTTCTGCCGCACTGGCTTATTCTTTCTTTCATCTCTCCCTAAGTGGAGATAATTCTGTAAAACATTTTAGTTTTGATATTAGCTGTTTCTTGAGCTATTTTGACTATTTAAATTAAATAGACATGGTGCTACACCTGTCTTGTCCTGGAAGGACTCCAGCTTGCTTTTATAGTATTTCACATGTAGCTAACAAAAAAGATCCTTGCTTAGGAACTGTTTTAATGAGCTACATCATCTGTGCTTCCTTTGCCCTGCTCTGGATCAGATTTTGCTAGCTAAATATCATACTTCGATAATGCACAGTGTTCATGTTTGTGAGACCTAACTCCCATATTTTTTTTTTATTAGGTGTTATGGTATTAGAAGACCAGGCTGCACCACCAGTTTCATCTACCTCACCTTGTATCAAAGCAGATATATTACCTGTTTCTACAGCCTCCACTTCAGGTGCCACCACATCAGCAATAGTGACAAAACCAGCTGCTATGGAAACACTTTCTGGTAATGGAATAAATGAAAAAGGAGAGAATGGACAACCATACGGACAGCATGGATCCCAAGATATTCTTGTGGACAGAGATGTAGCTAAAAACGTCTCCAATATTTCTTCATCACAAGGTGATATTTTAAGGACTGGAGTTTCTTCAGAGCCATGGGACAGTGAAAATTCAGTTATTTCAGACCATTTGAGTAATCCTAAAAGCTACAAAAGAGAGAAATTGCCAGATGGATCACCACAGACAGACTTTACCAGTAATTGCCCACAGTGCAATGCCATTGCAACCAAAGATCCTGAGCACGTGGAAAATTCTTGCAATGCCGGTAATACCCATGAGGACCTTGATTGCTCAGACAGTGAGACTGCTATTGCAGTTGTGGACAACTCTCTTCCTCGAGACCAGCTATGTGAGCCCATTAAAATTGTCATCACGATGAGTACTACACCAACCACCACCCTCAGTGACCTGGCGGGCTCTGTCCACCTAAAGGCTCTGGGAACTGAGAGAACGAGCTCAGCCCTCGAGTCTGGTATAGTTACAGCAGGTTGGCCAAGTCAGCAAACTAATGAACAGCTCAGAATCCCCGTTATCACTTTTGACTTGTCTGATGACAGTAGGGCTTGCCCAGAAGTTAGTGAAAGTGAAAGAACTCCAGAAATTTTAAAAGCAGAGCTGTCGTCCAACCAGTGCTCTGGCTATGAATCGGGTGATGCAGTGAAAGAGCACAGCAACCCAGCAAATACTCCTTTAGAAACTAACACTTGTTCAGATYCAAATCGGGAGAATGCTTCTGAAAACGTGCAGACCGTGGATTTAACTTCTAAGGAAGACCTGCAGAACCTAGACCCACAGTCCTGTAGAACTGCTCATGAAAAGAGGCACATGCGCGTGCTGAGCGTAGACAGCGGGACAGATGTGCTTTTAAGTAAGACTTTCATGGAGGTATCTGACAAAGAAAAGACCTTACCAACTTCTAAATCAGATCTAGAAGCTAAAGAAGGACAGGTGCCCAATGAATCTAACTTTCTAGAGTTTGTCTCCCTCCTGGAATCCATTAATACCTCAAAGATGAAGGCATCTAATCAATCCACTGTCAAAATGGAGACGACAAAGGAAAATGGGCTTGTTGGAGGTATGATGTATGGTTTACAATTCTTTTGGGATAAAGAAGTTGTGACTAGTTACATTATTTATAGCAGCTTAGCCTGAGATCTGCAGTAGGGCAAATTCCCGGAGGAGAACTGGTTTTGCTAATAGGGCCAGGGAAGGGCTGGGCTTGGTGGGACAAGGTGATTTAGTGAAAGTGTGATAGTGTCAGCTGCAGTTCTCTGAATATTTTTATTTTCTTAAAGATTTTTCTTTGGGAAACCTAATGCTAACCTCAGTAGGTGTCCGGTATGTATGTAGTATTCTGTACTAGAATAGCATGCATGTGGCAGGCCTGGATTGTTGGAATACCAAAAATATCTTAAAAAATGTGTATAGGTATAGCATTACACCTATCCTTGCCCATCTTACCGGGTGCACGTTGAAGAATTGTCTGTGTGTGCCTGTAAGTATGTAGAAAGCTGGAATTGTCACTGGTGATGGTTCAACTTTTAGCTAACACATGCGTGTACACACACACACACATATTCCTAAACTTCCTGCACAGTTGTGGGTTGGTTTATAATTAAAGAAAAGAAAAAATCATGTATTTGTTCTCAATAGGTAAGAGTTTTGATTTTTAGTTGCTTAAAACTAAAATATTTGGGTTTTAAGGAGGAAAGTTTGGTGGTTGTTTTCAATGAAAGCTCCTGGTATTTTAATGAAAAATGGTATCTTCCCATGCAAGTTCCCATTTAATCAAAAGGGCTTTTATTTAAAACAAAAAAACCTTAATCAGCTAATTTTGAAACCTATGTGCAATCTGATTTATAGCTCTTATATAGAGCTATATCAGGTTTTAATTAGCATTCTCATTGCTGTCACCTAACTCTGTGACCTCTTTCTGTTAGGAAGGAGTATTGTTTGTAGTATCTTTAGCAGCTCTCTAGGCAAAACTAGCAGCACTGTTTCGTGAGGATGCGAGATAGGGTGCGGTGAAGGCAGGTACAATCGCAGGGTACTTGCCAAGTGATTGGTGCAATTGGTTTAGAAGATCTGGGCCAAAGTGAAATAGGACAACCTGTATCTTTCCCTTCTCCAAAATCTTTGGTTTACCTTAGATCCTATAATAAGCTCTTCTGAGGTAGCCTAAGAGGATGCAATCTCAATACCTGTTTTGCATGGAAGGTAAGAAACTTAATGGCGCTCAGCAGAACAGCTTGGCGCTCCTGTTTTACAGTGGTATCCCTGTCCATAGACAGGCTCTGGGGAGTATCTGCTCCCCCGGCTCGTTCCTGCAAGAACCTTCCATTACATGAAAAATGCACAGCTGATTTCAAGGTCTGCCAGCTTTTTTAAAAACAAATGTGAAATTCATGTTTTTATCTTGTTTAAAAAAATTAAGTAGTTTTATTTTCTCGATGTGTCATCTACCGGTAGATTCTGTTTATCTTTCACTCTGCCTTTCCTAACTCTCTTTCCTGTTATCTGTTCTATCCATTATATTAGACCCGTATCTCATTCCATCTTTCACTTGTGTCCTTTTTTCCTTCCCTTCATATTCCTAATTCTGTGCCTTCTTTTCCCCTGTTCATCCCTTCTCAATTTAGCCACTCCACGTCCCCCCTGTGCAACCTCCTTATTTTCCTTCCTCTTCTTACTGCTTCTCTCCCGTCTTTCCCTCTTTCTTCCTGGCAATCGACACTGTTGCTTTTCTAGCCTTTTCCACTCTCTTGAGCTCGCCTAAAGCTGTTGCCTGCCCACAGCTTGCATTCACTTCTGTTCAAACTTCACTCTGTTCCCTAGTCAAATTTTGCTCCTCCTTAGGCCTGGTGCCTCTCTTCTGGTCTAYCTTACCCATCTCTCCTGCCCTCTCAGACTGTTTACAGAGTGGTTTCTGTCCTGCTCTATCGAGTTTATCAGCCTGCCCGGCTGGCTCCAGCCCGTGCTCCCTGGTTTCCTAAGACATGTGCTGAGCAAGCCCTGCCTTTCACCGGCGCCGGCTGAGCTGGGCCCCAGAGAACCCCCCAGGTCCCTGGGGTGCGGGGGGGCGGGGGCGGGGTGGCCTCCCTGTGCAGCAGCACGCAGCGAAACCAGGGTCGCGGCAAGCGGATTGCGATCTTCGCTACTCCTCAACCATAAAAAGGAGTATTTACGCAAGAACTTGACTTCTGTGTGATGTGACTTAGCTGGAAAAGAGAAAAGATAAAMATTTCAGAGGTAAGTTTTAAGAAAAAAAAGTGCAGCTGGTCTGCAAAGGGCTTTCAGATGTCTACCCTCAGATAATATGAATGGGGAAGATTGCTGCATAAAAGAAAGCAGTGGGTGATCAGTATAAATCAGACTCAGAGATGCCAGAGTGACAAAGAAAACCCAGCAAACCAAAACTTTATTAATGTGTGTACAGTTATTGTGCTTTAGATCTGGCAAACGAGATTCTTAGTGGAAGCCAAGATCCTGAGGAAGCAGGAGGATTCTGCTCTTCCCTCAAACCAAGCTGTTACTTAAAGCGACCTGAACTGAATTTCCTACTTTCCTGTTTTCTTAAGTCCCTATGTTTGTGAGATGGTGAAGTTGAGCTGCATACATGTGTAATTAAGCGGCCCTGCTCGTTCCTGGCGTGGGCCCGGCAAGTGTCACCCTGGGAAAGGAGTGGGGCCGGGAAGAGGGGTGCCCTGCATGCGCGGGGATGGCGGCTGCGGCTCCTGTCCCTGTGAGGTGTCTCCTGCACCTCGGACCGGCACTGTGGGAAAAAGGAGATTCAATCTGAACTCTTTAAGCTAGGGAGAGGTAGTTCAAAGGCAGTTATTTTTAAGAGCAAGTAGACTTTGTTTTCTAGCCTAGTCAGAACGTGCTGTTTGCTAAAATAAATTACTGTCATTACTGGCAGCTTCTCCACAGTAAGACTGGATTTTAGGAATGAGAAAGCCTGTAATTTGTTTACAGCCTTGCAATTACAAATATGCTTTAACAAAATAGCATCTTAGATCTGAATAAACATTATTCCCACATTAAAGCAATTGTTCAGAAAAAAAAAATGTGTGTATGGGGGGAATACAGACCAAGTCAAGCTATGCACCCGTTGTTTTGAGGGAGGAGGTTGATTGTGTTTGTTTTTTTGTTCTTCTAACCTTGCAAACTGCCTAATTGGCAAAAGCTAATAATAGATGCCTCATCCAAATGAGCATGAAATGCACCCCACAAAGGTGTTTATTAGGCAGTGTGAGAAACTTGGCAAATTCCTGGAAAGCTGGATATTCAGAGCTGTGTGTAAGAAAGCTGACATTTTGCATAATTTGGAGAAGGCGGGGAAATGTCCTCATCAGAACAGTCTTGCAAGTGAGTGAATGTCATGGATGGGTCTTAGTTACGGGTGCTCCCTCACAGAACATGAGTTCTGTGGAAACAGATAGCGTCCTGACCACATAAGCCTTCGCCAGTAGACAGCTCTGTAAAATGCAGTACAAGAAAATTAAAGCCTTGCTTTATGCTACCTAGGATGCCAGATTTAATGTGTTAAAATACAGGACATAAAAAAGCCATCTAAGAGCTGTTCTGTTGCCACCCCATCTCTTCTAGACTGTGAGAAAGTACCACTGACTGTTGCTAAAAATGACTTTCAGGCCAGCGTCCTTTCAGTTTTGAATCAAACTTGCACCACCCATGTAATGAAAGCCTGTTGAAGGGCAACTGCAAATTTTCTTCAGTCTTTGAGAAGCATAAGGAAAGCTGGGTTTATTGGCTGCTTTGGGTTCCTCTGACATGGCTGGAGCTGAGTAAGAGCAGCAGTGCATCAGACTTATGCAGGGCAAAAACTCATGTATGTCCCCTCTGGCACAGCTGGCTTGTAATCTAGGACAGGCAGTGTTATCACCCAGGGAGCAAAGCCCGCCATAGGAGTGGTGGGGACCGGTGCAGGAGAACCTAAACCAGGACTGCATGGCCTGAATTTAGATGTTTTGCAGGCTCTTTTTAGAAAAGGTACTCATCATTCTGGGCAGTGCAGAAACCACAACATCAAGTGAGTTCTTCTGGATCCCAAGCAATTACCCTTCTCCTATAAAAAACTTAAACATACTCCTGTGGATATTTTTAGACTCCTCAGTTTTTTTCCATGCATGTGAGAAAGAGGGTTATCGCCTGCCATATAATCATGGGGAAGAGGGATCTAGTGCATTGAGTCACCACCCCAAATGACAGCCGTGGTGGGAGGCGACAGCAGGGGAGTTTGCTGGCAGGCAGGTAGCACCTAGGACACAAAGCTGTGCCAGGTGCTAGCTCTTCTCTCGGAGCAGCTGTGTGCCATCCCTGACTCTCATGCCAGAGAGGGACTATGTGGCATTTGATGCCCCTCTTTGGATGGGGAGGAAATGGGGTGCAGAACTCAGATCTCTAAATCTGATACTTGATGTGTAAGGCTTGACAGGTTGAGATTTTAAAATCTCAGTCTTTAAATCAAAGAGGTAACAGTATGTTTGATGGCAAGGCTGACACCTGTAAAGAAACTATGAGGTTATTTCAGAGGTCTGTGTTCTGACACAATTGTTAGGCATAATGATTAGACTACTTATCTGAGACCTCAAAAACCTTGATTTTATTCCTAGCTCTGCTGCTGGCCTAGGGTCTCCCTGTCCTGTAACAGGTACAGTGAGTGTCGCTAGTTTTTCCCATTGTTTCAGGATTAATGTGGTAATCCTGATTAATGGATGATCCCATGTGCTTCTTCAGTGCCTATGTTGAATTTTTATAGCAATTCTTYGACTGTGTCAGGTTCCCTGGGCACTCCCATTGTTTGGTGGGTGACCAGCTTTAATGTCAGATTTTTCTTTTAATGTATTTGTGGCATAATAGGCAAATTTGGATTGAGACTAAAGTACATAAAGTAGATGTTTCTGCTAAAGCAGTTGGTGAAGGAAGGGTTGGATGTCCTTAAGATATATTCTCCAGAGATATGAATGGGACAGTTCATAACTCATAGGGCTTTTGTTTCATGCTGGCACTACCAAGAGCATAGAGCAATTTGAAATCAATTATCTCTGTGGCCAGGCAACAAATATATTTTAAAGTGAGACTTTCTATTTTGAGCGTAGTGTTGTGGAAGGAAGTAGATTCTGTAGCAGAGCAATTAATGAACAGAGGAGACTCGGGCTTAATTAGCTTAATTCTGCTTGACCAGATTTCAAACCAGATGGCATTTGAAATGATGACAACAGTGGCATTTTAACTTACAGGAGTGAATTGTGGAGATTGCAATAGGGATATACAAGTAAAAGACGAGGAAAAACGTCTGGGAGACTCTAGAGAGCAGGCACAAAATAGTAAAAATATTTTGGAGAAAAGTTACAGATCAATAAAATTTTATTCTAATTACATAATAATAAGGCAGCTTTAAGGTTGAGATACACTGACAGTTGGTTATCACTATTACTGTATGTACAAAGGCTGCTCCATTTCAACTGTAAAACTGTTTTCAGCCTCCTCCCAGTGTGGACCAAAGGCTTGTCTACGAAGATGATTTGGGATACCTAAAATCTGTTCTACAAATGAAAAAGTTACATGGCAAAGGAAATTTTGGTAGCGTAACTGCATTTAAATTAGGAGTTGATTTGCCAGCGTTGGGATGTTATATTTTTAAGTAATGTTGCTATGCTGTTACAACTCTTTAGTGCAGACAAAAATGTTTACGGGAAGTATCTTATACCCATATGGGACATATAAGAAATATTTATCTTGGTAAGGACTTTACCAGGATAACTAAAGGATGTATCTTGTGCTCAAACAAAATACGGACCAAAACTTGATTGTTTGTGCAGGACTCTTCTGAATCACTCTTCCCCAAGCCTGACTTAGCCATGAATCGTGATAGTTAGGCCTCACATACCTGAGTCATGTGGCATATAATTTCTAGATAAATTATAAAGTTATTTTCAGAGCCTGGGTCTGAGCTTGGTCTCTGCTGTGTATACGCCAGAGACGTGTGGAGTTGTGGCTCAGGGTAAATGGCTTTGGTAGGAGGCCACAGGGAAGGTGCAGGTACACTGCCATGTTGTGCTTTTTACTCTTCTCTTGCTCTTGGAGAGGGTTTTTCCTAGTAACTTGAGTTTTGCCAGCACAATTTCCATGCAAGGAGTGTTTGGTGACGTAGAACTGATTACGTACCCTGGCAGAACACTCCTAGTCTAGACACCTCTATCTCCATTTAAATACTGAAGGTGTAAGTCACTTGGAAGAAAATGAGTAATAATCATGAAAGCCAGTCACAAACTCATCATTGCCCACCTTTCCAGCACTGGAAGTACTCATCACCATGGTGTTGTCTAATTGGCATATAAAGCCTGTAAGAAGCAATACGTTTATGTTTTTATTATTATGACTCTCTGCCACTGCCGGGAAAAGAAGTCTGTAAGGCTTGTGGTTTGGAATGGAAAAGAGAGAGGCATTTTCTAAAACCACTAGATAATCAAATTAAAAAATCTTTTTAATTGTTCCAACCCTAGAGCTAGTTTTGGGCAATATGGGACCAATTAGATTATTAAAACCACAGTTTCTGATCTCTATCAATTATTCTTACAGCTTGAACAGCCCAAGCCTTTAGGAAGGTGATTTCGATTAGGTGTCTGTGGCTCCGTCACCTCCTTCAGGTACAGTTACATTGTTAAGGGGATGCTTCAGTAATGGCACAGTTGAATAAGGCACAGTTTCTGCTTAAAATGGAGTTTAAATCTTTAATTAGGAAGGGAAAAAAGTGTTGTCCACTCCCCTCCCTGCTTTTTTTTTCCTAAATAGAAGAAAGTAGGTCTGGAAGTCCTACTGAATTTTGTGTCCGTGCACAACGCACAGAAAAGATTTCCCTAAGCCAAACTTACGCTCATTGTATTTATTGCACAAGAAGTCAGGATCCTTGGTCGTCGTGTGCTGCAGAAGGAGAGYAGGAGTCTGTTGTAGTGAGATTCTTTTTTTTCCTCCTCATGGAAGCTGAAGGAACGCTGCTGTTCCAAGCAAGAGTTACGTGGTGGCTTTATCTCTACTGCCCATTCCCTCCCACTTCTGGTACCCTGGCTGRTGAGTGTCTAGGGCCTCAGTGAGACTCTTCAGGCTTGGTGCTGCTTGTTGTGCTTCACTTTAAGGGCTGAGACCTGCTGGGACAAGATGCGGTGGTACAGTTAAAGTTGTTCTTGTGCTTCTGGATCTCCCCCACTTCCCCCTGCCCCGCAAAAAGTATGTGTGAAGTGTCTGCAGTGAAAAGTGGTTATGTGCGAGTATCTGAGGCTTTAGGGTATTAGAGGGGTGTGTCCTGTGAATTGAAACTGGTGTAGAGATGTCTTAACTCCTGAAGGTAGGTTTGTTTGTGGAAGTAATGTCTTATTAGATCAGCTGATATGGTTGGAGGAAAACAAGACAGATGATCTGAAAGGTCTGCATATCCAAAAGCTTGTTTACTTTTTTCGATTATACCAGTTGCCCTAATAAAAGATATTACGTCTCTCTACAAGCCTTGAATCTGTTTTATCCTCAGACCATCTTAGCTATGACACCACTATTTCTTGACTGGTGACTCTTGCAGGTTAGGATGGTAATTGTATTGCTAGGAAATACAGTTTAATAAGTGGAATTTTTTGTGGGGGGAATTTCTGTGTTTTTTTCTTGATGATTAAATTTCTAAGGTGTTTAAACAGCAGATATTGCAATAAATCTGGGTAAGTAGTAGATTTCAGTACACCTTACTTAGTGCAAGAAGCTATGGGACTCACTGAAGCATCTCCAACAAGCACCACAAAACCCCCTTTTTTTTCATTTAAAGCATTTAATTGTGTGACTGCACATGGTGGTGATGAAATCACTCTTAGTTGCACTTTAAAATTCTAACATAATTTTTTTAGTTTACAATCAAAGCACAGTTGCAAAATGTTTCACTATTTGACATTAATGTTAGTAACTAAAAGAGACTATGGCTTGAAAGTTGTACACATATATATATAAGTAAATGACATACATGTGTAGAGAGGTAATATGAATATAATTGGTATTCAAATTGGTATTCAAAGTAGTAGAAATTGGACAAGTCCATCATATATATTTTAAAATCTATAGTTCTGTATTTTCCAGTCATAGGAAAATCTACTGTGAAATTGTTTAGCCAGTTTGTCCTTTGTCCTGCATCAGGTGTGTGGTCAGTGGGGAAGAGGGGTTAGGCAGCTACCTGCTTTCCTGTCCAAGAGCTCTATTTCCTTTGAAGGTGCTGCTTTCCCTTTTATAAAAGGGGAATGGGCCAGTGTTTCTGCTTTTCTGCTGCCAATATACACAGCTTGGTAACAAATTACGGCCCCCAGGGAAGCAGCCTTTTACCATTCTAGGTTAGGGACAGATTGCTTCCCTGTGAAACAATAGGAGAAGCAAAGCAGAAATTCTCTCTCATTTGTCCTTTGCTTCACACAGCCTGTTCTCGAAACAACCCATTCACGCAGCCTCCTCGAGTCAGAGTACCACCTCATCCAGGTTTCTGTGATTGTATTAAGTAATTTTAATGTTTTCCATAAAACTAGTAATTGCTGCAGTGTTTTAGCTTTTCTCTTTTAGATGCTGTTGTTCAGTAGTTAATGAACGAAACTCTTGACAGTCATCTACGGAGAGTGGCTCCACTTCACTGCCCTGTTTTCCAGATAGCCAGATGACGGAGAGAAAAGAAGAAATGGTGGGAACAGAAAAGCACTGTGAGCAACTTCCTAAACAGGAAAGATCAGATGTACAAAGCCAAGATCGTGCTAGTACTAGTCCGGTGCTACCAGAGCCTGCCAAATTTGCAGCACTGTAAGGCCAGTTTACTTTACAATTTTGTACTTCAAAGATATGATGTAAGCTGTTTTGTTTCACTGAGTAGAAATGACATAAACTTTTAATTAACCTCTCTTTCTTTTTGTTTTATTGAGAACAAGAAAAAAGTTCCTCATAGTAGTTTTGAAACATTTTTGTGTCAAGTTACCAGGGCAACAGGCAAAGGCAGATAATCTACCGGGTAACTTCTCAGCAAGACAGTTCTGTCTTGCAAGTAATAAGTGGACCTGAGGCATCTGTGCAAGATGAGCTATCCGTGGATGCAATGCACGTGTTCATAGATGAAAATGGTGAGTTTCTGTAGTTGGAATAATTACAATGTGTGAGGAAATTTCTAAAGAAACTTCAGATGCCCTGGGAGGATATTTCTCTTGTCTGTTACCGATTGCATGTTTTCCTCTGTGCATGAGAGAAGTAATTTGAAGTCAGATCAGCGATAACTAGAGTTTTCAAAATCCACCAGCGACCACCACAGGCCTGAGGCTTACACAGTGCATGAAGTTTATCTTCCAGGCATCATCCTCAAAAAATGCTGGTGTTACGGTTTAACCCAGCAGGCAGCTAAACACCACACAGCTATTTGCTCACTACCCCTCAGTGGGATGGGGGAGAGAATTGGAAGAAGGTAAAACTCATTGGTTGAGATAAAGACAATTTAATAAGACAGAAAAGGAAGGGAAAATAATAGCGATAAAAGAATATACAAAACAAGTGATGCACAATGCAGTTGCTCACCACTCACTGACCGATGCCCAGCCAGTTCCTGAGCAGCAGCTGTGCCCCACCCACGGCCAACTCCCCCCAGTTTTTTGTTCAACATAACATCATATGGTATGGAATATCTCTTTGGCCAGTTTGGGTCAGCTGTCTTGACTGTGCCCCCTCCCACCTTCCTGTGCACCTCCAGCCTCCTCCCTGGCAGGGCAGTTTGAGAAGCTGAAAAATCCTTGACTTAGTGTAAGCATTGCTCAGCAACAACTAAAACATCAGTGTGTTATCAACATTATTCTCATACTAAATCCAAACCACAGCACTATACCAGCTGCTAGGAAGAAAATTAACTCTATCCCAGCCAAAACCAGGACAATATCCACCCCTTACTCTATACCATCTATGTCATGCTCTGGTCCCACGCTTTCCAATACATCCCAGTTAATCACCACCACCTTTCCTGTCTTTTGATATATACACACAGATATCATTCCTTTAGTCTATGGGCCATCCCTGTAAAATGTTCGTTGTGTTCATTCAGTCCATGATTTTGGGCTCCATCTGTCATAACAGTCCTTCAAGGGCAGGAGAGGTGGTGTGTGGTGTTGGATTATTGCATGCTGAAGCCAGTTCTGGTTCCATTACCGCTGTGCTTGTCTGGTTCTGTCATCGCGGCACTTTGCTCGGTTTCATCAAAACTCATTCTTCATTAATTTGGGTGGTTCTTACTGCTATACTGTTGATATGGCATATAGCAACCATAGTACTGGTGACATACAGTATTATATAGCAATTAACATCATACAATTCAGTTCATTGGCTATTTTCACCAAAATCAAATCCCCTTGAGGTACACATTGGATTTCCCCATCCTTTCGCATTACCCACCAACTGCACGCAGGTCCTTGAGCAAAAGCAATCCCACAAATGGGTTTGCCTTTGCCCGAGGCAGGAGTAACCCAGACTGTCTTCCCCAGCATATTTCTTGTGTGCGCGACAGGGACTTTATCCCCTGCTATACTRTGTAAAAGTTTTGGGCAGGGCTGGCTCAATTGGCAGTGTTGGCTAGCCAGGTGGCTTTTGCTGAATGTGCATCCCAATGTTTGAATGTCCCACCATCCATTGCTCTCAGTGTAGTCTTTAAGAGCCCATTGTATTGTTTGAATTTCCTGGAGGCTGGTGCATGATAGGGGATGTGATATACCCACTCAATGCCATGCTCTTTGGCCCAGGTGTCTATGAGGTTGTTTCAGAAATGAGTCCCATTGTCTGCTCAGGGTAGCTGGGTTCGTGACCCCAGATGTGATTTGGTTTTCTGCCAATTCCTCCTGGCCCTGCTTGCAGCCYTGCGGCTCCTGGTGTGCTGTGGGGCTAAGAGCAGCAGCTGCGAGTCAGGCAGATGGCATGACCTCTGGGTCAGTGAGCAGTGACCCTTCACTTTTTGCTGCATATGCAAGGAGGGTGTAGCAGTGGCTAGACTTTTAGCAGAATTTTTCCTGCTTTGTACCTCCTGACCTCACCTTTGTGAACTGAAAGAAAAAAATCTGATTTCACATTTTACAGTGAACTTATATTGATAGATGGACTTTGCATTTACTTTACATACTTCTAAATGTTCACTAACTTCTGTGTTTTGATTTGTCTCAGGTTTTCAGTTGTTCAAATGTTAATTTGCTTTCTGAAGTCTAAAATAAGCCTAGTGCACAGGCTGAAAACTATATTTATAAATATGTCTGACCTAAAATGTATTTTTTATAAACTTTGTGTGTAAAACAAATGATCATATCTCTGAACTGATTTTTTTTTCCTCTGTATTTTCTAAAGGGGAAATTAGATCCTGTTACTTAAAGGCTGGCTGTCAGAAGGAAGGAAATTTTCGACATCAGCTATCAAATTGTGATTGTATTTCAAATGCTCAGTAAGTAAGCCCTTATTTTTAGAAACATTAAAAGTTTTCATTGCTAGAAACTATGAAACTGATTGTCATTCTGAAAGATGCATGTGAGGAGGATTACTGGAGAATAAATGTGCTAACCTCTTCCAGAGATGTCAAAGCATGCATTTTTTGTTTTATGCTAAAACAGTGACTGCTTTGTAAGAATATTGATAAGGAAAAGTGAAAAAGAAAAMCAGAACTATCCAGTGTGCTTTCATTACTTTCTGGGAATAGCCAAAGTCAAGTGTGGTGATTATAAAAAAAGATTGTAAATAAAACAAAGTAAGTGGGACTGTTACCAGCTATTCTCTCAACCTTGTCTTGCTCGCTTCCCGTGCCTATTGGGTCCTTTGTAGATTTTTAGTGCTGTGTTAGAATCAGCCAGTGACACTGCTTCCTGTGGATTCTAGCAGCAGAGCCTTTCACCCTGCATGAAATCTCTAATGCTAATTTGCCACTCTGAAAAGGTATCCGAACAATTTTCTTTTTTCAAAGGTCTTTTCGGAGTGATCCACATAAATCCCATATTCATTACTGTGGTTTCCACACTCTCCTATGTGATGTCTTATTTGCATATCTGTAAAAAGAATTTTAACTATTCATAAGTATTTTTACTAAATAATTTTATATTTTTCATACTGTTATACAGCATTTGGAAAAGTAGAGGGGGTGAGAAGGGTCATTATTAATAGTAAATATTGTTCTGCAAGTGTTTGGCTTTCAGTGGAGACTTCTGAAAAGCTTGGGACCATGTTAAGAACACTGTTAGCATTTTAGATAGAATGCTGTTATGCGAGACATGAGAATAATGTTTTTAATAGTTAGTGGGCGAAGATTAAAAAAAAATAATTTGAGTTCATCTAGAGTGGAAATGTTCTGTCTGTCTTCAGCAAAATAAAGACAGTAGAGTTCAGTTTTGACCTAAAATCAGACATTTTACTTTGGGGCTATTTAACTCTTGCAACTCTCTTTTTCACCTTGCACAGAATACTCCCCTCCTCCCCCATCATATAACTATGGAATCTGTCCTAAATTCAGAAATAGTTTGCTGTCCCYTGATGTTTATCAGTTAATCTGTTTTTTAACAAAAGAAGAACAATCTTCCTTTTCATATAAGAAGTCCTTCTGAATCTGTCTTTGCTAGATCCTTATGTGACATCTCTGTCTTCCTGTACTACGTTAAGTACTGTTTTTTAGTTTGTGGTTTGCAGACCTCTAGGGATGTGAATTATTTTTAAGGGGTCTGTTAAACCTTGTTAACAAAAGCAAGTTCAGATATTCTTTGCAGCCATTTACATGCATTTAACTTCTAAAGATCAGCACCTTTGCTGGAAATCTTGGAGTACAGTGGCAGTTCAGGCTGGGGAACAGAAGCAAAGACGAGTGGGTTCCCAGGACTGTTTCTCTATGGGAGTCAATGGGAAGACAGAACACACAAGAGCTTTTCCAAGAACAGAGCAGCATGAAGGAAAGTGCAAAGCAGAAGTTCCCATGAAAAACAAGGAAAGAGGACGAGGAAGCATGAAGTGTGCTCAAATTGGTTTTTTCAAGGGCAGTTTGTAATATGTTTATGCCAGAGAGATTAGTGAGAGCTGTTTGTTCAATGGGCAGTTCCTACCATCTGTGCATAGGTTGAAGGGTAGCACAGGAAGGAATGGGTTTTTGTTTTTTCTTCAGGTGTTCACCATCAAGTAATTTTTTATTTAGACAATATGGAACGCTTACAGGATATAAAAAATAGATGGATAAATCAGCTTTAAAGACAGTTCAGGAAAGAGGCATCTTTCCTTCCCTTTTTCCCCTATCCCCACCTGCAGGCTTGCACATCACTTATGTCAGGTTAGTTTCTTATCCATGGTTAAAGATAAGCCAGATAATCACAGCTATTAACTAATGATCTTTTTATTACTGAAGAAAAAGGCAGATAGAATAAAATAAAGCACAAGGCATTACCAACGATTGCTTCAGTTACAGTCTCTTCTGTATGACTCTGTGGAGAGCTCTGTCGTGGTTTAAGCCCAGCCGGCAACTAAGCACCACACAGCCGCTCGCTCACTCTCCCCCGGGTGGGATGGGGGAGAGAATCTGAAGGGTAAAAGTGAGAAAACTCGTGGGTTGAGATAAAGACAGTTTAATAGGGAAAGCAAAAGCCGTGCACGCAAGCAAAGCAAAACAAGGAATTCATTCACTACTTCCCATGGGCAGGCAGGTGTTGAGCCATCCCCAGGAAAGCAGGGCTCCATCACGCGTAACGGTTACTTGGGAAGACAAGCGCCATCACCCCSAACGTCCCCCACTTCCTCCTTCTTCCCCCAGCCTTATATGCTGAGCATGACATCACATGGTATGGAATACCCCATTGGCCAGCTGGCCTAGCTTCCCGGCTATGCTCCCTCCCAGCTTCTTGTGCACCTCACAGAGCATGTGAGCTGAAAAGTCCTTGAGAAAGTAGACTACCTAGCAACAACTAAAAACATYAGYGTGTTATCAACATTCTTCTTACACTAAATCCAAAACATAGCACTATACCAACTACTAGAAAGAAAATTAATTCCACCCCAKCCAAAACCAGGACAAGCTCTTGACAGAAATTATTCCCTTGAGGATGGGCCCTCCTCTGGTGGAGATGTTCATTGTGCGAAGAGTCCATACCAACAGGAGATGCTGCTGTTATAAAAGGATATTAGAAAAAAGACATGGAAAGCACCTCTGAGATGTCCTTGGCTTATCTCCCCGCTCATCAGAAAGTTAACTAAGGAGAAGACAAGGACTGTGGCAGTACTTCTTCATGAGTACTTGAGACAGTGCAGTAAAAACAGCTTTAGGCTTGGTATCTGAAACCATTAATGAGCCATCCTAATTAGATTTTATGAGGTCAAAGGATGCAGGAGAAAATTAATGCCTGGACATAAGAGGTGGCATCCTTCTTGAATAGGAGGGATAGGGCTTTGATCTTGGGGAGCCCAGATTTCAGAATCTAGCATAAGTTTATAGAGAACAATAGATAGGTCTGCAGTAGATGTGTATAAACTCTTAATACACTTTTCGACAATCATGCTTGCATTGTAGTGTTAAGATTAAGCTGATCCTAAAGGGAAAATGTCAAACTGAGTTGAGCCAGTGGAGTGACTATGTGGATGTGCATGGACCATGCCCTGATGTGCTCCTCTAGAAGGAGGAGAATTGGCTCAGGCCAGGTGATGGCAAGAGGCCTCTTGCTTTGGGGGTGTTGTTGGGACAAGCAGCAAATCAGAGGTGCTGGCATGCTAGGAGCTGTGGCACTTCTGGGTAACACTGCAGCTGGTGAAGGGGGAAGGAATTTTGGCTGGGGAGGGTATGAACTCTGGCTGGTTTGTCAAGAATAATGTAATTGCCTTATGAATTGGCCATAGGTAAATAACTTTTAACTAAGTTATGCAAAACTGGAGAAGGTATTTAAATATTACTCAAAAGAAGCCATTAAAGAAAGCCTTGAGGCAGACTAACTAATGTTAAATTCAAATTATAACTTGCTATTTCTGTCTATTGTCTGCTCCGGTAGTAAAGTCTTAACTGGTCTGGCATTTCACAACAGATTATTAGGAACTGAAATTAAAGTAGTATTTCTATGGCCTGTAAACATTTTATCTTATCTTCTTGGCATGGCTCCTGAAATCCACTTCTCGCAAATAATGCAAAATCTTGACAATGCCACTCTGTCACAGAAGTGATGCTGTGTTATCAATGTGCCAGAGAAAGCAGATGTCCAGGTTTGAAGGAGCCCGTGCTTTCTTCCTTCAGAGGCTCCCTGACATTGGAAGCAATACTGTTTGAGGGAATTACACTTTGTCTTGTCAGATATCGGTGGTCCATCACCTCTTTTTGGCTCTGCAGTGTTGTGAGATGATCTTTGGAATATTCTCCAGTTTATCAATGTATCAGTACGGTATGAGTACAGGCTGGGGGATGAAGGGATTGAGAGCAGCCTTGCCAAGAAGAACTTGGTGATACCGATGGACGAAAAGCTGGACATGAGCCGGCAATGTGCGCTAACAGCCCAGAAGGCCAACCGTACCCTGGGCTGCATCAGAAGTGTGGCCAGCAGGTCGAGGGATGTGATTCTGCCCCTCTGCTCTGCTCTGGTGAGACCCCCCCTGCAGTGCTGCGTCCAGCTCTGGAGCCCTCAGCACAAGACAGACATGGACCTGTTGGAGTGGGTCCAGAGGAGGGCCACGAAAATGATCAGGGGGATGGAACGCCTCTTCTGTGAAGAAAGGCTGAGAGAGTTGGGGTTATTCAGCCTGGAGAAGACAAGGCTTCAGGGAGACCTTATTGCGGTCTATCAGTACTTAAAGGGGGCTTATAAGAAAGATGGCGACAGACTTTTTAGCAGGGCCTGTTGCGACAGGACAAGGGGTAATGGTTTTAAACTAAAAGAGGGTAGATTTGGACTAGGTCCAAGGAAGAATTTTTTTACAATGAGGGTGGTGAAACACTGGCACAGGTTTCCCAGAGAGGTGGCAGATGCCCCATCCCTGGAAACATTCAAGGTCAGGCTGGATGGGGCTCTGAGCAACCTGATCTAGTTGAAGATGTTCCTGCCCATGGCAGGGGGGTTGGACTAGATGACCTTTAAAGGTCCCTTCCAACTATTCTATGATTCTATGAATATATTTTCCACCAGAATCTATTTTTCTTTGTTTTTTTGTTTTTTAGTTTTATTGTTTGCATTTTCAACTATAGTAGTTGTCCTAATATTACCTGTACTTGCAGTCCTTGTCCTGGAAATTTTCAGAGCTTCTTAAATGTAGCATAAACGGCCTCTTAAGGGATAATTTTAGAAACTATTAGTAATTCTGCCAAAGGTTACTGAGAATCAGAATTGTTTCAAATTGTCTGCATGTTTATCTCTCACCAGTCCAGCAGTCCAGCTTTTAAAATATTTAAAAACTTAAGTTAGCCAAGTTAAATTTAAGGAGGTTTTTATGTTGTAATGATCACCAAAAAAAAAGATAATTCCTTTTCCATCTTAACCCTCACTTTGGCAGGTGATCCTTGTTACTGAGTTTGGCAGGTAGCTAATCAATTCCCCAATTATTGTCCATGTAATTACTCTGACCCCACTTTTGCCTGTTATCTTGCCAGCAACACCTCTTGCTAGCAGTCCCTGTGGAATGGGTTCCCTGCTGAGCTAATTGCCTCTAAATTTGATGCTCCCATTACCTTGCCAACTTCACCTCTAGCCATAAATTGCTTTGTGACAGGCTTTGACAAGACAAAGTGTAAACTGTATTCTCAGCTCATGGATTACATTAGAAACTAGTAGAAAAAGACCATTTGAATCTGTTTTGGAGTGAGAAACTGGAAATAGCTTTCTCATCCTGAGAACCATTCTTCTGCCCCATTGCATTAAGTTCTCTACCAGCCTTTGTCTCTCTTACAGGGAATCCTTAATGTTTCTGTGCTGTGTGTTTTAAGTATGTGCTTGGCTTCTGGGAAGGCAGATAAGGATGAAACAGTTCACATTTGTGTAAAACGGGTGCCTGGTATAAGCATGAACTGCCTTTTTGCATGGTTAGTTTGACTTCTCATCTTACCTGTATAGAACAGTTATAATCTCAAGTTAAAACTCTTCTGATTATATTGGTGATACAAAGTAAAACCCACAATCGTTAACAAGAACACATCCTTAAAAAAATGAGCTGAAAGAATGTATACGTTAAAGCATTGTTAGAGGTGTATAGCTGTTTCCTGGAGTCAGGAGAAACGAGTTGGAGTTAATAAATGTCTTACAAATAAGGAGGTGTCACTCTGACACACCTTTTCTGTCTGCCACTCTGTGACAGAAAGCAGAAATTCCCAGGAATTTCTTTAATTACCTTGAATGTCTCTTGTAATTAAAAACTGAGTCAGTTTTGATACGCAGTCAAAAAGATAAATGTGAGCTATCGTGTTATCTAGGCATTACATGTAAAGTGGCTCATAAATATCAGTGAAAGCATAAACCCCTAAAATTACAGTAATTATAATAGTAGAATTAATGATTTTTGCGTGAGTTGCATGATCTGTCCCCAGTACGGAGGCTAATAGGGCCATAAAGTATGTATCAATGTCAATATATAAATTTAACAGCAATCATATATTCTGTGCATACTTGCTGTACAAGGTTAATACATTTTTAAGTGTTTACTTTTCTAAATATGCTTTCTCTGCATACTGGGGCTCTTGTTGGGAAGGTTGAGCACCTTCAGCGTGTGTGTACATACATATTGAAGACAAACGTGTCAGTATTTGATACCTCTCAGTAATGTAGCTGTCCTCAACATGTGTATGAAATACTGCTCTGTCTTTCGAAATTATTTGAATATAAGAGGTTGATCTATAGGTACGTTATCCTTCCTGGTTTCACATCTATGAAAAACTCTGTTCAACTAACGTAAACTGTTGCAGTTTCTTTTCTCAAGTATCAAGCACTAAAATAATACACTGCCTGAATGGATAGCCTCTATCTGCTTCCTTCACTTATGTTGTGAAAGACAGAAAAAGTAAGCTTACAATAAACTTGAGGGCATCAATGTAACACACTTTACTATTTTGATAGTTTCTATGTAGTTTTGCTCCTACCAAAAATGTATTCTAAATTTTTACCGTGTGTAAAATTGTGGAATAGTGTTTGGAGAAACCTTGAACACAACATCCAATATCACATGATAATCTGTGAAATGCTCTAATGATTATGCATTCATATTATTTGTTCTTTCTGCTTTTCTGCTTCAAATAATTTTGCAAATATTCCCAGTCAGGAATAAACTATCCAAAACTTCCATGGTACTGCATGAAGCGCTGTGAAACTCAGATGTTTTCCTCCATAAGTTTTACTCATGATCTATCACCATGATTTTTATTTCAGCATGGCATTTTGCTAGCTAATGTGAACAAATTTAATTTCAAGAAGGGCTGGATTTATTTCCAAAAAATGTTTTGCATTCTTCCCATGCTGTTTTGCTCAGGTATATTGGAGTCCATATCTGATGTGTTTGTGGGTATTCAGATCTGAGATGAGAACAGATCATTAAACATCCTTGAAGAACATGCCAATGTAGGGTCATGCTAGATACCCGATAGTATTTATGAGTGTTTTGAGCACTTTTCTCTGCATCCTTGCAATTTTTTCTACTTAAAGCACAGAGCTTTCTTTGGTGTGTGCGCAGACACATATGTGCTATGGTTAACTACGCTTCAAAAAATACAAAAGGTGGTCCACACACAAAATCCTGATGTGGGTATGTTCATACCAACCCAGGAATGTTCTCTGTGTTAGCTGAAAAACTGAGATGTGTGTAGCTCCAAGGGAAAATGTTTTTTGTGGAGGCTTTTTTCTTAAGTAGAAAAAAAGCTAAGGGCTACTTTTTGAGGATAGGCCAATTCTGTATCTCAAATCAAGTATTAGATCTTCTAAAGCCAACTGGAGTTGTGCCCATACAAGCTGTGGAAGCATTTGGCCGTTTATATTTCTTTCAAGAAATACTCTGGGTTTTAGCAAATGCGATTCATAAGAATACTGCCTGTATCCTTGAGCCCAATTCCTTCTCTCCTGTGTTAAACTCCTGAGAAGAAAATCATATTGAAACTCCAAATTCTGTGCAGGATGGTATCATTATACACATGTATTGATTTTAAAGAGATAGAGTTGGTGTCTCTTCAGAACAATCTGACAGCAATTCAGCTTCATGATGCACAAGCATTTGATTGATTCAAATGCATATATAGGTTTAAGTGCTGGACCTCTTGCTGCAGTTTATCACTTGACATGTCTGGCAACAGTCAACAGTAGCCATAAATTGCATCAGGAGGCTACTGTGCTGCATATGTGTAATAGAAGCCAGAGATTAAATAAATACATAAGATAGACCACAGAAACGGATGTATGGCATGCAGCGGAAATATTTGAGAACTGGAGCAGAAAGAATAATTGCCCGGTCTTTCTATCTGAGCTGCAGATTCTCCTTCCTGCCTAAGTGACACTTGGGCTTTCACTTGAAATTGATTGTATATATGCRTCTAACTTGCTTTGTACTTTTAAAAAAATAATTATTCCCATTTGAGACTTTTCCTGCTTTCTTGGTCATGCATCTTTTTTAATTTATGTATATTGTTATTAAAATAATATAATTTTATGTATGTATATAATTGTATTTATGTATGTTTTATTATTATAYGTGGTATATCCATACCAGTACAATTCATGCATTCATATTGCACTTCGCATGTTCTGTCTGAGCAATTGGTCCTCTGAACTCCTCACTTTTTTAGATGAGGCTCTGACACTAAAACCAGGCTTCTAAGAAGCTATATTATAGTTTGAGTCTAGAATGCTTTGCAGTACAGATAGAGAACTCCAATAAGAAAAAAACTTTTGGTGAAATTTTTTTGTTTTGAGAGTATTTTTTTTCGGCAACAGCAGGGCCAATAGGTTAAAAAGAAGTAGTTGCAGCAAAATAGTGACTAACAAGCTTTAAGTTACCTGCCAGTATACCTGCGGAGTGCTGGTGTTTCTGTCCTTGGGCAAAAGAGAACTTCAAATCAATGAGTTAACTTACTTGATTTACATTCACATCCCTGGATAAGCTGCTTGAGTGCATTATACTATATGAAAGTATTTGAATGCCTTAGTGGTACTGTATGTCTCCTGTATAAATCCATTAATACTTTAGTATGTTCACTGCTGGAAAATTCCCTGAACCTTTGAGGTTTATTCCTCATAGGAGAAAATAGACTTATAAGTAGATTATTTTTTTAAATTTATTTTTAGTGTTACAAAATGCCATTTTAGAATGACAAAATACTGTATCACTAAAACATCTTTATATTTCTCAGCAAGGTGACCCAAATAACAAATATCACCCACTGCTCTAGTAATAGGCTGCTGACTCTTATTAAAGATTTCTTAAAGCTGCTTGGCAGGTTGTGCAGTTCTGCAGCCAAGCACATTTTGAAATGGATGCGACAAATGTTACATAGTTCCTTCTGGGATTCAGTGATTTCAGATGAGCTGGTCACCTGACCGTAGTGCTGCTTGAACACATAAATGAGTGTGGTGCATGCATATGCACGCTGAAAATGGTCATGTTTGAATTATAAAGAAGGCATTGATTTTTCTGAGAAGTACTCTTTACAAACTCAGTAGCATTTTCCTGCTGGCTTGCTAGGGACAGGAGGAAACCCTTGTGTTAGCTGGGCCAGTTACAATCCTCTTCTGTATTTGCAGGGGTTTTTAGCCCCTCTTTCGCTTTGTGAACACCGAGCAGGGAAGTGAGTGTTTTCGAGAGAGTGAGACGCGGAGATTAGAGGGGGCCATGCTGCCACATGATGGCAGCAAAATCCTGCTCAGGACTAGGAGCGTCGGTAGTCCTTTAGCTTTTGGGACTGGCTTCTCTTCCCTCCCCCCACCCTTTCATAAGGAGAGCTAAAAGGGATGTTTTAAAAGACTCTAGAGATAATGGAGCTGTGGGTGCTGTTAATGCATTAATTCCAGCAAAGCTGCATCTTCTCAAAATGCATTCTATAGTTTATTAGCTAGTACATGCTGTTTGTTTTTAAAGTTGTTAGTACATTTATCTTTGCTCTGAAATGTAATAGGCTTACAAATTATCAATTTACATGCTTGTTATCAAAATAAAAAATCTGAATACTGAGAAGTAGGAGTGTACAGAGTGGATTCCATTCTTACACCCGAGTAAGAAGGCGTTCATAACTTCCTGCCTTCATATTGCCCACAATGCTACTGGTAACATGCTTGATAAGGCCCTTCTGTCCATATGTAGTATCTGACTTAATGAACTTAATATGTACCACTGCTCATTTTGTAGTCTATTGCAAAACTTTAACAGTGATCTTATATTCTTTTCTGTCTATTATGTCAGTAAATCAGTACAGCCAGCTTTCCCATTCTCTAAACTTGGGTATTCTATCTTATTATCATTAGGGGTGTTGTTATTGCTAGTTAAAACAAATGCCAAAACTCCTCCTCAAATCCTGTTGTATGAGTAGCAAAATGTGAACAAGATTTAAGAGAGATTTCATCTTTAGCTTGAGCTCCGCTCAGAAGTAACCACTAAGGAAAGTTAAAATATGCATTCTGAATTAATTGTATTCTTTTTGAAACTATTAATTTCTTACCAAAAAAGTGAAGCTGGCCTATTCTTCCTAATGTTTTTTTCCATGCTTGCTGTGATTGGGTTTGTCACGTAACTATCCAATCTTAATGCGGCTATCACTTTTTGCATATTTCCATTTTCTTATATACTTAGGTTCCTTTTTAGTTTAAGTCTTGTTATTTGGTAGTACAATTAGGAACTGTAAATCATCTGCTGCTTAAAAAAAGCAGTATCCACAACTAGTGGATTTAATCTTAGTCCTGAATTGTGCAGTACTCTGGTCAGATTAGTGCTGGCAGCTTTGTAGTGGAGACCTAATGAGCAATGAGTAGAGATGTAGCAAGGGGCCTGTGTGATGAGGTGTAAAAGTGATTGGGACATGAAATGGCAGGGAGGCCATTTTAGGTGAGAAGGAGCAAAGCTGTTGAGGTGGTGGTAAGAAGACATCAGCAATGACATTGAGTGACGGAGGTGCCATTGGTGAGCTATGGGCTGCTGTTGATCTAATACTTTCAATGTCAGTTCAGACACCTACGTTTGCACCACAAACTGACTGTTTTGAAAGGGCACAAAAGTAAGGGCATTTGGAKTTCCTGCTATGTCTCTTGTACAACTGGATTGCTCAGGTCTCAGTTTGGCAAGTACTTTGAATGCACCTCAGACCAATACCTCAGAAGTGATTGCTCGTTGGATGTGCAGAAGAGGAGAGTCCCAACTCTGAGCTTCACTCTGRCTCCTCTTCAAATGTCACAGCCATAGCTCCTCTGACTTAAGAGTGGTGTTTTAGTGAATATTACAAATAGCTTTCAGCTACGTTATTTATTATTGCTGTGGATATTTGTTGCACACTGTTAAGCTTTGTAGTGACCCAGACAGCTGTCTGAAGGAGTCTAGTGGGATCTTTCTGGTTTTAAGCACGTGAGGACCAAGGGGAGGTCATGTTGTGACTGTTGTGGCATTGGTTACAAGGTTCCTTGTCCTTTCTCCTATATGCAGGTTGAAATGAAATTTAGCCAAGACCTGCAAAGCAACTTTATTAACAGGGAATTCTTTGTGGCATGCCTGTATAATGAGCTTACCTTGAGAGGTGTTCAGACTCAAGGCTAGCTAATCCTTAACAAAGGGGWTGATTTAGGGTGCGTTATATTTGAATGGCTTGGGCCAAATTGTCAGTGGTATAAGGCAACTGTCACAGACTAATCGGAGAGGGAGAAGGAAGATTTTTCTGTGAATTCCCAGTGTTGTATGATTGTTCAACTAGCTTATGTTTACTCAGTATTCTGACAAAACTGAATTATGAGCCAGAAGAAAATTCCTGACTTTATAACCAGTTATCGGTAGAGGGTGCTATGTAGCTTTTGCATTTGATCTGCATAGGTTGTATGTTTATCAAAGATATTTTTATTTAATAATTTATTATTCAAAATTTAGTTCAATTATACCTTTGCTTACATTAGCAGTGCAGTTTACTGTAGTAGATCTTGATAGCATTAATTTGATTCTGCAAATGAACAGATTTTCTATTTAGCAAGATTGCATGTTATACTGCGATCAGCTCTGTTATGATTAGAGAGTGTTTGCTCCTATTTATATATGGTAATAAATTTATGGAATCTAGTTATAGGCTTACAAAAACACAAACACCACCATCACATTTCTTACTGGTATTTGCTGTCAGTGTGATAACGATGTCATCAGATGAGACATACAGCTTCTAAGTAGCTGTGCAAGCAATTCAGCATYAGGGGGATAGCAAGTGAATGTCAGAAGGAGGTTGTGTGGAAAATAGGGATAAGGAGGAAAAAACCAGCAAACAGGAGCAGAGGGGAACGGAAGATGAGGAAAGAGTAAGAAGAGATGAGGCTGATGAATAAAAGGCATAGGAGGCAGATGAAGGCCAGATGATGGCTTTTGATTTTGGAATTGTTGCTTTGCTAGTTCTGCCTACTTCTCTGCCTTAATTGCCTTTTCAGGCCTATGAAGTTTCTGACTTTTTCCCACAGTCAGTGTCCCTAACTCTTCTGCCAGTTGCTGATAGGTGGAGCTATGAATTTTTTCTGCCAACAGAAAACAGGCTATGGGCTCTCTTGGCTTTTTGGTTATCTTCAAGTCTGGTGGGAGATGATTTGATCTCTTAAGTTTATTCTTGGAAGAAGTCTTATGAGTAAAAGAATTTTGATTTCTGAGAACTGATAGAGCAGAGCACCAGGGGAATATCTTGGCCTATCTATCCGTTCTTCTGCCATTTCCATTCTTGGTAAACGTGGGATAAAAGACATGGTCCAATCTAGAAATACTCTTGGCTTCACTTGGCTTTTGTAGAAAGACAGCTAAAGATGCAGAAAGTTACTGGAGATTAACTCTTCATTTGGGAAGGCATGAGCAGCCACTGTTCTATTCCCCTGCTGTTTTGTTGGCTCGCCTTTTGGGCAGGAATTCCCAGGGTAGTGTTCCTGCATAACCAGGGCTACGCTTGCCTTTCTCCTGCTGTGAACAGGGTTACACCCACAATGACAAGGAACAGGACAGCTCATCCTGAGGAAACAAGCAAAAAAATCCATTGCTTTCCTTCAAGCTGGACAAGGTCGCCCTTGAGTAGGGCACTTCAAAATACGCAAAAGGCACAGCTGTCCTCTGTAGTCCATATCTATGGCAGTCTTCCTCCTGGGAGGCATGCCTCTAGGCTTCCATCCCTTTCTTCCTGCCTAAATCTTTTGGTTGAGATCCAGGATCTTGGATGAGTTCCCATCCCTTCTGTACTCTTTTGTTATTGACTGCTGACCAGGTCCTAAGCAAGACCCACAAAGGAGCTACGTTCTTACAGAGGGCTGCCTCGTGGCTGGGACATCAAGTGGGTTGCGTTGAACCAAGTCCTCATTTCCTAGTACTGTCCAAAGGGAACATGACAGTTGTCCTGACTCTGTGGAGCAGATCATGCTTCTGCCTGTACCAGGAGGAGTGGGGAGTGCAGGGGAAGCCATTAGGGTCAGGATCGTGGGGTGCTGTCATTTCTACTCAGCTGATAGCGCTGCTGGAGTGGCAGATGGTGAATATCAGGCCTGGGATCCAAGCCTGATAAGCAATAAAGGCTTTGAAAAAAAATAAACTACCTGGCTTAGAGACCAGAGACAGGATGGCTCTTCTGGTGACATTCCGAGGCTACTGGTGTTCCTGTAGGTCCAGGCAGAGCAAACAAGTCCTGGAGGGGAGAAGGAGAGAGTGTGCACGTTTCAAGCTGTTGGTTTGACTCTTCAGCTCTGCTTTTAAGTAAGCCAGACATTGAACCTTATCCCAGCACAGTGCTAGCCACTGCAGCTTAAGTTAACAGCCAGCTATGTGCAGGACAGCCACAATTTTAAAGGCCCTTTTGTTGAACTTAACAAGGGTTACATGACAGGCTTTGGGAATTGGTGCCCAAAGGCAAGGAGGGTTGAGTTAACTAAAATTAATAAGGTGGCTTGGGGGCAAGCATATAGGGTATGCAAGATGAGAGTTTTCTTCTTTGCCTTGCCACAGGCTTCCTGGCTGACTGTAGGCAGATTGCTCTAGTTTCTTCCTGCTTGTCTTTCCTTTATGGAAAATAGGAACAATAGGTATTGGCTACCTTTCGTGAGCACTGAGGTGCTTTCACCTCATGGAGATATGAAAGTAATAAGAGCCCAAGGAAGGCATCCAGAGGCAGGGGGGGTAATGAGCTCAGAGCAGGGTGCCTGATGTATAAACCCCATTTGGAAGAGAATAAGCAAGTATTCAAAACAGATCTTTTCCCCAAGTAACAATTATTTCATTTCGATATAGTTCTTGCTGAGACCCAGTCAGTCATGTCATGGTAGCACACCATTTCTGCAACCCAACAGGTATCGCTGCTGTAAGTGCAGAAGATTTCCTCAAGTAAACTCTTTAAGTGCTGTATCTACAACATAAAGCAGTAAACACGGGGGGGGGGGAATATAGCATCCTGCCCAGGGCCCTCCCAGGGTGAGTTTACGCTCAGTATTGGGGGGTATCTGAGCTAGCCTTATGTGAATTAGATCATGTGTTATTGTCATCTTGCTAGGGCGGAAGGAAGTTCTTGTTGCCTGAATTCTCAGTAGGGTAAATTAGTACTCACTAAATTCAGTGCAGGCGAGGCCAGACTAGCTTGGTACCTAAGTGAGCTTGTTTGAAAGCTAATCTAGGATCTCTGCAGTAGCTACCCTGTGGTTTTGCTCTGTAGATATGCAGCTCTTGACCTGAGTTATTGTCAGTGGACAGAAAAAAGACACTTCTGAAATGTGATTCATTGTACGTGTTCATCTCAGGATGAGAAAAATTATGATACAGAAGTATCTGTTTCTCTGTGGTGGATGTAGTAGACCATGTGTATCTAAATTTGGGTGTTAACTGCTTTGTGGGCCTGGGCTAGATTTCAGGTATGGAGGTGGAACACTCCATGTCCTGTGAGCCAACCAGTAATGTAAATACAGGCTTCCACCTGTAATGTTTCAGAAATACTAGGAAAATACTGCTTTTTAAAACAGCCTCTTTCCTTTCTCCCCTCTGTGCACAGTGAAATACAGTTCAGCTCCTCTAGTACTGCCACTTCAGAGAGCCAAGAACCGTCTTCCGGGGATCAAGCAGCGAGCGCGCTTCAGCAGCAGCTCCTGCTGATGGTGGCACGAAGGACCCTTTCAGAAAGCCCACGGGTACATTGTAATATCTCATTTTCTAGCATTTTGATAAACTGCTTTATAAACAAATGCTGCAGGCTTGTTCCTGAGACAGTTTTGTTGATTTTTCTATGCTACTTTGCCTGGTATTGCTCATGTGGGAGAAGATGTATTTTGTGTTGATGGATGCAATTCAGCTGCTTTCTGCTGACACTGAGTAGCGTCCTAGGGGAGTACTTAAAGACTCCATCACCTAAAAAGTTGATCTTCTATCTTTGGTCTTATTTCATTTGAAAGAAAGAGGACACAGCTGTTAGGATTTTCGACACACCACCAGATTTTAATAGTATGAAGTGTTTATTCCAGATTCATTACTATCCTAAAACCTCATGTCTGGTTTCACTTTTCTGAATCGGGCAACCAGACTTCTGGATGTCTGTCGTAGAATGTCAAAGCCACCTCGTCAATGCAGCTGGTAAAAGTAAAAGGCCCTCAGAGTTCAGTTTGTATGGTAATATGCGGACATACTTGAACTTTGCAGTGTTTGGGGTCTGTGACCAATGGCTTAAGGCTGTAATCTTTTTTTACAATTCCTTTTATAATAACTTTAACCTTCTCTTTTCCTCCATGGCAAAAAAAAATTCTAGTTTGGTATTTATGAATAACCTTAAAATGCCAGTTAATTATCGTTCATCTTAAATTTTGCACAGGAACTTAAAGCTAGAAGCAACTTGTATAAAGGAACTATTTTAAATTAAAAATAAGAAAATTGTCCTGAATTGTGTATTTCAGTTTTGGACAGAGACTTCCATCTAAAGGCTCAGATGTTTTCCAGATATTTATAATCTTGTAAACTGCCTGTAAATTAGAGAACAATTATCATGCTTTTTTTTTTTTCCTCTTCTGGGAAAACTGCACCATTAAGAAGTACGGCGTATTGCTCAAGATCACACAGAAAGTTTGTAACAAGGCCAGGCAGTAATTTTAGACCTTCCTGGTTTCTGTATTATTTTTTTTATTAAACATGAAATTCTGAGCCTGTGTAAGTCAGGAAAAGTTTTGTCATTGATTTCAATGAAGCTAGGGTTTCAGGCTGTCTCTGACACCGTATAAACTTATGAAGTGAATTTTTTAAGCCCTTTTTTTGATAGGAGGCACATTAGACTTAGTGACTTGCTCAGGGCTAGTCAGAGTTTCCCAAACACAGCTCCAAAATCTGACTCCAGCCCAAGTACTGCAAGCCTCAGGTAATGGACTTCATCCAAACATTACAGTTCCTTAGGAGCCAAAATGTTCACTTACGCACTCAGTTAAATACGTGTTAAGCTGTTCTGAGGACCGAACAATCAGATCTTCAGGTGTTTTTAATGGACTCTTTGCCACCATTTTGATTTTTTTATTTAGTTATAGTGAGCAATCTAGATTAGATGAGTGAAGTTAATGATTGCAGTTGATTGAGTTTCACGTTACTTTCTGTTGGGACATAGGTCCCAAGAGAAACAAAACTCTGGCAGTATTAGCAACTGTAATATTTTAAATTACATTTTTTCTTTAAAAATGCCCCAACTCCATAATTAAGCTACTTTTTAAAGTGGTAATAGAAATATTGAAATTTGGAGTACCTAAACTACTTTTAGATTTTAAAATCAGCGCAGTCAAAGGATTGCAATCAGTCTCACAGCTTTTAAATTACTTGGAATTGTTAATAAATGAAAGAATGCCAAACAACCCGGCATCCCTTGGGATGTCTGAATGCTCAGAAGCATCAGTGAGTTACTGTCCTGTGCTGATAGTGGCTGAGCTACCCGGCACTGTGTGGCTATACACTTTTAGTCAACTGGTGGCATGAGATAAAATGCATAAACTTGAATTTCTTTCTCCAAAGCTTAAGCTAGGCCATTTTACCTCACGTTTGCCAGCAGACTGAAGGTATCAATGAGTTCGTTCCCAGCTGACACACAGCAAGACATTAAGTTACATGTAAATTATGTGTAAAATTCCTTTTCCTGGAAAGTGAAGATTAGAAACTATTCCAGTAATCTGAGAGAAAATTTAACAATTCCTTTGTGTGGGTGGACAGGTTGTTTAAAAATCTGTGTTCTTCTAACAGTTACAATTCAAGAAGGTGATCAATTATTTCACACAGAAATCCCCTTCTCTGACTAGGGAAGTTAATCTAACACAAATAATTCTAATGTAAATGTTCCCTAGAGTTCCATAATAGAGAGATATATTATCTAATGTTGATTAATAATCTTTAACAATGGGGGGTAGGTTGAAAACCACTAGGCTTTACACTGATTCAAAATCTCAGACAAATTCTTCTTGAAAGAAAAATAAGTGATTATTTCCTTCCCCCCCCCCCCCCCAATCAATTATTGGTGTACTTTGGAAAGAAATCACTACTTTGCAGAGGTTTTTTTGTTCTGTTGTCTAGCTTTGCAGACTTTGGCTGATGGTCTGTAGATAAGCCTCCCTCCCCACAAGTGTTGGTGAAGGAGTGCAGGTATAGGTTGAAATGCTATAGTTCAAACACAGGCAAGAAGAAAATGTATTTTACTCAAAAGGAAGGATTTATGATTGTGATGGCAAGATTAGAGACTCTTAAACTAGTGATGTTTATGCTGTTTGTGCTTGTTTGCAATTTTTTTTTCTCCTTTTGCTGTACTTGAGAATGCACACCTGATGTGGTATTAGAAGCATCTCAGGAAAGATAAACAAAGCTGTGTTCTGTAAGGACAGTTGTTAAGTCATGCCTCTAGGCCTTAAAGCCTGCTTGACTTTTTGGTTAAAAGCAAGGATTTGTCCTATCATGTGTGGTTTTGTGTTGTGCTGTAGTTAGCCTGATGCATGGAAAAATCTTCGAAAAGAAACTTTAGACAAGAAGTGAATCGGGACTAAAAAATAATTATTTTTCAATGAATATTTATATTTAAAGCATATTATCACTGTTGAGCTCCACAATTGATATAGTCCGACTGCAGTAATTAAGCTGGTGCGATATCTTTGTTTCTAATTTAAAATGAAGAAAATAAATTGTCCCTCTATCCCTTTAAAAAAAATATCTGAAACATCATGTAAATTTGGCCTTTTAAACACCTGTTTTGCTGGCAGCCATATGTCAATGTTAAAGTGTGTTTTGTGTATTTCTGGTTTGTTTGTTTTTAAAGCAACCCAGCCAGGACCCTGAGGATTCTTCATGTTCTTCAGCACAGCGGAAACTGAACAGGCAGTTTTACAGATTTATTATCTTCCCTGGCAAATGGATTAAAGTCTGGTATGATCGGCTTACCTTGTTGGCATTGTTGGACAGGTAAGGTTTTTTAAAATGCAACTCTATGTAGTGTTACAGTGTGTGGCTTTACATGTATAGAGCAATGCAGATGACCAGAGAAGGAAAAATTGAGCATTGTATTAGTGTCTTAGTTGAGTAGATAGATGCTTGTTTGCTTTAAGTAGAAGATGATGTTTTTCTTCAGAGTTAGTTATGGTGGTTCTCATTACCATTCGTCTTCAAGTAGAGGCCAAATCATGTGAGCACCAGGCCTGTGGAATAGTSTTTTAATTTGACTCTCAGCTGTTGGATCCAATGGTTCTGAGCTTTCTGATGAGAAAATCAGTGTTTTGTGCAAAAATACAGAAGTGGAAAGGTCCCAGGGTATTGTAAGACAAGTACTCCAATCTTAAAAAAAAATAAATAATAATCTTATAGAGTGAATATTGAGGGGGGGATCTTTCAGCTGCTCCCTCTGTTCCAGTTCAGTTTATTTGTTTAGAGAAAATGTCTTGTCTTGGCATCTCTCCTTTTTCTAGTCCCTCAGTTTCATTTGGCATCGACTCTTCAGGCAGTGCCCTTTGCTATTAGACCTCATGTGGTAATTTGCTGGACTAGTGGAAGCTTCAGATACGTTAGGCTACATACCTAATGGCTGCTGGCTCTCCTATCTCTGCTTTTGGGTGGGTGCTATGCCATGTATTTTAGTATGGGCTCCACAACAGAAATTTCAGATGACAGTTTTACATGCTGCAGAAATCAGGCTATACGGTCAGGGAGCTTAGGTCCAGAGCAGATACTTATCTGTAGTGTCTTATCTCTGTGTTTCAATTGCATGGAAAGCATCTGCTGATAAACTCTTTTGTTATAGCCTGAATATTAACATTGTTTTTTATTTCAGCTTCCATGTTCTAATAGAAGAGACAAAACGAATAAAACATCAGATGCAAATTTGGTCTTTCATCTAATTCTTTGTTGTCAGACGTACATTTTTCATTAAATGAATGCCTTATTTTCCTCATTTGAAAGTGCTTGGGGTTTTGTTTGTTTGTTTTTTATAAACATACACTTGCCTACATTCAAATCAGCTCCACTGTGGAATTCTATTAGGGAAGTGAGATTGGAGGGTGCTGGACTTCAGTGTGTATGCCTTTTTTCTGTACATTTTAGCTATCACAGTGGGCAAGGTCTTTGGCACAGGGGTGAAGCACCATTGAACATGGAAATGTAGTTTTGGGAGCAAAACCTCAGATTCTGTAAATTCTGGTAGCTCCAGCACTGACAGTTCATACCAGCTGCAAATGGACCTGCCTTGCTGTAATGAATATATAAATATTTGTACTTCTCTTAACACTTTTATTCACATAGGACAGAAGACATAAAGGAGAATGTGTTTGCTGTCCTCCTAGTAGTTCTCGTTTCACTTCTTGGATTCCTGACTCTGAATCGGGGCTTCTGTAAGGACATTTGGGTTCTGTTGTTCTGTCTCGTGATGGCCAGCTGCCAGTATTCTCTCCTAAAGGTAGGACACAAGTTCATATCCAATTGCTGAATACTCTTCTAACTTCTACGAAGGCAAAATCCTGTAAGCAAACTTTTTTTTTTCTGTTTTGTTTTTAGAGCGTTCAGCCTGATCCTGCTTCACCAATACATGTAAGTCTCAGCCAGTATAACAAGTCTTTCTCCTTTATTATCACTTGTGTGCTGTGAAACAATGCAGGTATAAGTAGTTTGCTGTTGTAGGTGATTTATGAAAATGAGCAAGATGTTGTCTGTGATTTTTGAGACTTTGTACTACGTTTAATTAATTTTAAACTATTTGAAATTATCGCTGCTATTAGAAAAGTGCTTTTGCTTTAAGTTAAATATGGAGTAAAAACAAATACATCTGGACTAGTTTGCTGAAATTCAATCCTGTGGCATCAGACAAGCTTTTTCTTTCTAGAAACAGTGACTGAAAACAGCAGACATTCCAGATTAGCACCTCAGTCATTGGTCAGTTGGGGTTTTAATTTCTTTTTTTTTTGAGATTGGGGATTGATTTTTTTTTTTTTTTTTTAAGTCTGGTATTGCAGATGTATTTCTCAGTAGTATTATTAGCTCATCAAATGGCACAGGTGTTTTCCCTTTGTTATAATATGGTTACAGTTTCTGTGCTTGTGTCCTGAAGAAATAGCCAAATCTGTGGGTGAACATAGGCTGTAAGGATCTTTGCTGGTTGCTATTTGTCTGTTGAGTATATCTGAGAAACTGAGCTCTGACAGTGACAACCACCTTGCAAGGAAACAGTTCCTTACCCAAGTCTGTGCTCATTATAGGGCTGGTTTAGGAGCATCATCCTACAACTGTAACCTGAGCCCTCCACCTGTCACAGTGTCTCAGCGTTTTTGATTTGCAGATCTTGGAAGACATTTCAGTGGTCACAAGGTCTCTTGCTTGCTTTTACACCAGCTGCTTAGTTGCTGACATTTCTTACCTAGCTCTTTGAATGTTTTTGAGGACCACCTCTCTTCCCTCAGTGTTCAAAAACGGCATGTTGAAAACTGCAGGTCTGCTGGATTATTTCCCTTTGGCATGGAGAAATTATTTTTGTCAGTTTAGAGGCTAGAAATACAGGCTGAACTTGAAATTGAGGTTATTTACAACTGTATGCTAGACATTTCACTGAGATGGATTTCAGAAGATTCTTAGTTTCTTTTCCATGCCAATTATTATGGGGTGAACTTATGGTACTGTTGGTTATAATGCATTCACAGGAAATACCTGTCTGCAAAAAAAGTAGAGAAGGCTAATAAATAGCAACTTAGACATTGTAGGGTAATATTTTCAATATACTAAAGAAATATTCCTACCTCAGTAAAAAGTTGGGGTTTTTGGGGACTAAAATAATATTATTTGTCAGTTCAGCTAGCACGTGTCTAGACACAATAATGTGAACTGTAATCAAATAGTTTGCACTTATTCAGACATTAGTAATGTGTACATTTGTTTAAAGTATGTGGCAAACAGTTTAATCAAAGCTTCATTATAAACCTATCTAGCCCATATTTTTATAGTATTAAAGACAAAGTAGCTAATGAAGTTTAAACAGAACATTTTTTGTGCAGAATCCACGTTTGCATTTCAGACTCCCACAATACTGTTACAAGAATTATTCACCATGTTGTATTCTGTGTGTCATGCAGTAGTGTAGCAAAGTAACAACAGGTGTATTCCTATCTTCCATATGCTTTCCTAAAACTTTGTTTATTGGGGACATTTTCTTGCAAACTTTTTAGTACACCATACGAACCCCAGTGGAAATAAAATTTAGAGAGTTTTCCACAGAGGGTTTTAAAGGTGGGAGGCATTATAGATAAACTAGAAGATTAGCTATTTCTACATTATATCTTTTTAACACAATAGGTATTTGTAAGGGCTTGCTTGAGCTAGGAAGCACCACGAAAAATAAGACAAGAAGAAGTTACTCCATGTACTGTTTCATAATTTATGTAACTACATTAAAATTAAAGAGAATAACATCTCTTGATGTAAATGTAAGGATGCAGAACAGCAGAGGCATTAAAGAATGATCAGTGCCATGTCCATGAATGAAAATCCAGATGACATTTTTCAGTGTGAAACAAACCATCGCGAGCCAGAAATTTGCACACTGAATTATTTTCTATTCTTGGATCCATGAGTAGCCACTAATGCCTTRTGTTATCCATGGCTGCCAAGGAGGTTCCAAGCTTCTTCCCTATCTCTCACATGCAGACTTTATTACTGTTTGATGTGACTTTGTCATCTCTAGCCTATACCATTTTGAAAGACTCTGCTTTAAAATACCATCCAGTGAATTCAGAAAACACAATGCCTAGGGATGCGTAAAGCTTTTGTTCTGAACTCTTCCAAGTGCCAGTGTCTTCACTTCCTGGTGTTGAGGAAGAGTTTGCTGACTAAACCCTGGTAGTCTGGTACAATTTTATTTGGAATAAGATTATTTCTTGCCCCATACCATGCTGTGACAGCTAGGGTCTCCGAGTTGAACACTGTCTGTATACTGCCACTGTGGTAAAGGATGAGTTTCAGTATATAGAGAACCTATCTAACTCAGCTAATGTTTTGAATTTTATATTCATTTATACTCATCTTATTGTGATAATAGTTCTATTTTGATCAGCTTTGGTGTTTAAGTTAGAACTTCCCAGGTTCCACAGCTAATGCTGGCTACTGGCATTTATTGTAGCTGCAGGTTTAGTACTGTTGCCTGCTTCAAGATGAGAGCCTAATTTTCCTGTCAGGCTGTACTTTTCCAGTTCTGGCCCGTTGGGAGCTGGGGGCCTTTAGTTGCTGTTCACACAGGGGTATGTAATTCTGGGATGGTGAAATTTGGGAACAGCCTTCTCACTGGAGTGGTGGGGAGAAGAAAATAAAGTCCATCCCAACCATGAGTTGTATCAGTTTATTAACAGCAGAATATAAGGGAGGTGCCAGTGACTGCAGGGTATTAAATTCAGAGATCCAAGAGATCCTTGTTGTGTGCATTTCAAGGTTTTAGACAAGTGGCTTTGTCTGCAGAGTTTCTTGATACTGGTTAGAGGCAGCAGCAGATTGGGCAGTAAAGGCTGTGTCTGTAGTAAATGGCTATATAGAAGGATCATGAGAGCTTGTCTGTAAGTCCCTCATAAGGCACCTGGATAGCTCAGGATCTAGCTCAGGTTTACAAAGGCATTTGAGCTTTGAAGGATTGCAGTCATGCTCTTAATAAGATTTACAGAATCACTTGCATAACTTCATTGTCTCGGTCCCATTACCTGCCAAAGCAGATAGCTAACTCAGTTGGGTAGCTACCATAGGCAGTTTCATAAATCCCATGAGGCACTTTAAAAGTATTTTTAATTTGTCCCTGTAAGCTTTTCTGTAGAACTGAGCACACGCACTTTTCTTTTTATATAAAGCCTTGTCTTTTTTCTCTTGCATGTGTGCACCCACAAACAAAAAGTCATTAGATCTTTCTGAAATTTCCCCAAATCAAAATGCTTTGCAGTCAAAAGTGCTATTTTACTAAATGGAAGTGTTTGTGAAATTATTCTAGCTTTGTTGAAAATCTTAATATTTTTATCAAAATATGAGATGCACCAGTGCTGTGTTTGTAGGATGTGAATATGTTTCTGCAACATATTAATGAGAAACATGAACCTGAAAAAGTCAGTGACATTTTTTGGCAGACTTCGGGAAAGGAAGAGTTTTCACTGAAATTTTTATCAGCGGAGAGAAAAATGATTGTTCAACAAATGAGATGTAAAATATAAAAGGAATCCTGCTTCATTATTTAAATTCTTCTGAAGGGGAATGCARAGTGGAGTAGTTTCACCAAGATGAAGTCAGTTTTGCATGTCAAAATATGATGAGTTTGTCTAGTAGAACAAAATGAGCCCTTAATATCTAAAATACCTTGTTGATAAGTTGCACTGCCACATGCCCATTTTGGTGAAGGGCTGCCTAGCTTGGCCTGACAGTGGCAGGCACAAGAGGGCTTATCCCCTTTTTTTTGTTTCAAAAACCTTGAAAAGAGGAAATGTCATGTCCATCCCCTGGCTGTGGCTTTCAGGAGGTAATGCAGTGTCCTAGTGGTCCTCTCTCTCCTAGAAAGTGTCCGCTGTTGGTCTCAAACCAGTCCTGTCCCAAATAATCCCCCTCACACAAAGGGTGTAAATGACAGTGAAATACAGCAATAACACTCGCAGCCGTTCCTCTTTCTTGTGTTGCCTGTTCCCCAGATGTGGGGACTGAAGTCTCTATTGTGCTCTGGGAAGCTCATTCAGCTTGAGCGCATCCCAAGCAATGCAACAGCTGTGCAGCCAGTATCCTTCAGAGTGCATCGCTGGTGCATTGGTTTGCTCCTGCTGATCCGATAGTAGGCAAGATCAACAGGATCTTGGTGTTTTCAGGATTCTGTCTCATTCCTCACCACCACCTGAAAAATAGGGAAGGTAGTATTTGCTCACATTCTGCAGGCTGTTCAGACAGCCTTTGAAAGCTGCTTCTATCCTAACTAGCATTATTGTTGTTAGCATGGTGAGAGTGGTTTATTTATAATAGAATAGACTATTTCAGTTGGAAGGGACCTACAACAATCATCTAGTCCAACTGCCTGACCAATTCAGGGCTGACCAAGTTAAAGCATGTTGTTAAGGGCATTGTCCAAATGCCTCTTAAACACTGACGGGCTTGGGGCATCAACCACCTCTCTAGGAAGCCTGTTCCAGGGTTTGACCACCCTCTCAGTAAAGAAATGCTTCCTAATGCCCAGTCCAAACCTGCCCTGGTGCAGCTTTGAACCATTCCCACGTGTCCTATCACTGGATCCCAGGGAGGAGAGCTCAGCACCTTCTTCTCCACGTCCCCTCCTCAGGAAGCTTGAGAGAGCAATGTGGTCGCCCCTCAGCCTTCTCCTCTCCAAACTAGACAAGCCCAAAGTCCTTAGCTGCTCCTCATAGGACATGCCTTCCAGCCCTTTCACCAGCTTTGTTGCCCTCCTCTGGACGTGTTCAAGGACCTTCMCATCCTTCTTAAATTGCGGGGCCCAGAACTGCACACAGTTCTCCAGGTGAGGCCGCACCAACGCTGAATACAGCGGGATAATCCCCTCTTTTGACCGGCTGGTTGTGCTGTGTTTGATGCACCCCAGGACACGGTTTGCCCCCTTGGCTGCCAGGGCACACGGCCGGCTCGTGTTGAGCCTGCTGTCGACCAGCACCCCCAGGGCCCTTTCTGCAGGGCTGCTCTCCAGCCACTCCTCTCCCAACTTATACTTGTGCCCAGCATTACTCTGTCCCAGATGCAGAATCTGTCATTTGGACTTGTTAAATTTCATCCCATTAATGATTGCCTAATGCTCCAATCTATCTAGATCCCTCTGCAAGGCTTCCTGTCCCTCAAGAGAGTCAACAGCACCTCCCAGTTCGGTATCATCAGCAAACTTGCTAATGGTGCATTCAACTCCTGCATCCAGATCATTGATAAATATATTGAACTGGCCCTAGAATTGAACCCTGAGGAACACCACTGGTGACCGGCCACCAGCTAGATGTAGCTCCATTCAGTACAACACTTTGAGCTCTGCCCTTCAGCCAGTTCTTCATCCCGCACACCGTGAACTACTTTAGAAGTAAGAGTTAAATATACACTGTAAACCTAATTGAGTATGTCAGTGTTCTGCTTGGAACTGAAAGGTGTGTGGAGCTAAACCTCTGGACTTCTCATCATCAACTCCAWCTTACCCAACTGCCTTCAAATAATTACCATGCAAAGATAAAACCTGGGTTCTGTAATTCAAGAGATAAGATAAGAATGTAACATCACGATAAAATAGACTTTGGTCTGGAGTGCACATCAGGATATAAATCATTAAGCAACTGTTCAGATGCAATATTTACTGGTTTCTTTTCCTAAGGCACAGCTTGTATTTAAGAGAAATGAACTGAAGTTTAAAAACAGCCAGAAAGTAATATTTTAAGTGAATTTTTTTTTAAGTCAGATTTTTATCTTTCTAATTCTCCTTTGATTTTTTTTCATGGACATGTGTTCTATTTTTAAAAAAGAAGGCATTAGTAAAATTGAAACTCTGGTTAAACAGCTAGGACTTGTCAGTCTGACTTGATTCATACTCCATGGATATGAGGTGCAATATAAGCCTGCTAGTTCCCTGCAGTCTGCCACCTTGTTAACTGATTGATCCCAAAAGAGAGTACAGATCAGTTAATAGCAATGCTAACATAGGAGCTTGTCCGGCAGCCAAGCAAATACGGCCATTGTTTCAAATCAGTAAGTAGACTCAAAAAATAAACGATCTTTTATTATACTCACTTAAATTACATTTTACAAATAAGGACAGTTTCACAGCAGCTTTATGCAAGGCAAACTTGAATCCTTGTCACTTTGCTCCTGGCTTTTCACACTCAAGGAAGCTTTTGACTCACCAGCGTTTAAAATGTCTTATTTACCCTTGAAGCTTGCTACCAGGAGAACTATTAAGATTTTTCTTAAGCGTCTGTTATTCTCCCTGGCCCACAGCCCCACAGCAGTGTTTTGTAGAATTAGTGTGAATCAATCATGTGAGAGATGTGTATGAAAGACGTAAGATAAGGATCCTTCCACATATTAATTCCTGTGGATCATCCTTTCAAAGTGCTGCATGAGAGAGAGGCCAGAAACTGCTGATGAGTGTCACACCCTCCAGGAGGGACACTGATTTGCTGTCAAGTGGTTCAACTCAACAAAAAAAATTGAATTGTATTGGTGCAAAAAATCAATCTCCATGCCTCACACTGCACCTAGGAGGTGCTCTGCTGCTTTTTTACTTCCCAGGATGCAATTAAAAATTAATTTTATATTTCATAAAGTAAAAAAAAAAAAAAAAGCCAAGCTACCTGAAGCAGACACTCATTAAAATAAAAGTAACATAGAGAAAAATTATTTTTCTATTGAAAAGAAAGGTTCAGAGATTGAGGGTTTTTTTTCTCCACAGAAAATGACAACTTCTGCAATAAGTGTGTTTTGAAACGTCCAGAAGGTTAGATTTTCAAAAGCATAAATGATTGCTGGAGTTAGCGTTAACTGCTTTTTGTGCCTTTTGAAAGTCTCCTCTAGAGAAGATAAAATACCTTGTAACATTTTTATTATTAATTAGTATGTATAAGTCATTAAAATACTTTGTCTGACTCCTGACCCTCTCTCCAGTTTAATGCCATGCACACAGTAGGAGAGTGAATACAAAATTCTTTTTTCTTTTTTTTTTTCCCAGGGGCACAATAAAATCATAACCTACAGCAGACCTGTATATTTTTGTATATTGTGTGGCCTTATTTTGCTGCTAGATGCTGGATCTAAAGACACAAATCCTCCAGTTTATACAATGTATGGCTTGAAGCTCTTTTCGCCTAGATCTCTCCAGTCAGCCAGAGACCATGTAATAGGTGAGTCAATATTTTTCCTAGGACTGTAAAAATGAATTAAGCGTTAGCTGGGGAAGTCTGTGTTTTCCCATGTTGGCAGTCAGATGCATGTTATGGAGGCACAACTCTAAGTCAAATTGATAGAAACATTTGGAATGACTTAAGATGGGGGTGGGGGGCAGCTGGCAACCTTCCCTCACGTAAAAGGAGTTCTTAATGAAATGAGGCTCATAGAAAAGTCTCTATAGAAAACTAACAGTCACTGATGTTATTAGCAAAAGACATCATCTGTGAAATGCAGTTAATCTTTGTAAGAGCTTGTCTGTGTGGAGCAGTTACTGCAGAATAAGCCAAGTTTTAAATTTAATGCCTGGAAGCTAATCCGTGCCAAGCCCTCAGGTGGACATTCTTCCACTCATGAAGAACATGCTTTTTCTTGGTTTAGTTTAATCTTGCTGTCCACATGATGAGTTAGTGTGGAGCGGCTGCTCTGCAGTAGCTCTTCCAACCTGTTTCCTTCTGGAATCATGTCCTGAGGTGGGTGAGGACATTCAGGTATTGCCCCAAAATGGGACTGATGGTCCTTTGGCACTAATTGGAGTGGTCACAGCTGGAAATACCCCGTTCTGTCAGGACACTTCTTCCTGTTACACACTTGCAGTCTGTAACTGTGATGCTGCTCTAGTTGTGTGACAGATATGAATGCTGAACTGGACTCAAGTCAAGTAATGCAACACTGTTAGGGTATGAAGTAGAAAAGTTAAAGGTTACTGTAAAAGTTGTGAAAACTTCCTAAGATCTGTGTCGTAGTGTACCGAAGATGACCCGTTGGTTTGTGAATTTAGAACCAGGAAAACCTACTGTAGTAGGGGGAAAAAAATTTGTGATATAGMGTGTATGACCTTTGAGGTCTTTGTTCACCTGTGACTGTTGTACTTGCTTTTTGCTACACTGAAGTCAGACTATTACTGCCTGAAAGCCATACTATTTTTAGGAAAGTCTTCTGGTCCTTTATATGGGTTCATTGACTACCAATCCTTCTCACTAGAAACAGGGGAATAATGAAGACCTGCATCTCACTTATTTTCATTAGCTTCTTTCATTACTTTCCTTTGGTCTCATTAAAGTTTCTTCTTACATCTTATTTTCTCCGCCTGTCAAAGGTGAACAGTAAAAATGCTGATAAATAATTCAACAAGAATCTTAAATGACTCTTGGGATAGAAATAAATGAAAAACTATAGCAACCAATATAAGAAAAAAAAGTGTGGTTATAAATGTGCTAATTTTGGCTGGCCTCAAAAGAGATGATGGAGCAGGTTCTTGAAACAGCCTGGAGGGGGTGGGGGAAAGAGGAAATACAGGCTCATCTCCCCAGTTGGCATCTGTTTAACGAGAGAGGGAGAAGAAACCATTTCCCTCGGCTTGACCCCCGTTCTTATTTTGCCAGCTCCGGGAGCCGGCACATCTGTGGGTGTATTTGTTCAAGCGATGTTTGGTGCCGCGCTCTGGCAGTTCCTTGCTTTGTCTCTATGGGAGTCCCAGCTTCTGGCTGCCATCAATCCTTGCGAGTGTTCACAGTGCAGCTACTTCCCTAAGCCATGGCAGTCGGCATCCTCCAGCGTCTTGCTGCGCTTTGAGTACAGATTCCCTTAGGCACTGAAAGTATAGAATTGTTCTGGGCAGTATTTGTTCTGGAAGGGAAGTTGGCCCCACTGAATACCAATGAAGTGTTGCTATTGTTTTGCAGTTTTGGCCATTTGCTAGGTATTTTTATTGGTTTGTCATCATATGGTGACGTTTTAATTTATATTTTACTCATAATTCATTGTTGTATTCAGAGTTGATATGTTGGGAGATCAAGGGATTTTTGACTATACACTACAAATACTGAGGAAAGGAAAAGTTTTCTATTTCAGATGTTCACTATGGTAAGAAGCTAAAGTGATGGAAATCATAGAAAGGGCTTACCAAGGAACTTGGTTTACCATACTTGGCTTACCAAGTATGCATAGCATACTATGATAGAAGTCTTCAAACAAGGTTATAAAAGACAATCGGTGGAAATTTGTTATATGTGTAACCTAATTACTTAAGAAATGTGGCTTTTAACAGGTCCATTTCTTTGCAAGCAGTCTGTTTAGGATCTGATTCTGTTTTAATTTAAATTGATGGTGGTTCTGCTATTGATTTATATTAGTTGGGGGATCATGGCTTTAATTCATTCTAACTATGGTTTTCATCCTGCATTTCTTATTTCAGTTGACCTTTTTGGTAGATTAGCATACGTAGCGCAAGTAAGTGCCCAGACAGAGCCAACCTCAGCCACTAGGTGCTACGGGTGTGGTTAGTGACAAAAGTAGTTATGCACTTAACGAATGATAGTTTTTGTGATGAAACCACTCAAGCATTAGACAGGTGAGTGAAATTATTTGGCAGACATCTCAGAAGAGTAAGTATCAGGTAGTGGCAAAATTTTATGATAGCAAGTCCTCTGCCTGCTACATTCAGCCATGACTGAGCTTCTGTCAAGGGAAGAAAGCCTCTGTGAATGTTATCCTCTGCTATGTTCAGGAGGGGGAGAACAAAAAAATTATTTCTCACTGAAATAATGCATTTTTTTTTTCCCTGTGAAAAAGTATGTATTATTACACAGCAAACAGACTAGTACTCAGATATATCATTTTTTTTTAAATAATAATTTTCTAAACATCTAAAATGTTTACAATGACATTGCCACTGAGTTATCACTCTACATTTCTCAAAAGACMCAAAATTTCCGAAGTCAAAATTTGTGTTTCCCTCCTACACTTATCTGGTAGCTACTCGTTTAGAAGAAACCTTCAAACTGCAGTGTTAAATGCCAGCAGCTCACAAAAGCATCTCTTAGTGGTCCAGCTCTTAAAGGTGTTCTGTATGGAAATGTGTGATGCTTAAACAAATTCTCTCTGGAATTCATAATGCAATTCCAACTGATTAATCAGTACTTTTATTGTCTGCTTCCCACAAGGGAAACTGCTGCTCCTAAATTCAATCCTTTTGTAAGTGACAAGTGTTTGTTTTCCTCTCTGGTATCCTTTGAGCAGGATGAGATAAACAAAGCTACCTTAGCTAAAGAAGTTGTTAGGATTATTTAAGGTATTAATCGAGAGAGGGTGAGATGAGGAAATTGCTGTAGTCAACCAACTTTTCCCTCCTTCTTTACATTTACCCCTACATATTTTGGTGTAGTGACAGTATAATGTCTCTGGTCTTGTCCTTCCTTCTGCTGCTCTTACTCAGCTTTTTCTGAGGTTACTATAGCAAAGACAGTCATTTGGACTGTAAGTCAGTAGCCTAAGATGAGATCTGGCAGTTCTGCAAGTCCTTTGCCCGAGGAACAAGACCTCCTGTGAGTTTCAGCAGTGAGTTTTTGGGATAGTTGATCCCGTGGCGAGTCCACATGGCCTGCTAGGCAGTTTGCTGTTATGCAGTTGTCTGTCTTTGAGCGGTCCTTGCGTGGCTTGGTATGGCTTGGTGGAGTATCTAAAAGAAGAGCAGAGTAGTAAAGGAAGAGGAGATTAATAATGGCATTTGCATGTAAAAGATTGAAAAGACAGTGTTTCCTCATGTTCTTATGTAGATATAATTTGTGCCAGCAGCAGGAAGTCGTGATGAAGGGCGCATTGTGAATGCAAGTATACTTAAGTGAGCCCTGTCTGTGTTTAACACTTGAGTGTGTCATTTTTTATCCTGTGTTTGACTTCCTCAGCAAGATTAACAATATTAGATAGCAGTAGTGTATAATCCGATGAAGATAAAAGCTGTCAGATCAAACTCGGTGTATTGTTTTATTTTAGCACAAGAGGCATTAGTAAGAGGAGCTGGGAGTAAAATGTGAAATTAGCATTCAACAAAGAACACAAATCCTATTGTTACCTTCGTAAAATCTGACTGGGGTGGGAAGGGGAATAAATTGTACTAGTAGTTTGTTTAATTTGCTTTTTATGAGAATGAATAGGAGGAAACTGCAGTCTTCCTAGCCTGTAAACTAACAAATACATACTTGTTTACAAGGAATAGTGGCTGACACACATCTCTGTCCTTCACCATGTAGAACGTTCTGGTATTAGTACAACGAAGCAGTAAGAATATGATTAAACATGTGCATGTATCCTTGAAAGTTGACAGTATTGGAGATTTGGGATTTGGATTTCTATTTAGAAAGACACTATGTAAAGATGTCAGACTGGGTTTTACCCCTGCGTTTCTTTACCGTTTTTAATGTTGTTTCACTACTGCAAAGTCAAGGTCCATCCTGCTGGAAGCTGGGGAAATATTCTGGGGAAGTTTCACTATAGGTTTCTCCCATTTTTACATGCTGCTTTAAAAGTCTGCTGTTGATTGCTGGCAGAGGCAGGATACTGTGATAGTCAAGATACTTAGGATCTTAGCCATTAAAATATTTTTTTTTTTTATATTGAATTGTTATACCTGTGCCTGAACCATCTCAGATTCAAGGAGAAAGTTCCAAAGTCCGCAAATTAAAATTTCTGTACTTCAAATAGAACAAATATAACTTTGAAAGTATTTGAGAAGCAGTAAGGAGGCTACATAATGCTATTTTTTCCGCTGCTGCTTTTATCCAGCATAAAGCTTAAAGTTAACCTCTGACCTTTAGTTTCTTACATGTAAAATAGCATAATTTTTTTTGAATACATGAGGAGGAAAGTATAATCGTTGCTGCTAAGGTTCAGGTATGCTCACTTGAGTAATCTTCAGAATTTATTGCAACAATTTCTTATTCTGGTATGATGCATGTTTCTCTGTTCTCCATACATTGTGATGTATCACTGTGTTCTAACATACATCWTCTTTTTTCCTTTAGTGTTTTTATATTGCTTTCCTGCAATTTCTCTTCTTGGTCTTTTCCCTCAAATCAACACCTTCTGTATATATCTTTTGGAGCAAATAGACATGCTGCTTTTTGGCGGTTCTGGTAAGTAGCCAGTTGTAGCCTGAGCTATCCTTTTCTGGGCTTATAACCTTATATTAGAGTGTATTATTGCATGTTTTAAAGCACATTGCATGTTAAATCTCAAACAGCTAATGGTATTCGTATAACAGTGGGATGAATACTAATAAGACCCCCTTGATTAGATTTCTTTTTTCTTTTGAAAAGTTGTATAGAAGTTGTGCTATAGGCTGCAGAATGTGGTTGACATCGAAGAGCTCTTTCCTGGCATGTCCGATGTGAATCTTTACTATATTTATTTAAAAAAATATTTTTAAAAATAATTTCTCCTAATTTCATTTAAAAATAAAAATAAAAAAATGTTAGTATTGTTCCATAGTAAGGCATGTTCACAAGATACTGGATGTGTGATTTTTTTGGTGGTATCTCAGTCAGAGATTAAACAAGGCCCGTGAGAGACGATGCATCAGGTTTTTGTTGGTAGTGGTGGGTTTTGTTTTTCATTATAGCTTAAGTAACAGAGAAGACTGGGATGCATCTACACTGTCATCTTAGTTTGGATCAGGAACAAATTTCCTCCTTGTTCCCACTTGCCACATGTTGTTTTGCATCATGGAATGATGTCAGAGTATGCAAACTGGATTCCATCTGGATGAAGCTTAAAAGAAAGGTGCACTGTAAGGGTGCACCTATTGCACTCAAAACACTAATGAGCATGCAGTCTGTGGGACCAGACTAGAGATAGTCTGCAGTAGGGCATCTCAAACGTATATCATGAATATGACATCCTCAGCACTTCTCATTCCGCAGACCCATGCTTATTGCATTGTTCTGCTTCCTACTGTAGACATAGCCTTTGGCAAGTGGTTAAAAGTAGTACAGATGATACGGGTATTCTTTGCTTTTTGTCTCATAAATACCATAGCAGACCTGGAGGAAATAACATGTTGCATAAAGTCCTCATCCTATCAATAATGATGATTCCAGTGTATGTTGAACCCTAATTAGAGCATGGTTTTGCAGCCCCTGTGTCTCCATTGTGGAGACTGCTGAACTCCTAATTCTGTCTGATAGCTTTTCCTACCCTGCTTCTGGAAGCTCTCAAAGGAGGTTATAGCAAGAGATCAGCTGGCATCCTTCTCTCTCCCTTTAAATTCGTTCATGTATCTTAATATGGTGCAAATCATGGTTGACTGAGCAAGTTAGCATGCTTTTGGATGGTACCAGAGCCTGTGTCTCTGGAGCAAAGGGTAGGACGAAATTTCCACATGGAGTTTGACTAGGAAATTGCCAATTTTGTAGATCACTTCATTCTTCCTTGGTAGCAACATGAAGAGCCATACTGATATTTTGGCAAAACAATGTTCAGTACAAGAAGCAGTAGTGTGGAACCTCAGATCAGTGGAAAACACGTGGAGTAGAGTGTCATCGGGCTTTCTGTCTTATCTGTAAACAGTTTTGTGAGCTTATTTGGGGCATTGAAGGAGTTCTCTCAACAACCAGCTTTGTGATATCTGATTTTAATCCTTATACCTCTCGTGATGCAAGAGCTGTTTCATTTTTTTTCATTTTGATTGCATGTTCTCATTTAGAAAGGAATTAACTAACATGTAATATCTGTATTTCAGCTGCTGCTGGGTTTGTATCTGCACTATACAGCATTTCCCGAAGCTTTGTGGTTCTGGTTGTCCTATATGCTTTCTGCTTTAGTGCAGTGAAGGTAAGCCAGAAAAACACTGCAAAAATTGAAAATTCCAAGCTCAAAATTCATATAATCTAGGGAGACCAGCATTTTTTGGTGCTACGTTCTCATTGTTCTTTATCAAGATAAGCTTTACAAACCATGCTTCAGATTCTGCCTGTTAGCTACACTGAAACAGTAGTAGCAATACTGGAGTAAATGTGTGTCCAATAGCTGTGACTGTTTGCCTGTTTGTTATATGTATCAGTCTGAAATGATCCATTGAATTTCCCCTACAAAGACTAACAGCAGCCTTGGCTTAAAAAGCTGCAACTCTTATTGACCTGTACAAGCCAGGCTGAATTTGGTCAAAATTCCTGGTAAGGTCCATATTTCTGAAGGAAAAAAATAAAGGATTTTGTTGTTGCTTTGTAACAGTATGCCTAAGAACTTAAATGTCCAGCTAATGCCTGTCCATGGCAGACCAGTGGACCATCTAACCCATCTAAATGTGTCTGCACCCATAGGGAAATGCAATTTAGGAATTTAATGCAAGCCAGATGATTGTTTGCCACTCTTTTCCCTAATATTCCACCAGTATCCACAATTGTTGGATTAGGGATGTTGCGGTGTGTGTCCCTGCTTATTTCATTTGGTATCTGTGGACTTGTTGTCGAGTCCCTTCCTGAATGTGCTGGTCCTGTCTATCTCCACAACTTTGTGCCAACAAATTCCAGATGTTCACTGTGCTGTGTGCAAAGCAGTGCTGTCCTTCATAATTTTTAAACTGATCTGCTAGTTTCACCAAGTCTTCCCTATGCCTAGTATTGCAGGATTTGTGGAATAACTGTTCTGCGTTCACAGTATCTGCTGCCTTCACAGTTTTGTAGGCATCAGTCATATCCCCCCCAGCCATCTTCTCTTTAAACTATAGAGTCCCACCCTTTCTAGTGTCTCCTTGTAAAGCAGCTACTCTCTCAGGAGTAGCTAAGTTAGTCGCCCTACTCTGTGCCTTCTCTTACTCCATTGTGACCTTCAGATGTGGAGAGTAAGTTGCGTACAGTGCTCAGGATGTGGGTGTGCCACTGCTCTGTATGGTGGCAAAATGACTGTCTGCCTTGTTCTTGGTACCCTTCCCAGTGATGCTCAGTGTGGGTTTTTTTTGCAGATGCTGCATTTTGAGCCATATTCAATCTAAAGCTTTTTTTTTTTTCAGTTAATGTATATGTCCTCTGCATTTTTTGTTTTATTTTAAAAATATCAGTGACATTTTGGCTGCCTTCAAGTCTGCTGTAAAACTCCCAGTGACCACAGCAAGACCAGAATTTCATCTTAGACTTGTGATGAATTTTATCCTTTAAGGGACAGTCTTTTGACAGTGTTTCATTACAGGCTAGATGCTGTCAGTGCCCATGCAGGAGTACACCAGGATGTGCAGTGATTTACAAGCTGCTCTTGACATCTTGCGGGCATACGTGAGAGGATGCTTTATGGTGCAACACATGCATAGCACACACAGAGATCCCAATATGAGGTTCTACAACAGCCAAGGGTGTATCGTGTCAACACCCAGGCTGGCGATTTACACAGATGAGAGGGGCGATCAGATGTTTCTTTCAGGGAATTCTTTAAGGAACATAAGCATTTCTATAATGCCCTTTAGCAATTTTCCACTTAAAATTTTGAATAGGAGCCTTAAATTTAAAAAGGTCAATTATAATGCCTTAATGATCTCTCGCAGATGGTTAGAGCTGGCTGTGCATGTGTTTTTAACCACTCCCAATAGTAAGGTAAAATGTGTTAAGCCACCATTTTATCTTGCCACTGGGTGGCTTGAGTCCATACACAATAAATTATGGCAACTCAGCTGCTGAGCAGTGCTGTGTTAAGACACTTTAAATTAAATGTCTTTGAACATGTGGTGTACTCCCAGGGAATCGACTCACCCAGTATATCAGTTATACTGGTTTGATGTGACCCAGCTGTGTGATGCTAGAAAGCTTAACTGATTCTTATGCAGTTTCCTAAAGTAGCTAGTATTCCTGCTACCGTTTTCCGGCTATATTAATGATTTGGAAACTGGCACCTGGGATGGAGAAGGTGGCTTTCTGTAATGATGAACAGAGTGAGAAAAATCTATAACAGGGGAGAGAAACAATGAGAAAAATGGAAAGAGCTATATGGAAGGAAGGAATTGAGTTAAACCACTGTTCWACAGGCAAATATCTGGGGAAATGATCATTTTTTCCCCTAAGGTTAGGGGGGATTCACTAAGAGGGTGATTCACTAGTTGAGGGTAGGGAAGTTGTGTGATGGATCCTTAAAAAAATAGTTTTATAAACAGTATTAAAGCAAAGCCTCTTAAAATATTCTACAGACTTCTTTCTCAGCATAATACTTTAAATTACAGCATGCAGGTGGCTTTGTAGATAAGCAATCTCCTTGTGGATTAGACTTCAAACTGCTTAGAAATATGCTTTTAATGCTACCCTGAAGTTGTAGAGTGCTGTGAAAGATCTACAAGATATCTGTTGTAAATTACCAATATTAAGTGCAGACTTTCTGTTCACACAGAAATTACAGTTAATTGGAATTTTTATGGCACTGTTCTTGTGAAGGCACTTCTGAGGAGGTTAATTTAAAGCATGTAAAGACGATTCCACTTGCTTCAGCTCATAATCTCAGTCTACTGGGGTGCTTCAAATTTCATACATTTTTTCTTCTAGAAGTTATGAAATAAGCACTTGTGTTAACCCTCCTTGTTCTTCAGTCAGGTCCAGAAATTATATTCCTTTTGGATTCTGTCAGACTTACTCTTTGGTTGGTGGAGGGGTAGGAATTGGCTTAAATATAAGAGAAGAATCTGATCCTGAATAGGGAGCACTGTGAAAGGTGGTCTAATACCCCTCTAAGAAACTAGAACTCTTTTGATATGTAGTAGGCAACAACTTGTGATCCTAATCAAATGAAGGTTTGGATTTTTGGTGCACCAGAAATTGCAGAGTTTAACTCAAAACTGAGCAAATGCTGTAGTCTGTTTCACTGAGGTGTTTGCACAACGGTGATAAGTACATGGTTGTCTTTAAGACAGAAATGGCATCTGTTCCACACTTGCCCTTTACAGCTATTCTTTATTTTTTATTTTTATTTTACTCTTTTCACTTTTAGTCAATTTGGCAAAACCAACAGAGCAAAATTTTCAATATTTATGGAGGTCAAAAAATCATCACAATCAAAAAGATTCAGGGCAGGGAAACATGATAGACTGACTCTGGCCCAGGATTTCTGGGTTGCAGGGCTTATTTCTTGGCTGAAATATAGCATCCTAAAATGTAAACTCTGTTTATTGGCAGAACATCTTATAGCTCAGCAGGTGTAACTAGCAGAGTTCTATTTCCTGAAATAAATTGCAGAGGAGAATGGATCTCAAAGTGGTTGTGTGCTTTTTACTGGTGAACAATTGCTCACATCAAATGCCCAGGCTGAAGACCCATTCCAGCGGTATCAGGATTAAGCCTCTCCTTCCTTAAGTGGTTCTTGTGTTCTAATTATTATCTTGCAGGGCAACATGGTCTAGCCTCATTTCTCCATGTACGTTAATTATTCCAGAAGGAAGGATATTATTCCTGAAGAAGTTCATTAGAAGAATAATTAATTTACCACATGATTTTCTTTTTTATTAAAATAAATAATGTTCATTTGATAATAGATCTGTGTTCTTAAGTGAGTTTTTCGTGTTCGTTTTTAGAACAGAAACTATATATGTGCATACAATAGTTTGATTTAGTTGCAGTCAAATTTTGAAATTATTTTAGAATAGCAAATTCACAGCAATTAGTTCTTTGCTCTAGAACTCCAATTTTAGAGAAATTAAAAAGTAAGAATTAAGCAATTGTTTTGGGGTATGTCCACAAAACAGTGTAAGTATTCAAATTAACTTTCAACATGCGAATATAAGCTCTGGGAATTGAGACAAATAGGCCTGTGCTGAAATCCTGTGCCTTGTCCAGACTGATTTTGCTGTTGAATTATGTTGTACAAAAACAACTGAGAGCCTCTATGAAAAAGCAGCTGCAGTATAGATGTATCATTAGTTTAACTTAATAATTGTCATTGATTTTTTGTTCAGATGAGTTGCCTGAGTAAAATTACTATACAGTATTCTCGATTGAGAGTTCATCCTATAATCTGCAGACAAAATTCAGTGTGCTCAATGAGATCATCTGCCCCGCCACTCTTTCTGAATGACCTTGCAGCATCTTCACCATCACATGATCAGAAATGTTTCTTTCTCATGGCTAAAACGCACATATCACCTAAAAGAGGATGGACAGATCTCTAGCCTTGTGCTAACAGTGAATGTGCAGGTTGGATCATGTGGCAGGCTGCTTACACGTCCCATCACAGGACTTGATCAGAAGCATATGATGTGTTTTGGGGGGTGGCTGCATACGGCTCACCTGGCAGACACAGGGTGTTACGTGACCAAACATGCACTTTCCACACAACTAAAGTAAGGGACAGTCTGTTCCAAGGCCAGGTCTGAACTCATCGCCTGTGAGCTGGATGAGGAGGCCTGTGTTTGAGTTGCATGACTCAGACACTTGGAAGAGGAACAGGGACATGTTGTTTGGAGGTGACTGCGAAGCGAAGGGGTCCCACCTGCTGTGGCTAAGCGGTCAGCTCCCCTCCTCAGAGTGCTCCTTGGCAGCTTTGCCCTTGCTTGCTGTTTGTGTGGAGGAACTGTGGGTCTGCAGTTTGTTGGGACCTCCTCTGGTGGTGCCACTGCTGGAATGATCAGTTCTCTTTTTGTTTGAAGCTGACAAATTAAAAAAGAAAAAAGAAAACCCAAAATTGTTCATGCTGGGAAGTACAGAGTATTGCATCTAAAATTATACCAGATAATTTCTCCAGAAAACCACAAAACGCAAAATAGCTGGAATTCCAGATCTCCATGCATGTGTTTGAGGCCTTGAGGATTGATGGACAAGACACTGTTCATCACCGTTGTCAGTCAAAGGAGCGTATTGTGAGTGGAGCAGGTTTTCAAGTTGCTGTCTGACATAGCTGGTGAACAGAAGTCATTCCCTCTCGTGATGACGTGAAGTCACCTGGATAGATTTTTGTTTTACAGTCTTGTTATCCCAGTGATGCAAAGGTGGTTTGGCTACAGCTTTCAGGTGCTGTAAAGCATCTCATCATACATCTTATCCCATGACACATCCCTGCCATGAATGATATGACACCAGCTGCTTATCCAGCCTTACATACAACAATACTGTGAACTTGATTTCAGACAAGAGAGAAGATAAATGTCTTAACTTCTGAAGAGCAAAGACACGAGTTACTCCTGCTCGCTTTGAGATTTTCTTTATCTCCCAGGCCTCTGTTTAATGATATCATCACTCCTTATTCCAGTTCTTTCCAGGTCCTCTATGAACTTTCATTTACTTTTGTTTAATAAAAAGCTCTAAATCCTAAACATGGTTTTATCACCTCTTTTGGTCATTCTTTGGATTGTTACATCTAATAGCAGCCATTTTTCAGCTTGCTACTATTTTGAAGCTTTTGGGTAACTGAGTTTAGTTTAAAATTATCTGCATTCACTTCAGCCTGGCTTTATTTCTGATCTCAGCTTCAGTCCTGTAATCTTGAACAGAAATTGGCAGCTCTAATAGCTACCTTGGCTTTGGTATATGAAAGGGTTATCTCTTTTTCCTGGAGGAGGTGTTTTTATTTTCAGATATTACATCCCGTGGAGACAGGGGAACTTCTGTGCCATCTTTTTCACTTGACTAGAATTGCCTGATGTGCTGATTTTTGTCTCCCGCTCCATCTGTTTTGTGTTCTGTGCCCAGATATTTAACAGATATTTTAAAAAAAAGTCAGGTATGCCCTCCTACCTTTTCCACAAATATTCAGTCTGGAATTTAGCCATCTTGATATCAGTCTTTAGCATTCCAGCACATCAGTGTTTTGCTGTGGGGCAGAAGAACACATCCCCAAAGGTTTCTGGAATCAGTCAGTCCTCCTCTTCTGCCTTCTGTTCCAATCAGCTGGTTTGGATTTGAAACTTACCCAGAACCAGTTAATTATTTCTCATCCGGCTTTTTTGTTTGGTTAGGTTTTTTTCTTTTTTTTTTTTTTTTAAACTGCTTAAGGAACTTGCAGTTTATCTTAATCAGCCTGGAAAAATCTCAGATTTTGGACTTGGGTCAGAAAAATTAAACTGATGTGAATGTGTTCATATGTGGCTGCCTCCTCCAGCTCTGTGTAAGTGCATATTTTTTTAATGAAAGTTAYATAGTTTCCATTACCTTATACCTGAAGAAAGTATTTTCTGGTAACTTATTTATCGCTTCAATGGACAGTTACTGAAAATCCTGTGTGTATTTTAAACCATTCTCAGCTCACATTGATGTAGTTTGGTTTGTCGTTTAATGAGTTTTAAATTCATTAATCAGAATAACAATGCTTCTTGATTCCTGTTTTCAATGACGCAGGCTTCATCTGTGTACTAATAATTTTGAAATATTTGTCTTAGGGTTTTATAATAGGAAGGAATTGCAAGCATACATCTCCCTCAATCTGCTAAGACTGCCCAAATAAATTTCTAAACAGCACTGAATGGGCCCATGTGTATAGGTAGAATTCCTGGATGTGTAAGTGACCAAAAATAGAAGTACAGGATTATTAGTTAGCTTTGTTTCTACCACATAAAATACTTCCAGCCCTGTTGGAGGTTTTGAAGACAAGGCTCATCAATTTTATGTACTTTCCAATTTAGAGACCCCTGAGGTTCAAGCAAGAGCTGTTAGGAGTGTTAATTTTGGAGAGAATTGTCAGATATCATGCATTTCAGTGAGCGATGTTTGCAGCCATAGTCAGACTCGCACTTTAGTCATAACTTCAATAGTTATGCTCTTAGTTTTCTGCGTGTATAATATGAATTTATTGTCCAGATATAACAGAAAAAGTAAATTATACCTGCAGAATCTGGTATGGCCCAGGGTTACTCTTACAGATGTCACTGTATAGGAATGTAGAAAATCACGCTTCTTGTTTAGGATACACTCACCATTATGTGAAATATGAGTATTCATGCTCCCTGCCTGAAGTTGTTGCTCATCTTACTCTCTAGCCGAGGAATCCTAGACATAGACCAGGACCCTGTGTAAGGTGGTGTGTGCACACACATGCATATCCCTGTATCAGTCGCATCCTTGTGGATTTCAAATTTCAGCAGTGAAAATACAGTCACAGATAACAGTTGGGAGTGCAGAGAAACAGAGACAACATTGCTCAGAATGGGTAGTGATATCTTTATTCTGGTACCTTATCATTTGTCACTTTTTAGAGCTCTTCTGGGAAAGTAATGTCTTGTTTTCCATGGATGATGGGAAGATAAGGCTGGTGGGCATCTCTCCCTAGAATTTGTCTCTAACCAGTATAACACAATGTCCATGAATAATTCACATTTCCTGGTCGTTAGTGTTCACTGAAAATGAGTGTCCATGGTAATATAGTTAAGCTTATATTTAACCTTGTAGAGAACAAGTCGTTGTTACCATTTTCTCATACCTTTGGGGGGTTGGGGGGAAGATTGCCTTTTACACTCTCTTTCAGAAAGTTTTTGTATGTTCAGAAATAGGATGATAGTATTTCTTTCAATTTACCATCACACATGTGGAATGACAGACTGTCAACAGCTGTCCTGCATATTGTTTGATATGAGCAATAGCGTAGATCCATGATGAAGCTGGGGAGTGGAAGTAAGGAGAAAGACACACACACACACCCACCCCTCCCCCCCMAAAAAAAAAATTGGTTGAATAATGATGAAATCACAAGAGAGTGGAAAATTAGATGATGTCTGTTCTTTGTGAAGAGCAACTGCAGTCTGACTCCATATTTAAAAAGCCAGTCAGTATGCAAACACCTTCAATGATGCTAATGCTGCAGCAGTTTGGAAAGTCTTTGAGTTGAGAGGAATAGTCTGAGAAGAAAAAAAAAAAAAAGAGGTAGCAAGAATTTCTACTTATCACAATGGTTCTGCTGTGTTCAGAGCACTTTTTGTCTCTGGAGTAGGACATATGATTTATTTTAGCATATCTTTGAAAGATAAGAGTTTGCTGCATGCTTTTTTTTTGAAGGAAGAAAGAAGCAAAAAGAATAAATAATGTAGGACAGAAAACTACTATCTCCACTTTTTAAAAATACATTTGCCTCCCCACCTTTACCAATGGTAAAAGGCTTGTAAGTTCAAAGACACCTTTATCTTCCTTTTAGTGGGTTGTTTTGGGATTAGGCGATTCTGTGGTTGAAATGGAACACCACCACCCCGACCACTGGGTCTGTTGTAACTCATTACTTTCATCCTTAACCTTGTAAGTCCATTTCACTTGTTCTAAAAATGACTACGTGAGTGTCTGCATCAAAGTCAAAACTGTATATGAAAGCACTACGTGTCACCTCAACCAAATGAGGTAAAGTAGGAAGTCAAACTCCCTGTCTAGTATGACAGATAATACCAGCTTCCAAGACTCTAAAACCTGTCATTCCTGTTTTCCCACTGAGAAGAATCATTGTCCAATTATCAGCTATATTGKTTTTTTCATCTTTTTAATTTAAAGCTCTACCAGGCATCATTAGTRGGGGAGGAAAATGACAAAATGGAGCAGGGTACATCACATTGATGCTGGAGAAGTAACACCTTTGTTCATTCTCATCTTTTCTACAACATTGTGTAGCATTATTCTGAAAAATCCTGCTCTCTAGGCACATAGCAAATATCGATGCCTGTCCTGCCTGCCTTCCTGACTCCCTGACAGCTGAGCTTTGAGGAGACAATGGCACTTTGAAACTGGAGCACAGGCCAGCCAAATGCAGAAGCTCTGTGTAATATACAGAAAATATGGAAGTAAAGAGTTCCTGAGACATTAATATATCAGCCATGTGCAGTTTTAAAGTAGAAATAGGGCGAAATGATTTCTCAAACTGGCTACTGATACATTTCAATACCCAGGTATATTGCTGGGCTCTTTATAGTATTTTGCTTTTGAAATAAGTTGCAGGGCGAAGGGGCAGTCATGCACTAGAAGCTGCTGGGTGGATCTGTATGCAGTTGTATTGCCCTGGAAATGCAATGGATATTTGGACGGGCTGTGATTCAGCCATTTTCACAACATTTTGACTCCAGTTGGTTTTCTTCAGTGTTTTGAAGAATATGAATGCCTTACCTGAGACTAAGCATGGGAAAAGTTAACCTAAAATGTATTTGGCCCCAAAACTGGGAACAACAAAATGAAGAGTGGAATTGGATGGCAAAGTTTAACTTGTCAAACAAATGGTGCTGAATTCTTTCAGTAATACCATATAACTCTCTCTTTCGTTTGTAATGACTGTTTTAAGTAGGATTGTTTGATAGAAGTAGACACTTTTTCTTTACCCTTTGTGATGTTCAGTAGTATGATGAGGGGAAGGTGATTCTTGGAATTGAAGTTTCACTTCTGTGATACCAGTTCTTAGGATAATGGGAAATTCATCGTTAAATTTCAAAGAAACCTCATGTTGCAGCAGGTGGTTTGTCCCTTAACAGCAAATTAGTTTGTCTTACCCAGGTATTCATTGCCCCTGAAAGAAATGAAATCTTTCTTAATGTGAATCAGCTTTGCTAAGAAATCATGCTTATCACTGGGCAAAATAAGGTGAATAAAACCACTTTATTCTGTGAAAATATGTCCCGTACAAGTTGTGAAGTCTTTCAAGCAAATGACATACTGCAGAAGATGCCTTGTTCGTGCTAGCTGAACAAGGCTTAAAGTTTCACAGGCCTTACAAGCATTGTCTCGCAAAACCTACCCAGAAAGTGCTCTGATGTCAGAATCTGGTAACCTCACATTCGCCTGATCAGGTAGAAGTTGTGTGGGCATTGAACAAGCCTAATAAGTGAAATGGCTATGGATCTGATCCACTGAGTTTCTGTGTCCTTCACAGCCAAAATTTGTGTCCTTTTACAGCCAGGACTCGCAAGTATGTCTTAGGGTCCCTAATTTGTAGCTGAGGACTCCACAGATGAAGCTGGTCTTAATAAGTGTTCCTTAAGCTTCATGTTCTTTCTCTAATTATTTCTAGCCAATTTTAGCTGTTTAAGTCACCCAGAGAGTTTCTCATCTTGGTTATGCCCAAAGTGTGCTGACAAGTGTGTCTTCAAATTGTCTCTTCTTTCCCTACTCRGGGGTGTCACGTACGGTGGCGAGTGCTCTCCCTCTCCATTGTGTTATCATCCAGGCAGGGCCTGGATGTAACATGAAAAGCAGCAGAAAGATTTCAGAGTGAGGTGCCAGAACTGTACCCCACTGCCTGATTTAGGTGACATTGGCATTTGTTGTATGCAATCTGGCCACAGGTCAAGTAACTACATATCAATTTAGAGTTTAGACAAATACAGTGCAGTTCATTTCACTCGCATCTCATTTTAATGAGAATTTGCCCCTAGTGTTTCATTAAAGAGGAAAGAAAACCTGCCTTTCATGTGGTTTCCTAGCTAATTGCTGATTATAGAGGAATTACATAATATGATTACAAAACATACCTCTAATCTCAGTCTTTTTTGCAGTAATAGACTTTGATATGAAAAAGGATTTTCAGTCCTTGGTAGATGGTGTACAAATTTAGATGCTGCATGTATGGCTTAGCGTACTTTAAAAACAAAAAACAAAAAAAAAAGGATAAAAATAAGAAAATTAAGTTCTGCATTCCTAATTTACAAATGATCTGCTTTTTGTCCTCCTATTCAGGAACCCTGGGATGCACAACACATTCCAGCGCTGTTCTCTGCTTTCTGTGGTCTGCTAGTTGCACTTTCTTATCACCTCAGCAGACAAAGCAGTGACCCATCTGTACTGATGTAAGTTGCCTGCAAATGTTATTTATTGATTACTCTGTACAGCACACAACCAGAGTGATGCCTGGGTTTCAGAACCACAGGGACTGTCTCCTGAAAGTACTGTGGTGAGATGGAAATTCCTCACCATGTCTGCCTGGTTGGTATCAGTCCTGTAAATAAATTAAGTGCTGCAGGTCAGATTACCAGTAAGGCTGGTGCTCTTTAAACAGCACTATCCAAATTCTCTGAAGCAGATTTCGCCCTCTGGGAAGTTGTGTTGGAGGATAGCGATTTAGTTGAAGGGGCTCTCAGGCTACTGGAGTTGCAGATGTGCATTGGGTAGCACCGTTGCAAGGAGAAAGGGCATTTGATGTGCTGGGAAGATGGCTCAATTCCAGCTCTTGCTGAGGGTCACTGTCAGTAGGCTATGCCTCTCTGTTTGAGATTAATTCCTTCCTTTTCTGCTCTGACACAGTCTGTTAAAGGTAGCTGAGGAAAGGTAGTGGGTATTAAGAGCTGCCATTGAGAACAAGGGAGATCCAGGGGAGAAGTCCCCAACATTGTTATCTGCAGGTTGAGGTGACATGAGAGAGGCCTGTAGATCCATAGCTCAGGGGCAGCAAACATGAGCATTCCTGTGTGGGAACTGTGCTATATGGCTGTCATGGGGGCTGTGGTAGTCCACAAGCAGCTGGGCATCTACGTATATGGCTGTGGGATTAAGCAAGCAAATGGGTTTTGTGCAGCCAGTATCGCCATGCCATCTGGGATTCTGCTTCACAGACAGCTCAATCTTATCCTAGAACAGTGCAGAGGGCCTATGAGGAAACCCACAGGTTCTCTCCTTTGATTCATGAGGTGTGCTGTGCGTGTCTTGAGGTGAGGCTCTTTAGTGTATGAAGACCGTAGTAGGCATAGGCGTATGGTAAGTCAGGGTGGTTGGATGCACAATTCTGTAATGCAGGAGAGACGGGGGAAATTGGAGGGCTTTTTAGGCCATTCAGGATTATATTTGAGGAGAGAAACGGGAAAAGGAGAAGAATTCTGATGAGGAAGGAAAGGATATAGGGCACTAGTAGAAAATTGGCATCCCAGTAAATCTTACTGAAGAGTTGAGAAATTCCTTCTTTACTATCCAGAAGATTCAGGGAATCTGATATTATACATTGCGAGGTTCTGATGTGGCAAAGCAACAAGAACTGCTTATATCTATTGCTGTTAACTTTATCCAAAGCCTACTGTGTCTGGCACTGATGTCAATTAGACCTGGACCAAGCTTTGTGTAGGTAGTGTGTAGTTCATCGACCGTTGCAGTATGGAAATCAGGTATGGAAAGAAGTGAAGCTGTGTGCTGTATTAGGGAGATTTGTTTAGCCTTGGAGTAAAATATACGCAGGTAAATTGCAAATCAGCATGGAAGTGTGAGGTCTTTCAATTTTGAAGTAATTTAAATGTATTCTTCTCTCCCATTCCCCAGGAAGGACACAGCAGTTCATTAACTTCTTTAATAAAACAGAAACCTGTCTTTCCTTAAAACTTTTTGTTTTAAGAAATCGGTAGCTAGATTTAAAAGTTAAAATGGATTCCTTAAAACAAAAGGAAGTAATCTTAAACCATTAAATCCATTTTAACTTTTAAATCTAGCTACCGATTTCTTAACATTCTTAATCAAATCTTCAACAGCTGTTAAATATCTTAACATTAAGAATACGTGTACAACAATATCAAATGTTTATTGTGCAATCATGATAAAAATGTATAATCCTTAAAAAAAGAGGTTTAAGATATTTTTTTTTTTAAACAGCTCTGAACTTAATTAAAGGAAGGAGATTGGAAACAGTATTTAAGGGGTGGCCCGTGGCATAAACTTCAAGATGGAGGAGAAGGTAGCATATAAATCTTGAACAGAGGATTAATATACAATTTATACAGAAATAGCTTCTTTGGCCTTTCTAATGTGGGTCTAAACAGCTCCCATATTGGTTTCAGCTTAGCTGGAACATTAATAAAGGGCATGAATGGAACATTACCCTCTCTGCTCATTCCTCTAAATGACTGAGTCACGTGGATTGGACTGCTGAGACTCCTTAACATTTTGACGATCACAGGTAGAGCTGGTTTGTGTCAATCCCCAGCTATACAGAGATAAGATAGCTACTGCATACATGAGGAAGGAAATCTGAGGCTGTTCCTCCTCCTCTGCCCCCCAGGAATATTCATATCTGTTAGACATGTTCCAGAAGTATCCTAACTAGGATTTTTTTTTTAACAGGTCCCTTATTCAATGCAAATATGTCCCTCACTTTCTGCGTCAACAATTTGAAGATTCATCAGCAGATCCACTCCCAGAAAAGATGAGAGAATCAGTGGTAAGACCTTTTCTTTCATTACTTTCTGTTCAAAGCTCTCTCCCATCCATTCTCCCCACTGAGGAACCTTTTAAATATTCTCATTTAGTAATTTAAGTATTTAAAGGAGCATGTGAAATTTGACCAGTATGAGAGGGAGGTACGTGCCTGGTGCAAAGCATTGCTGTCTCATCCTCTCCTCTTTGCTTGGTAGACTGTTTATTTCCTACTGCCTGGCATGTAGCTCTAAGTTTGTGTCACCTTATTTCCCACTTCAGCTTAAACATCCAAAGTGACCGATCTTCCTTTTTTGTGTCTTTTTATATAAAAAAACCTCACTAACTGTTACCCAGGGGAAGCTGATCTTTTAAAGAGTCCATATGGGAAGATCGTCAAAAGTATTAAGGGGTGTTTGACATTTCTTAGAGTCATGAACTGTCCTGCTTCCCAGCTGTCAGACAGCCTTTCCTCCTGACCACATCCCTAACGCCTGCATCTGWGCATTTGCAATCTACGCAATTATTCCTGAATTCCTGAAAGCTTGCAGAAGCAAGGAGCATTTAGAGAGCTCCTGGAAGACAGACTGCCTTTTTATGACCCTTAGACATGTCCTGATAGTCCATAGTGCCTATAGTGGTACAGGTTTCAAGTGTGGTAGCTGCCCTGGCCTCCAGAGGTACCTTCAAAGGGATGCATCTCTCCTGTACATCTTGTATCATATTTGTTGGGCATTTTATAAGGTGTTACACAGCCTACATTCAGCACATGAGTTGATCCCACACTACCAATGTTTCCTGCTTTTCTTTGCTAAACTGCTGCTTAGATTGTTATTTTCGACCATGTATAATGTTATTTTAAACTGCTTACTCTAATAAGGCCCACATAAAGTTAAGTGATATGTCTATTTCTTGATGCTTGTATTGAGCTACAGTTTCTTGCAAACTGAACCGTTTGCAACAGGGTCACACTGCTACTTGAATGTCAGCTAGTAACAGAGTAAAAACCAAAGTATTTATGTTAAAGTTTCGCTATATTCTGTGGTATTTCTGGTGTGTAGGTTATTGCCACAGTTCATTGTCAGTCCATTCTTGTACATGGGCACTGTATGGCAGATGTAATGGAAAGCTTCTCGTTCCCCTGTATTTATATCCCACTTGTATCTTTTGCTGATAGTGCCCTTCTTAGAGCAGTACCGAGTCTGATCTCATCTGTTCTGCAGATGGAGCTTTGCCAGGGGACTGAAGCAGTTACTGCGGCTGTCCACTTAACTGGTTTCATTTCACAGTGCAGAGGGAAACCTTGAGCAAGGCTTCAATATATTGAAAACAAAAAACCAAAAGAATTAACAAATTCACATCTAAAATTCTGGCTGTTTTTCAAAATGGAGTCATGCTGCAGACTCTCGACCTATTTTTGTGTCTAATGTGGGCAGGGATCTGATGTCTTATACTAACACAGTTACCATGTGGTTCAACCGCACTTGGGCCCTTCAGCCACTGGGGCAGAAGATGAGGAAGCTTAGGGAGGACTGCGGTGGGACTGGCCAGACACAGGACTTCAGTTCTTCTCTTCACCATGTCTCATTCCTGTCATGTTTTGCCAGTGGCTTTTTTTTGCATTTAATTAAGTGGGCACCTTTTGCTTTCCAGGATGTACCTGGTTTTGAGGATTGGCGCTTTTCTGCTCCGTACATTTGATACTCCATGCTGCTGCTTTTATATAGGGGCTGCTTTCCTTCAGTATTGCTGGAGCTTGCTAGTTCTTTGCCTTTAAGTTTTTTTTCCTCTGTCCAGGCTTCCCTCAATCTGTATAAAAACTGTAAGCAAATGTGTTTGCTTACAATGTCAATTAGCAGTGCTAATTCTTCCACACTGGGAGATCTCTTGAAGAAAGAGAGGGCAATTTCTGATTAATGCAGGCTCTTTGTCTAACCCCTGTGTTATCTGTACCTCTGTCTCAATTAAACACTAACCAGTTTGCCAGGAGACTCCCACTGCTATTGCACAGTGCAGTGCTAATAGTGCAAGTAGGGAAGAATTGGGGCAGGAGAAGATGCGTGTGCCTGAAGTTTGGGGAGCACAATCAAGCCACAGTCTCTGCTGACTTGCTTCATCAACAGCAGTCGTGTTTAGGATGTAGAACTCAGCTGACTCTTAAAAACCGATTTTAAATAGCTTTTGGAACTTCTGCAAGGCGATCTTCAAACAGTTCAGAAACTGGGTGAAACAATATGTCAGCATTTGAAGGAGATTTCATGGTGGTAGTTTGTTTTATCCTCTTAGAGTGCTCCTCTGCGAGGAGAGTATTCCTAACCCCCTGTCAGTGGTAAGAGATGGCAGGATGCACCACAACAGCCAGCCTTGCCCTCGTCTATATACAGACATATGGCCTACATAACATGCCATTTAAATTAGACCCATTTTAATCAGAAATCCTGAGGTGTACAGAACCAAATCACCTCCTCAAGGAGCTGAAAGCAAACAAGGTTAATACTGAAAATTAATGTGTTGTATTCTGTAGTGGCTTTGCATTGATGTTAGGAATAATAAATACAGCATCTCTAATGTTTAGTTACATGACCTTTACTATTTTCCTTTGCTTGAATAGCTATGTAAGAATTGCCAGCTTTGGAAGCCTGAATTATAAAGCAGCTGTGATGGATAATTGACCATTCAACTTTCAGAATGGAGCTTCCTACCATTATAATTAATTTCTATAGGCATCCACATGGCTGATTACTAGATTAACCAGTGGCCTGAGGGTGCTAATGTCTTACATTCAAACTCAGCTTCCTTCCTGGCCTTTAATACAAACATTTAGATAGCTAGTAAAAGGATTTGTACGAATCTCCAAAAGCATAATTGAAAATAATAATTTTAAAAAATCACCACTATAGTATATTCTGCTTGTAAAATCTCTGAGGCATCAAATGTAGTGATGTTGGTTTGGGGTTTCTTTTTTTCCTTGAGTGTAAAATGGAGAAAAAAGAACACTTGCTTTCAGCCCAAACTATAACAGTGATTATCTCTCACTGCAGAGATTTTAACTGTGATCAGAGCTTAACTTTTCCACGTTGGACCAATTGCAATGAAGGACTCATCATCACATCATAGGGCTATTCAACATTCAATTCATGAGAGCCTGGGCTTGGGAACAGAATCCAAAATCCTGCTTTAGCCAGTTGGGTCTGAATGCAGGACGGGAAACAGAGTTGTGTCCAAGGTGGGCATGTGCTTTGCAGGAGCTAACTGCCTTCAGCAGGAAGGGTGGAAGCCGCAGATCCACCCACAGCAGCCTGTAGGTGGATGCCCAAGGTTTTCTCTTGGAAGGTAGCTCTGAATCCCCCTCAGTCAGAGAGGTAACTGCCCAGGGTCAGCCGTTTCCTGGGGGCGGCCCTGACCACTATGTCATGACATGAAACAAAAGCAACTACTGCTCAGCTTTGTTTTAGAAGTAAAAACCCTGAATTTTGTGAGGTTTGAAAGCATCTGCCACATCAAGAAGGAGCTCCTGTGGGAACCGCTGTGCAAGTCAGCAGTTGAGCAGTACATTTACATTTTGAAGCAGTTCTGTGCAAGGGCAAAAGGGCATATATGATACTTTAAACATTTTAGATGTTGCCAGAGTTGGAATGCAATTGTCAGATTTGGGTTTAAATACCTGAATAATAATCATTGCTTTAAAAACATAGACCTTTTCCTGTATGGGGTTGTTAATGCGTCAAAAGCAGTGAGAGCACCCTAAAAAGAACCCTTGCAAACTCAAAGATGAGAAAGGTGGGAAATACCAGTCCAGTGCGATATAATCTGTGTAATACATTCTCTTTTGAATGTAATCTTCTGAAAAGATTCTCTTTCATGACCTGGCACAGAATGGAAAGTTAGGATGCCACCTCTTCTCAAAATGTCCATTATTATCACCTCTGCTGATTTAACAGCTAAATTCTTAATATTTGATGTAGTTCTTAAAATGGCAGCTTCTTCTGTCACCTGATTGTGAAAGAAATAAATCATTTTAATAGTAATYCTTTCTGGTTGTACAGAAGAGCTTGAAATATGATTGGAGTGTGTTTGTTGTTCTTATAAGCTTGTTTTAGACTATTGAGTAGTTGGATTCAGCTGTGCAGAAAATGATACTTGATCAAGACTTTTCGTAATCTCTATTCACAAAAGGGCTGAAATAGTGTCATATAAATCTGGCACTGTTTAACTTTTTCAGATGCTGAATTTTACAAGCTAAATACAAAATCTACATAAAGCAGCAGTATGCAACATCTTTAAAAAAATTTGGAAAGGTTAAAAAAAATTATTTCCATTACATGCATTGGTAATAATTCCCTTATCCACCTTTATCAGGGTTTTGACCACAATTTTTCAGTGCTGCTCCACATACTAAAACCACTTGAGTTAGAGATGGATACACAACTTGCTAGAGAGAGAAAGCCTGAACCAAACAGAGAGGACCTGTGGGGACAGGCAGGGATCTTCCCTGAACAAAAGGAAGAGAAGGCCTTTCCTGTGAGGTCCCTCATGTTGTGGTTCTCCTGTTGCACACGACGGCCAAAAAGCAAGGAAAAAGGCCAGCAGTGCTATGTTTTAAAAAGATGGTCGTGAAGAGTTAGGAAGACCTAACTCTGCTCCTACAGCTTCCCACCTGTAGTCCGTACGGAGTACAGGGCTGTCTGGAGAGTGCACAGCTCTCGGAGGGGAGGGAGCGCTGTGCTTTTGGAGGTACGTGCTCCTGAGCCGCCTGGGAAAGGGAAAGACAGTGGTGATCGCTTGAGAATTCAGCTAAACCGGATTGGAGTTTCCTGGGACAAAGCAAAAATACTTCTTGAGCCCGAAGGCTTTTTAGTCCTGCTGAATTTCAAAGGCATGCTGCAGTAAGTGGAAGTGCTGATGCTTGTGACCTTTTACTAAGAAGCATCTTTCATAACAGGGAGTGATAGGCAGCCTAAATATAGTGGTTGCTACCAGCTTCCCCTGTAATTTGCAACCCTTCTGTTGTTCACTTRTTCTGCTTCATTTCTTTTTATCTCCCTTTTTCACAGGTTTGCTATCCCATCATTATTTTAGTTTTCTTTCTTTTTCTCTGATGAGATACATGAAGACTACCTAGATTGCAGCACCAGGAAATCTGATGAGCTTCTAATTCTAACAAAAAAGTGTTGCATTTCACATGTTGTTTCTAGATGTCTTTGAATTGCAGCATAACTCAGTTTCTAAACCACAAGCTACAAATAGTTTCTTATTTGATAACTTAGCCATAGTATTGAGTGCTGAACTAAAGTGCGCCTCATAAATCTAAGACAAGATTTTCATTTACTCGCAAAGACGTTTGGGTGGCCTCTGAAGTACAATCCAGAAGATCGCACAGCTCACAAGCTATCTTGTTTGTTTGTTTACTGAGAATGACATTTTAATAACAAGAAAAATGGGCGGAAGAGACAGTGATATTTTCCAATCTTTAGAAACAAAATTACTCCTACCCTAGTTATAGATCTTTATGTAAAGGCAGATGTGTCCTTTCATTATCATTCAGTGACACTAGAAAAAGGCCTTGTCTGAAATCCATAAAATCTTGCCGAAATTTGGCTTCTGGTACGGAAAATCAGACAATGGGACATGTCACTTTAAAACACAATAAATGTATTAACTTCGTGTCTCTGAAGACATTACAGAAAAGCATGTGTCATTTCAGTAATGCAAGAGAAAGTGAATCTGAAGAAATCTTAATGGTTGCAAATAGGAAATGGAACCAGAATTCTGACTCCCCAAAATAATAAACTCATAATGTAAGAGAGTTATATTCTTTAAACAGAATCAGACTCGCTATGAACAAGTATTGCTTTCATTTCTCCAATCTTAAAACTACGTTATTTAAAAATATAATTTAAAATTAGGGATGATAAATCTAAATGCGATTATTTTGACAAACCTAGAGTGTGAAGAAATGATTTCCCAAAGCAAATGAGAAAGTACTTTTGTATCAGGGAGTGTTGATTAGCCTTATCACAATGCAGACTGCTAGTAATTGAGAAGAGAGTCGTTTACTTTGGTTAAAATATTATTGGCTTGCTAATTTTGTATAAAATAATTATTTTCATAGAAAGAAATCTTGAAGTCGGATCTCATTGTCTGCACAGCGGCTGCTGTTCTGTCATTTGCTGTCAGTGCCAGTACTGTGTTCCTGTCATTAAGGGTTCGTATCTGTCCTTCCCCCCTCCCCCTGCCCCCCCAAGGTATTATCTCTTTTATGCAAAACCACAGGGTGCTCTAACTGGAAAGAATAGAGAATGTGGAAGAGAACTTAGTGAAAATGTATTTACTTGTCATGATAACATTTTTTTATGTGCAAGGCAGTTAGTTTATGGATATTTGTATTAATTTTAGTGTTACTTATTTGACGTCTCTTTCCTTAAGCCTCTGCATATCCACAGCTCTTTTATGATGTGGAACCTGGGGGACAGAATGAGTAAGTCTGATCACTTGCCTTTTTTCCTCCAGTTAGGGAGGAAAAAATTGGTTCATTGTGTGTGCAAAATAGATATTTCAAAATCCATATCCACCTGTGGAGTCAGAGAGTTTGAACATAGGAATAAAAATTAATTGCACAAAAATACAAGTATAAGAACTGTTAAAAATTGTTAAAAAAAGTTTTATATAAAAATGTTGTTTGCAAATTATAACCATGTTTCATTTTTTCTCTTTTGGCCCAGCCATTTCTCAGCATTGTCCTGTTTGCTTTAGCGTGGACTGTGGGATTTGTAACACATTACATACTTCCTCAGCTTCGCAAGCATCACCCCTGGCTGTGGATCTCCCACCCCATACTTAAAAGCAAAGAGCACCAGCAACGGGAAGTGAGAGGTTTGTAATAAAATATTTTCTAAACAGTGGATGCAATGACTTGCAGCTTGTTTTGGTTTAAAAAAACAAAAATCCAGAAGGTACAGAGCAGGGAGAATAAATTATGCTTTATGTTTCCCTCTTCTGAATAGCATGCATAGCCCATCATTTCCATTCCCCTCCGCCCCCTGCCAAATAACCAGCAAGGCTAAGCAATCCCAGCTCTCTCAGCCTCTCCTCCTATGTCAGATGCTCCTGTCCCTCAATCATCTTACTGGCCCTAAGTGGCCATCATCTGATTTGCCTTTTGCTTTTACATTACAGTACTGTTACTTGCTGTGTTGCTTGATATGTTATAATTCATGCTTAATACATTGGCATTTTATATAATTTAAAAACTTAAATGATTGATGAAATTGAGGCAGAATTTTTTCTACTTTCTGTCATATAATTCTGTATCATTTGAACAGCATGGGTAGTGCAACTTAGAGTTCTAATTTCCATCATAACACTTTCAGAGAAACATTAAAATTGAAAAGTATTGTGAAATTTTCTTGAAGATTTGTTCTTGCTAATGTCTGCTGACTTCAGCGCGTAGTGCCCTGATACATGTGAGTATCGCTAAATATTTTAGTATGTCAAGGTCTGATTTCCTGTTCTGATACGGTTAATTCTGCAAGCAGTCAGTGTACTTTGAGAAGCACAGCTTTTTGTTTTTCCCCCCCAGCTCTCATCTTCCCTTTGCTACCAGKCAAAAGCTTGCTTGTCATTTCTTGATGGATCCCGTGCCTTAATCATTCTCAATGTACGTTCCTGAGGTGTTTGAAGACAGCGTTGTCAGAACACGGTCTGCTGAGGGACTTTAGTCTGTTCTTCAACTAGACAACAGAAGAGTTCAGATCACTCTCCGCAAAACCGTGCATTAAGGATTTAAATCTTTTTTTAAAAAAAACCATGTCTTTCAAAATTATCACTTTTCAAGCAAGACTTGGGTATGAAAAAAGTACCCAAGAGACTTGATTGAAGGGTTGCCTTTTAACTTTACTGCAATACGCCAAGGAAAGTGTAGTAGAAATATAAATCTTATTAAGGATCATGCCCAACTGAAAACATTGTTCAGGGCTTCCTCTCCCTGATAATCAGTAATTCTGACGAATACCCAAGTTTTATTGTTTGTTACACCACTTTATCATAAAAGACTACTGTAGGATTTCTTTCCCTTGTCCTGATTAAGTCTGTCTTCATTTGTCAGAAAACATTGTTTTCCTAAATGCAGTGACTCAGCTTTTGAAAAGGGTAGAGGTCTGCCAGACTGATCTCCACAGAYGGGTTTCCTTCTGCTTTGAGATCAGCTGCATTTCCCATGCTACCTGCTGCGGGCAATAGKTTTTTTTCCTTCTTTTGCAGTCCTCATTTTATATGTGGTCCATTTCTGCACTTTGGGGCTTAAGTATTATTGCAATATATCTGGTGTTGTGTGTTAGAAAACAATAGTAAAAAAATATATGTATGTATTTCAGTCCCTTAGGCTGCTGTAGAGGCTTTTTATCATGTTCTGAGATGAGACATGCTGAGGAAAAGGTGTAATCCCTTTGATAGACATGTCTGACAGACTGTCTTCTTTCTTTCACCCTGTAAGAAAAATGTAGGAGCYGAACTTAAAGGTTCCCTGTTTGCATAGCAAGAGAAGCTTGGAAAAGGACAGTATCCTGTAGTTGTCAGGCGTGGACAGTGAAGGGACAAGTACACAAAACAAGATGTCTGTGAGAAGCTTTTACTGCATAGAATTTCATTTTCAGCTTCCTAATTTTTGACAAGTGTAGTGCTATGGGGAGACGAATGGTTGCTTGCAATTAGACAAGCAGCTGGTAATGACAATTCCACAGGTTTATTCCTGGCTTTGTTTCATAGACTCTGGATGAGCTGTTCAAACTTTCAGGCCTTCCACAGAATAGCAATTAGCAGACCAGTTCTCATGAGATAACTCATTTATTGCTTGTCATTGTTTTGCCTGACTGCCAGTCAAGATGTATGAGCTTATGGTATAATAGATGTGTAGAAAGTAGTGCAGGTCTGAGTGAGAAAGAAACCCTGAAACATTAGAGATTATTTTTTCTTCTCCTTCCTCCCCACCACTGCTTTTATACCCCACAGATTCATGTAAGCCGTTTCCAAATCATCCACATCTTTCCCTGGCCCCCCTCTGAACGTGAGCTCTTATTTTCTGTCTGCATTGTCTGCACACATCTCTCTCTGCTCCTGCAACTACYTTCTTTTTGGTTTACTTGATATGCATATCTCTTTATTCAAGCTTGAGTTCTTACACAAAGCTCAGCTTYGGGCAGTTGGGTGAAGTTCTTGAGTGGAGCTCTGAGAGCAATTTGTAATTCAGGAGGAGGAGAGAGGATGGAGGATTACAGCTAGGTTCCAAAATGGACATTTCGCTGCGTGTATGAACTTTTAGGAGGTGGCCTTTAGGTAATAAGAGGAGGAATCTACGTTGTAACAAGAAACAGAAGTTGATCATATTTTCTCAAGGCAGATTTTTGCAAGAGCATTGCCTTAGCTTAAGATACTGGCAAAGCATGACTTAAAGCTAATTTGGAAGGATTGCTTTTAGATCTTTGAGCCTGTACAATATACAGCTGTGCCTGTAGAACATACAAATCTCTTGATTCAATATGTCATTTTTGCCTGTCATTGAAAAGGTGTGTGTGGGAGGGTGGGGATGTGTATACATAATTATTTTCATTTCTGCAGGGAAGAGTATTGGAGATTCAGTAGCTGGCATTGTTATTTCTGAGTCAATACCAAGTTCTGCCTTCTTGTGTTCACTGTTTTGCCAATAACCTTGTCTAACTGAGCTCAGTTGAGAATAAAGACATTATTTTTGTCCATACACAAGTGTTTCTGCACTCAGTTCACCTAAGTTCTCGTAGCAGTTGWATTCACAGAGCATTCAGTTATTGTTTAATACTCATATTAAGCACTGTGATGTTGTTAGAAAAGTCTACTGCAAAAAAAGATATTCTTTACTGGTGAATGATGTGATCCTGGCAGATACTTTTTACAATGGCTGTTCAAGTGTTTTGAGAAACATCTGTGACAGTTTCTAGCTCCTGTTAATTCTTCGGTCTTTAGATCTCAAAGGATATTTCATTTATCAATGAGGTCAATGATACTTTGCAGTCTAATAAACAGTGTTTTGCCACTGTKGGGGAAGGATGGCACAGAGTTCGAATGAGGTTCCCTAGGTCATCTACCAGGTCAGTGCCAGAGCTGGAGAGGGCCTCTCCAACGTCATTACCTTACTAAAAGTGCTATTTAACATAGTGACTAGTAATTGGATTATGTAGAAACTACCATCTAGCATGTACCATCTCTTACCATTTCTGAGTGTTTCTCGTGAGTGCAGTTATAAGCAGCAAAACAGATACTCTCTAAATTCAGAGAACAAAATGATTTCTCTATTGCAAAAGAATTATGAATTCTGTTGTTTCATCAATTAGTTGGTTGATTCTGTTTATTAATGTGAGCTAACTAATTTCTTCTACAGTATTGCAGTACAAAAAATGCTGATAATTTGATGAAATGATGTTATCTGAATTTCAATTTCAGATGCTGCTCATTTGATGTGGTTTGAAAGGCTCTATGTGTGGCTTCAGTGCTTTGAGAAATACATTTTGTATCCAGCTATAATACTGAATGCCCTCACCATTGATGCTTTCTCAATTAGTAAATACAAGAAGCTTGGTACACAGTAAGTAGATTATAACTCAAAGCATATGATTAATAGAATATTTGGCTTTAGACTGAAGATTGAGAAATGAAATTTGTTTCTTAAATAAGTCTGTCTGCTTGTCACAGTTTGCTTTCATGCATTATTAGTTCAGTATACAATAATCATGGGCTTTGCTGAAAGAAAAAAATCAAAACTACCTTAGCACATGCTCAGACATGACTCCAGTGAGAGAGAGAGAAATTAAAAGATTAAAAATCTATATATAGATATATATGGAATGCCTAAATGTCAATTAAAAGCAAGACACACTATACCAGGCTGCAGGTGTTTGATGGGCATAAACACAGTGGGGTAACTAGAATTAATCAGATGAAAATGAGAAATCTAGGCTGGATATCAGGAAACATTTCCTAACTGAGGGTTTTGAAGACTGCRGCGTAGTCTCCCAAAGGAGTTATCAGAAGCTTCACCACACAAGTCTTTTAAAGAAAGACGGAATAAAATATTCAATAGTGTAGAATGGTGGGTAATCCTGCATGAGAAGTGGTTTGAGTAAGGTAGGGATACAAGTTTTTCCAAATTCTGATGTCTCTGATACTAAGCAGAACTGGTGATGCTGATCCATGGTCTCACAGTATGATCCTTGCAGACAGCCTTTTATGGTAAATATTTTGGTCAGTGACTTGCCTACTGCAGATATTCAGCAGGCTTCGTGACTGCAGTATCCCCAGTGAGCAGAGTTTCTGCAGTCTTTTTATCAGAATGACAGTGATGCAGATGATAAAAAAAAAAGAAACAGCCTGTGTTCAGGAAGGAAGGTTCCAGTAGCAAGAAAAAACTGCTGGAGGGGGCAGAGTTCCTCAGTATTAATAATAATTTAGATTCTTAACTTTAAATATTAGATAAAAGAATTTTGATGTAAAAATTGCATGTTGTTTTAATTATTCTTCTCTCTTGAAGAGCAACACAGCTTTAGGGACTACACAACTACAAGCAAAAGGTGGCCCCTGCTTTTAGGGGCTGAAACTAGGACTAGGGCGTTAGTCAAATTTTCTGCATATTCCTCCCAGACAACTGCTTTTCCAGAGAGACTCTCATCAGTCACTCAGAGATAGCCTGTGTAGTTCCCCATTGACCTTTTTCCCCCAGGCACTTGGGACATGCTAAGGCCAAGGTGCTTCAGAAGTTTAAGTGTATTGTCCAGGGTGAAACTGAGTTCACACTCATCCCCCTATTTGGCTCGGCCAGGCTAGGAGAACTAAAAAGTGATCAAAATGTCATTTGTCACTAGTTAGCAGACGTGACTGAATACATGCACAGAGCAAATATGTGGGGTTACGAAGGTGCTATTTTTACATAGTCATTCCTCCAAGCCAGATTGCACTTTGAAGTATCACCTCCCTCAAGTGTTCAGCAGTAGTGAGTCAGTCCCTCAGAAATCTTGATATTAAAGAAAGTAATTACATTTGTCTGCCTCTGATTGTTTGGCCTGTAGGGGAAAACCATGACAATCCTTTCCTTCCCCATCCCCCTTGTGTCTGTGTGATCACCTTGGATTTAAAACCTGTGTTTTSTCCTTTTTCTTGTACCCGAGTTCTATCCAGCACACTCCCAGTATCCCTTCTTCTCTGGCACTCCTCTTTCCTACAGCTACCATGTAAATGCCACACGCAAAACAATTGTCCTGAGATCCTACCTCTTTCTCCTCAACTCTGTAAGCCTGTGTGGGATCCTGGATTCTCCTTGCTCCATATGCAGTGTTAATGAGGGTTGTACTTTCTCTGCTTTAATACATAAATACCTGTTTTCTGTTGTTGGAACATTCCTTAGTTATTTACCATCCAAGGATCAGACCACATCGTACCTTAGAGAAGGGAAGGCGGCACTCTCCCACTCTGTGTCTGAAAGTGTCTGAGGTGGTACATTTTGCATGATTTAGTTTTGGAGTTTTTCTCAATTTGAATGTATTTTTTAAAGAAGCTTCATCTTGCTTTGTGACATTAAGGACTGAAGCGGTTTGCTTCTTGAGGAGGCAGAACAGCTCCTTCACAGCCAGGAGTTTGCTTGAGCTTTCCAAACCCTGATGTGCTGGTTATTAATGGGACCCATGCTGACAAGCTGAAAAGCCTGCCCGTGTTACCTGCCACAGAGGCTTCAGAAATAAGCCCTTCTTCTCCCTCTCTCTTGCTTTCTCTCTGCTGGGAGATAAGGCCCCAGGAAAAGCATCTCGTGTGGCAATATCTTTAAAGAAGAGGGATAATGAGCAAATTATTGTCTGTTACCCCTGAGAGCATTATTTTATAAAATGACATTGTTTGTGAAATTTTCTGCATGTTAACAGATCCAGTGAGAAAAAGTCTTCTTTTTGCTCTGTGATCTGTAAGTTTTCCATGTGAAAATTCCTCCATGTTGCAAGAATTTTCTTCGTTCTGAAGAATGTGAAATCCAACCGGTTCATACAGGACACACTGGGATGGCTTCTAGTGGCTTCAGAATCTATTTAGCTTAGTCACTAGGCTTTCCATTCAGAAATCTGGGGCAAATTGAAAAGAACGGCTTTGACAAGGTGAGAAATAAGGTCAGCTTGGCATTTCATTCCAACAGTGATGTCCTGGTGATCCTTTAGAATGACCTGCACTCAAATAAAGTTGCATCTGCATTATGGAAGATACACAATAATAAATAAATGCCACATAAAATAAAATCAACCTGGAAATGTACAGACTTATGAGCCTTGCTAGAATGATGAAAACTTGTTTAGAGCTTTCTGGCCTGTCAAGTGTCAGTCATGGCAGCAGGTATTCTGGTTCGCAGCAGGATGGAGGAGAACCTACCATGCATTTTGCAAATACCTGGCCTACTTTGAGTCACTCACTATGCATTGAAGTCCCCATCTATTTTCATCAGCATCCAAAACCAATGCATGTCCTAAAAAGTGAATGTGCTTAATTTACTTAAGAGAAGTCACCTGGCTCTCAATTAACAGGGAGTTACTTGTGCATGTCTTAGGTTTGGCTTGTCTTTTCAGGGGTAGATCCAATATGGTTCTGGRGCATCCATGTGCAAAACTACAATCCAAATATACTTGTTCAACTGCCAGAAAACCCTGAGGGCACCTAGTATCACTAAATACTCCTGAATTTGACTTGATGGTTCATTAGGAGGCTTGAAATATACTTCTGAACATGCCCAGAGCTTTCTGAATAAATCACTTTTATCTTATCCTGACTAGAACCCAGAAACCCAAAGGTTTTGAGCTGAGAGCTGTTTTTGCAGCATCCCCAGTATGTGATCAGGATTGAGTTCACAAAATACTGCTTTGATGTCCTTCCTTTTAAAAACCTTGATGGAGAAGGTGGTGTTACCCATTTCAGTTAACAAGAGTCCAACTGTTAAGCACTTAGCAGGAAAGTAGAGGCTATGGGAGGTTTGCTCTTGATTCCTCCTGCTTTGGTGGTAAGGAAATTCTTATAGGMGTGGGGAATCATGTGTTCCAATTCCTGCTCCTGACCCCGTTCCTGTGTTTTTAGTGGTTGTTGGATAAAATAGAGCACCATGCAAGTGTTCATGGTCTGGAGCCTAGTACTGTGTTGCATCTCAGGGGAGTGCCCATCTATTCAGGTGATATAAAAATTAATGTATCTGAGACACGTTCTAGGATCTGACTCCCAGAATAGGCTGTATTATCAAGAGATCAAAATTGCTGTCCAAGCAAGACCATCTTTCTAGTTCTGTAAGGTATCTTAAAAACAAAACTTAAAAATGTGAACAACCTCAAGTCTCTAAGTTCAGATATACATCCRGAGACTGGAATGGTTTTTTAAATTCAAGGGGTGCCAACACATTACCTCCATCTTTCCTTCTCATACAATTGTATTTTCTTTTCATACACAGAAAACTCTGTCATTTTCTGGAGAGTTAAAAGAGGAACATTATCTTCTTGGTGATGTAGCAGCAAGCACTTTAATTTTTAAAGATTGGACTTGATTTTCTGTGTGGTCACTTACTATTTAGAGTTCTTAGCTTAATTTCACTCTCTGGAATATAGTAAGGGAGAGTAAAATGCAGCCTGCATGCATTTTACAACACACATATGCAACACACAATTTCTTTTCATCTGATGAAGTAATTACTATCTAGAATAGGTGACCTTCCGATCAAGAACAATGGTAAGAATTTTAAGCACTTCATGTCTATGGGTGTTTCTATCCAGAATTTTGGCATTGTRTGAAATTAAATTAGGCGAGTAATTATAAACTCTGTCATCAAGTGAAATTTCTAGWAATAAAAAGACTGGAGTGGGTTCAAGACTTTTTTTTTTTTTTCAAATTACAGTAATGTATTAATGGAAGTGCCTAGATATTTCTGAAACTGAAATTTTATTTTAAGAGCTATATAAAAATAGCCTTTCTAGATTCTTGGKTTTTTATATTCAATACTACTGGTTTTAGTACAGAGTTCTTCCTTTGTTACAGATTACAAGCGTGTGATAATGATAAGGGAAAAATATGAAGTTGCACATGGGTCAAATGTGATATTAAAAGATTTTTTTATCAGAATTAATATAAGAAATCAATAAGTTGTGTAGATTTGATATACATAGCAATCCAAAATACATCTGATACAGCTATTTGTATTTAAGAGCTTCATAATTTAATGCTTTATGACGTTGATTTGATTAGGTTTTTCTTTCTGCCTTTCTTACAGTTGTGATATTATCCTGATAACAGTTGCTGGGATGAAACTCCTCCGCTCCTCATTCTGTAATCCTATTAATCAATTTGTTACTTTGAGCTTTACTGTAATCTTCTTCCGATTTGACTACAGAGACATTTCAGAAAATTTCTTGCTGGATTTCTTCATGATGTCCATCGTGTTTCATAAGGCAAGTTTTATAGCTCCTGTCATTTCTTCGGAAAATATATTTCATAGCTTTATTTATCTTCTCCGTGTCATTGTGCTGATCAGTATGTGGTAGGATTTTCTAGAAGTAATGAATGCGTATATAGACACAGATTATTGGTACTATAGAGGAAAAAATCTGTAAACTGATTCCAGTTAAATGTTTTCTCTGTTTTTGTGCAATGCTTTGCATTTTYGTTCACGTGTTGCTATGGAAAGTTCAGAATTGTTGTTTTCAAGAGGAGAATCCTCAATGAGTTGGAAAGAGCCTCTTGGGTCATTAGTGCAGGGCTGCCCTCCAGATCAATCGCCTGGTATTTTTATCTAGGTTTCCTTTGAATGCCTCTAGTGTTTGACTCAACAACTTCCTTTGGGAAATTATTCTATTATCTAATCACCCTCATGATAATAAATGTTTTCCTAATGTCAGCCTTAACATTTTTCTTTTCCTATTTTCAGTYTGTTATCCTTGTGGTGCTGCCCTTAACCTTAACCTCAGAGCTCCTTCCTCTCTTCTACATTGTTAACTCTTGGAGCATGCTGTAGTTGAATTTATTTTAAAAAAAACCACCTTTCTGCATCAGTCAGATCAGATCCTGTTTTGATTTGCTACCTATGCGGTTTCACTGAAAGAAGCAGTTTTAACTGATACCTTGATAAAACATGAGAAAGTATTGAAGACTTGCCTAAAGCTTTTACCAGTTCTTTTCTATTTTGTTTTGGTTTTAAACTTGTTGGTCCTTGATTGCCATAACATATGATACAGTTTGTCCAGGGGTAACTCTGGTGAGGTGTTTGTTTTTGTTGTTGTTTTTTTTTTTTGTCAGTCTTGTTTGCTTGGTTTCTTTTTCTAAAATATTCCTACTCTATGTGCGAGTATGACCCAGCTAGCACCACTTAATTTCTGAGAGGAGAAAGACATGAAAGTTTCAGGCTTCCTAAGAAAAGGCCCTGTTCATTGGTGTTACATTGGGAGTTCCCAGTCATTCAGGCAAAGAGTGAAGCAGAAGTTAAATGGTTTTCCTGGTTTATTTCTGTGCTGCTGTAAGGGAGGAGGGGAAGGGAGGGATAACAACAGCTCAGTGAGGGACCTTGGGCTCTTTCTTTTCTCTGAATTCTTGGACCACACTCCAGTAGGAGCTTCACCTGCTTCAAGCCTTCCAACCCTCAGACCTGTTCTGCTTTCTCTCTGCGGGGATGAGGAGACAAGGGTTGGGGAGGGAGGGCAGAAGAAAAGGAGCAGAAGAGGTACAAAGCCTTGCTTTAAAAAGAACCTCTGCCCCATGCTCTGTGATCCTAAAATAGGGTTAGAGTAATTTTTTAAGCTTCTTACCTTGGAGTGAAAGATGAGCAGTGAATGTGATGCAGAGATTGGTAGCGTTGTGGCAGTTTTCAGTATTCGTTGCATTACTACGTTCCCCGGAGTAAGGGGTGCATTTCTATCTCCAGAGAAGATTGTCAGTGATGTGCATCAGTGGACATCCCATGTCTGGATAATGGCTTATTTAGTYCTAAAACTCATTCTCCAAACACTTCTTTACAGGATCAAAAAATTAGCACCGCAGAATTGAAAGTCTCACTATTCATTTATGCTTTTGAAAATGTTGACCTTGTAAGCATACCACAAAGTATTGGTATGGATTATTGCATGTTTTTGGAAGAGAGAGATGTAAAGGCTTTTCAATGTTGTTTTTCTGGGAATTGCTTGGGTAGTTTGAAGCTACTGTTTCAGTAGAAAGACTAGTGATAACAATACGAATGAGATAATGAAGGATGCATACCAAATTAAGCAGAAATGTTTGCTAGAATAACTACTACTCCAGTAGGCTGAAAGCTTCTACTACAGACATGTTTTGAAAATATGGTTTTAGCATTGATCTGCTATCTTTTCATATCTGATAATATCTGACATTTTGCAGGTCATTAGTTCATCAAGTGGACTTGTCCTTGTTCCGTTTTAAAAAATTGAAATTAAATGGTTGAATTATTTATATTACAAAAGCATATGCACAGTTACACAATGATCATTAAAGCCAATCTGAAAAATAGCATTGCAGATGATAGCAATTAAAGTCCTATTAATTTAAAATCATAAAGGGCATAAGTTTTCTTTACCCTAATTAAGGTCTGAGCTTTTATTAGCTCAATATTGTAAAACTTTAGTAGAGGATATGGTCACTTGAGGATAAAGATGATGTGTGTTTGTTCTATAGTATAGGCCCTAAGCAAGCTGCATCCACCTCTGTTCCTAAAARCTTTATGGGTCTTCACAGATTCTGTCCGTCTGTAGTTCAGTCATTTTTATGTTTGCAACTATTTTTAAAAAGAAAAAAAAACTGAAATAGTTTCTGTTACCATCACCTTTGGCTGTGCAGAACTTATTACACAGTCATGGACGATTTCTGCTTACTCATTGGAAGTGTCAACTTACCACCATCTGAATTAGGGAACACTAGAAGCACTGTGCCTAAGTCATAGTGATGGTAATTTTTAAGTATGGTTACCCCACAAAAAATATTTGCTTGCTCTCAAAGCACTGTGGCAGTAAGCATTTATTTTCTTCTGCCAGGCACTGGGGAAGAAGGTATCTAAATTCAACAGACATTCGCAAATGCAGTAGTGACTCTTGAAGCAGATTATGTTGAATAAAACTTTGCTAATAATGTTRGGTAGAATATTTCTGAATATCTCACTGATTGTGCTTCCCTCGTTTTCCTCATTGTGCTGTTGATTTAATGTAATTTAGTCAAATCAGACGTTCCAAATGAGCATATTGCTTCCTGAACAAGTTGAGGCATGGAAGTCCAAATCGCTGCTCACAGATTTTTATCTCTGTTTGCAAATAGCCAAGCCACCCACACTGGRGTAACACAGAGAACAAGAGAGTTTATTCAGTTCTATTCCTGAGGATTTTTTTTAATCAACCTGGATTTTTTGGCCTTTTTAACATCATAAGACTTCCTTACTAATGCGACCTGGTTAATTCACTTCTTTTTTAAAAATCATTAGCTGTTCACATTTTGACGAGTTGCTGAATGTCAAAATGTAATGCTAAAAGTTGATTAGGCATATGCAGAGTGTGCTGTTTTGTCTTTCAAATTGTCATGGGAAGGGAGCAAGATAAACATTTAGGAAAGACTTGTTTATTTTTAAGAATGATTGCAGCTTTCGATTCAAGTGGAACAGGACTTCTCCATCTTTCTTATGCTAAGACTTTCCATGTAGCCAGCCCAGTTTGTCTCCTTGGCTACAGCCTGGGATTCTTCTGTCCAAAACTCCCGTTGTCTATATTCTTCAAATCAGAGCTGAGTGACCTTTTAAAATTATATGATTGCTCATTCAAAAATTGTGGGTGTAATGCTTTACGGGAAGTCAAACCGGATAATCAAGACAGTCATCTTGGTCTACATGACTCTGTGTAAACTTTTCAAATGAACCAGTTGTTCTCCCTGGACTTTTTAGGAGATGGTGTCAGTGCAGAGGTTAATAAGAATGTTCATATTCATTGAAAATGGAAACCCACAAATAACTGAGAACATATTCTTCATAGGCACAGCAAAGATGGAATATACAACAGGACTTAGGAGATTTCTTCCTAGACTTCTAGCAGTAGGAAAAACTCTTAAGACTTTTTTTGTAATAGGATAAAAAATGTGGGAATATTAACCAGTTTGGGGGCATGGAAAGAACAAACTATTTGGCAATGATGAAAAGATGGACCTTTCTTCCACCCTTCTGATGTCTACTGGCATAATACTTAACTGAGGAAAATGCGACACAAATGAGAGGGAGAGCATATGGATGGTTAAGTACATGTCATAGCTCATGTAGTCCATCTTTCTTCAGTGCGATTAAAAAAAAGAATGAAAAAAAAAATTTAAARAAGGAATGTGCCCAGCACTGCCCTTCTTGGCAGATGTGTGAGCTGCTTTTAAAGGATGTCTGGAATAACAACTGTTCAGGTCAAGAATGAACAGGTATTGTTAAGTGTGAAGTAGAAACCAATGCAAATCATTCAAACAGTGAGGGTATAGGTTTGGAACTGACTGAGTGTTAACAAAAGATGCTCAGGGCAAGGCTTGTCCCCAGCTCTTTTTCTGTGTTCTCTTAAAGATGTGGCTTTCCATTTCATCCAGTGCTATGGGCATCTTCTGAATCTTGCTGGTGGAGAGGGGTCATAGTGTCTCCCTGAACTGCCTCTGGAACCTCAAGTGGTGCTGATGTTGAGCTGAAGGAGCAAAGACAGCAAAAAAACTTGGTAGTGYGAATGTGGATGCTTCTGGCTGTAGTATGCTCTTGGCTACTACAAAAAAAAATGGTGGATTTTTTTTGCCAGTCTGTTCACTACTGGGAGCAACCAGCAGCATGTTGGAGATTCCTGCATGCCAAACTGTGGTAAACTGAGAAGTGATACCTGCCTTTGGAATACGCATTTTTGCCAAATCTGTGYAGCTTCCTTTAAGCCCTAAAGAAAGAGCCATCCCTAACTTACACACTCATCTACTACGAATGGGAATGAGAAGACCCAGTGTCATTGACCCTCTAATGTATAGGACTATAACTTCTTATCTCTTTCAGTGTCTTGTGTGTTACTGGCAGGCAGTTTAATGGCCTCTTAATTTGTGTGTGTGGATGAACTAATTAGCAATACTAAAATATTAAATCACCTTATATTTTCTTATAGTCAAGTCCTCTGAGGGTTCTGAATTTGTCTTCATACATAAGGCAAAATAATCAAAGAACCAGAGCTTGTTAAATTTGCCTTCATTAACGCTGAATTCATTTGCCTAAGTACTCTTACCCCTGCTGAGCTCACTTAAGAATACAATTTCCCTCTCTGATATTTTTTCTTCTTTCCCAGAATACATTTTTACAGCTAACAAGGAATCTGCATTTTTTTACAAGAATTTTTCTCTTTCTGTATACTTCTTTCTGCCGTAGTATCCAATGTCACACATTTATGAAAGATGATCTTTATGTCAAAGTAACTCCAGCTAAGACAGCCAGTTTGTAACAACCTGCCAGACCTGTGCTGATGAGGCTTAACTTTCAACATCCACAACACAATCCCTTGGACAGGAAAGAAATTATGCATGTCATCTTATTTTCCTTCATTTTATGAGAAAGTGCTACCAAGTGCATTGACCTTCTTGGTGCTTTGCTGAAGTCAAGTAATTAACCTAYTGGATCTTTTTATTGCCTTTGTGGCAGTAAAACTCTCGGTTAGTTGGCATGTCCCATTGATTGATTTAGGTGCTACTTGTAAGTCAAAAGCCTCACTCTTTTTCCAGTCCCCTTCTGATTTTTCATCCTTCTCTAAATCTGATGTTTCACTTCAGAGCTTCTGGCACTAAGCTGTTAATTCATATTTTAATCCATTTCTTGCCATTCGTGCATACTGAAATCCAGTGTCTTAATCAGCTGCACCCTCTTGGCTCACAGCTGTTTCCTCAACTTTTGATATCTCGCATATAAACCCTGTTAAGACACTTTCTGCTGAGTAAAATACCCAAGGCTACACCAGATATTTGACAGGATAATCCCAGTGGTATTTTCCTCCTTAACTCTCTTGAGCACTGTACAGTTCATGTTTCCTTTTAATGTTGGAGCAGTGGTTTAATTGAATTTTCATTCAGCCTTCCATCACTGACCTCTTTGTCAGACTTCATTCCTGACACTATTCCCAAATTGCATTTTCTCTTTTTTTTGTGTGTTTTTTSCTTTAGAATGGGACAAATGCACTCAGGGATGCAGGGAGACATACACCCGCTCCCTGGGTTCAGTCTGGCTCACTACGCACTGAGGACTGTATTCATGTACTTTCATGCTGATACAGACGTGTTCTGTATCTGTTGATGCAGGCACTGAAAGRGAAGTCTTGAGTATCTGGTGCTTCAGCACACAACTTACTTTGTGCATTTTTTATGTCATTTTTATTTTAGTAAACGAAATTTCTGGGAAGATACAGTCTTGGCAGGAGCCATGCCTATGAAGGCTTCACTGAAGAGGCTGGATCACTGCAGCTCCCAGCTGATTTATTCTGCTTGTCTGGCCCTCTGCAAATTAAGCTGATTAGCTCTGATCTTGTCCTTTTTGCCCACCTCGGGAGATAGGGGAGATGGTTTCTTACAGTACCACAGGCTCCTTCCCTGGGCTCTTGCTGTCAGCTAACAGTGTTGGAAGAAGCAGCCTCTGCCATGAGCAGATCCAGGGCTGTTAGGTTTTATCATCATCTTATTGTCATAATCCTCATCATACTTGGTTCTGCCTGATGGTTAAAATTTAACGTCAAATGTAAGGCTTCCGAGGCTTGTTACTCAACCTGTTTAAAACATGCATGTTTTGTACACTGTCAATGTTAAGTGCTGAACACTGTGTTTGAGGAATGTGTTYCTCCGAGGTTTGATATCAGAGCCTTGGATTGATTGTATTTTGATCCTCTTATATATGTTGCATTAGACAATGATCTTGAAATCCCACAATATAAAGGCTTCAAATATCTGTAAGCAGATGCAAATAAAGACAGCCTGGAAAGTATTTGTTGTAGATTCAAACATAATGCTGTTCAAATACACCAATRGAATGTCACAATGACTTAAGACATAAGCATTAAAAAGCTTTAATATTTCCAGTAAAATCTTGTTTTGTAGGATTTCATAGCTGAAGTTTGTTTTAAATGGCATTAAATAAAAAAGAGAAAGTAAGTCAATGATTTGCAAAGCAAAGGCATGAACTAGAGTAAAATTATTCCATCTAAGTTTAATTTCATATCCATAAACACACACATACTCACAACTTTTCCCTCTTAATGTATCTTAATTTTTATTGACATACCAAAAAAAAAAAAAAAAATTACCAGTAGGTATTAGAATTTACTTCCAAGACTTGGAGCTACCAATTGACCAGAATTAGCTTAACATGAAAAACTAAATACCCATCTAGCATCTGAGAGCCTCAGTTCAAATTTGTCTCAAGTTCTTAGGATCTAAACAGGAATATAAAGAAATACCTGTTTAAAGTGGGAAGTAATTGCTTTCTTCATTTAACTTTTTTAATCTCTCAATTTTGTGTTGCACGTAGAGCATATAGCCATATGTATATGACAGTTATTTTTGTTTWAAACCAATTTGTACAGATACTTTTTTAAAACACAGCAAAATTCAAGCTTAGCAAGAAAATGTTAATGTTTATGCATTATTTAGTCCCAGTATTGCCAAGGAGTCTGCCCGCACAGAATCCCAACAGATGCTAAACAGATAGAATGGCTGCCAAAAGTTGAAAGTATTGCATAGTCTCCATCTCACATTCAGTGTCATTTAAATTCAGGTATTAATCTCTGCCTAGTTTATTGAAATCTACCAAACTGAGAAAAGGAGATCATATTTTAGTGATGTTTCAGACTCCCTAATTCTTTTTTTTTTTTTAATGTATGTTAACTAATTTCCATTAACTTCTAGTTTGTAATATTACTTAAATTTGGTTGAGTAAGAATAACCAGATTTAAAAGAAATCCTGAAAAGATAAGTCTTTGCCTTTGCTTTGTTTATAGATATATAGAATACTAGCTTATGTGCCAGAGGTCTGTAGAAGCTTCAGAACTCGTAGAGGACTTAAGCGTGATTAGGATGATAAAATGTGTGTGTCCACATAAAATAAATATGAAAGATGCAAGTTCTGCACTTTCATTTGACAGTTGTGGGAATGTGCTGGTTAAATTCACTGACTATACTGATAATTTAAACTCTATCAAAGACTGAAAAACTGTTTACTGTGCAAAACTGTCACATGAGTAACGGTATCTGGGAATATTAGAACTTTGTCCCCTAAATAATATATCATTTTTCTGCTTAGTGAACTGTAGAAAACATTGGAGATCTAAGAAGGCTTAATAAAAATATTCTTTATAAATCATCCTAAACTGGGATGGAGAAGTCTTAATGAAAAATTAATCTTTTTTACATGTTTAAGGAAATCATTATAAAGAGAGGATTAAAACTCAGCACAGATTTTTTTTTTTTTTTTACACTTTCACTTTAGATGGGAAGGTTCCCCCTTTGTATCTAGCATTGTTAAAAAATGTACCTCACACCCTCAGGAGCAAGTTATTACCCTCATTCAAACAAAACGTTACTGAGGATAAATTGAGTATTTCACAGAATCACGGAAGGGCTGAGGTGTCCCATCAGATCCCATGGAAGTGTTTTGGTCTAGTTTGTTTAAATGTGCCCTTAATTAATCCTTCACTACTTAGGGTGTCTTCATTTCTCCGTGCTTTCCCAGAGGTCTCACGGGCCTGTGATTCCTGAAGTCTTAACAGTAAAGACCAAGGCAAAGAAGGCATTGAGTACCCCATCCTTCTCCATGTCCTTTGTCACCAGGTCCCCTGCCCCATTCAGCAGCATGTTTTCCCCAGTCTGTCTTTTGCTGCTGATGTACCTGTAGAAGTCCTTCCTGTTGCCTTTCACTTTCCTCACCAGATTCAACTCCAGATGGGCTTTGTCTTTCCTAACCCTTTCTAATCCTAATTGTTTCTGACAACTTAAAAAAGATGTTGAAGGTTTTCCTCTTTAAGCTAGTGTCTTATGATTATTGAAGAATGAAATGCAGTTAGTTGTAGTTGAAATAAGAGAATGACTGTTTCTGAGGATCAGCTTCCTCCTATTTATGAAGGCAATTTTTAGCAGCTTCAGTTTACTTCTGTGAGAAAAGCAAYAGTACTTTGTGAATCCTTGGAGTTCCTATGTCAGATATAGGAGAAAGTATGTAGTAAATTGGGTAAAACTGATAAGGAGCAATATTTTTTCAGCTGTTTCTAGCAAAACAAAAAAGAGAAAATGTAAAGCCAAGTCCCCCCTTCCTAAATCTCTATATTGTAGTTGCTAGGTGACATCACCTTTAACAAGTATAGTTAGATATGTAAAATGCTAATGGCACGTTACCCTTAAGGTGTTTTGCAGAATGTGCCCTGGAAGCGGTAATTTAAGAGGTAATAGAGGCACTTGACAACTCTTAATGAAAGCAGTAGCTTGAAAATCCACATTTTCAGGCCTTTAGGTGCAGTGTCGTAAGGCTCTCAAAAACCAAGAGATGTTCACTAGAGCCCTCTTCTTAGGTTCATATTCTTGCAAATGGAAATGAGCTCCATTGCCTGTCTTGTAGAAACATTAGCTGAGAGGCAAGTGTTGAAAGAAACAACAGCAAGTTCAAGTARTGGTGAATGTAGAAGTAGTAGGACTTGTTAGAAGCAACAGGGAACTTGGGCTCCATGGCCTGTTTTGCAAGAATGTGTAAATATTAAAGAATAATTAAAACGATGTAATGGAACAAGAAGCCAGAAGGGTCTCCTCCTGGATTTGGTTTCCTAGTAAATGCAAAACCTGAATTTTATTTGAGGTTTGAAAACCTTTTGATGAACCCTGAGCTTTGAGCACAGCTGGGGTGATTTATGGCTTTGTGATTTCAATCTGTAACAGGCAGAACTTTGCTGCGGTTTTGAATTTTTGAGGTTTCAGATGTGAGCCATTAGCTTTTTCAGCCCTTCACTTAAATCTTTTAGCAGATACAATTTTTCTCCCAGCTGTTCATTCAGACATTTCAAATAAATAAAAATTAAGGAAAACAAAGCAACCCCACAGCCTGCTAAACAGGGTTCAAAGAAATAAAAGTCAGTTCTAGTTTCAGTTCAGTTTTATTTGCCTACTTTATCTAATGTTGTAGTTTTCAAGTCACATGTAGTATTTTTGAGTGAAAACAACGACAAGATCTGAATTTCTCTTACTTAAACTAAGTAGGGGTAACCAGGCTGTGCCTTGAAGAGATCATAACAGCTTGTTTTTATCAGGGCTTTGCCGGTTTTAAATAGTATGCCTGTGCAAAGTTAACATAATCTGTATTTTGCATATTGCTCCTAATTTGAGTCATGSCAAAGCACAGAAAGCATGTGAAGCATTGCTTGCATCTCAGCTGGAAGGTTTATCAATTATAACTGGAGTTAGCATGACACAGCAGCTGCTTCTGCGGTCATTTGGTAGCACAAAGACCAAAACACATTAATGCTATCAGTCATTCTTACCTCCCTCCCAATTCATTTGCAATTATTTATTTACAACAATTCATAGAGAAGCTCAATGAAACATCTTGTAAGTGCATTGCTGATGTGGATACAGATGGCCAAGTGTTACTTGGGGGGTGGCAACTTAAGGACAGATGAAATGAGTTACCCAGTGAAGGTGCATCCTCTCTGACTGTCAACATACTAGTAAATGAAGAGTGCCTAGGACCATACTCTGTCCCTCTATCCCCAGCTGTAATGGGGAAGCTTGTGTCCATGCTAATAAACTCTCCCAGTCTGTACGCAGGGTGGAGATATGGGACCGCCACCTGGAAATGTACCACGGAGRGTTTTCATTCGAAAGGATGCCTGGGAATTGCTTGGAAGAGTGCTAGCTGGGCCAGACCAAAACCTTCCCAGGGACCTTTCCAACAATTTAACAACATGCACAATATCAATGCCTGGGAACTCTCCCTGGAAGCATTTCATATACAAGTATTGATAGAGCCTCAATGTCTTTCAGGATGTTGGCAATGTCTTGTTTTTCATTAACTCAATTAAAAAATTTACTGTAGGAAATTCAACATATATTTCCTATATGAGCATGAAATATTGCATATACTCCTGTTTCACTGTCAATTTGTGTGTGTGTTGAGCACTAATGTCTGTTGATGGCCAAATCGTTCCTGACAGTTTGTCAGGAACTTACACTGCAATATGAATCTGATGGCCTAATGCAGACGAGACCGAAGATCTGTTTTGGCCTGATGCCAAGAGAGCTGGCAGAAAGAAAATGTGTTCTAGGAAATAAGTACACATCATTCTTGAATCAGAAACTGCTAGTTGCAGCACCAAGCGTATTTTACAGGAAGCAAAAGTAAATTCAGTGTGTTTTTCAATTTGTACCGCACAACAATAAAAATTCATATTAATGCAACGTTTTTATGGTAGGATGGTTTGATATTGAAAATGCAGCTACAATTCATGGTTAATGCCAAGCATATGCTTATATTGTGATGGCTTCTCCCRTTGATTCATCAAATGAAAATGTTGTGTTCTTGAGAAACAAGTCCGATTTCCATKTGCAGAGCCACCCGTGTTGCACACTGAGCTTCCTCTGTTCGCTATATCCACTTTCTCCTGGAGTCTCTTCTCCTGTCACTCACCTATCAGTGGTGGTGTGATATATGCAGCGAGTATCAGAACCTGTTTTCCCGCTTTCTAATTAAAGCAGACATACTTTTGAAGAAAGGTAATCTGGKAGCTACCTCAGTATGGTGGTTAAAAACGAACCTCATTGTAAGTTTGAATTTCAAATGAAGAATATACTTTTGTGCCTTACTAAAGTAAGGCCTTAATGCCCATGAAAGCTAATAATACAATATCATTTCTCTCATATTCATTCCAGGGCACAGTTCTAAAAAGTTTCACTTTCAGATACTATTGTTGAAACTATCTCAATGCCTAAAAAGTTACCATGTTTTTCTTTTTTTTTTTTTTTTTTCAGCTGTGGGACCTACTGCAGAAGTTGCAGTTCATTATGACATACATTGCTCCTTGGCAGATTGCCTGGGGATCATCGTTCCATGTTTTTGCTCAGCTCTTTGCAATACCTCATATCCTTTATAAAATTGTTTTTCTTTATTCTTAAATTCCTCTTCATGTATGTAATTTATTTACAGTGTTTGAACAAGGTGCAAAATTCCTAGGTAACTTATTTTAAAATGTGAAAATACTTGGAGCTTCTCCTGAAAAATACRGTTTTCTTTCTTTCTTGGCTGCATGGGATCTGAAACTGGGACTCAAACTGATCTGTTTATGCCTGCTTACTTCCCAATGAGCCACATTCTGCAGATCACTCACTTCCACAGTCCTCAGCACTGACTTTTGATGCATCCAGAAAGAAATGTTGTGACCGACGTATTAACTCCAACTTGGGTGGACTTGTACGTATGCAGAAGCTAGTTTTGTAAAATGCTGGGCATATGGCTGACTGAGGTCTAAAATATTAGTTACTTTCTCAGTTGCTTCTAGTTGGTATCTCAGATACAAATTCATTTCAGTGAGCCAATTTCTGTTGCAACTGTCCTGATTTTCCCCCCCCCCCATTTCAGTAGCATCTGGATTTTAACATTTTAATGTACATTTTTCATTGTGGTGCTGAGAAGCATTCTCCTTTTTAACATTTCCACTCTGTTTTATGAGTAACAATATACGTTCATCAACACCAAAGCAGTCCTCTGGAAAYGGTCTGTTTCAGTGCCTGTTCCAGGGCTGTGAACATTGGTTTTGTGGATATGGAGAGTAAAACACAGAGTTCCATGACCCCCCCAAATGTCTGTAGGGTTAAAAAATATATTTGGATTTTTGGAACAAAAATTTTTTAGCTTAAAGTCTAATTCGGTTAGAAACTTGATTTAATACAGGAAAAAGACAAAAAATGAAATAAAACTTCAACTGAAAAAATTTAACTTTATTGACATCTAAAGCCTTTTCAGACACTAACTTTTCATTTCTTCCTTCCCTCCCAACCAAAGTTGTAGAAGAAGAGTTGACAAAATGATTTTAGTTCAGACCTACTGAAGAGTTTACTTTATACTGTTTATTAGATATATGCAGTTAAGTCTTTGTCCCTTTCATCCCACAGTGTTTTTCCCCCCTTGAATGATTTCTTCCCATCTGCTCTTTGCTGTGATATATCAAATCATATGCAGCATTGATGACCTATGCGTATGTTTCTAGATAGGAAATATAAATGAGAGCCTTGGACAGAGGGAACTGCAGACAGAATAACTCCCTGAGAGAAAGCTTTAGTTCGTCTACTTACGAAAGGAAAGCATTATAAAAATAGTGATCTGGCTGAGCACTTTGAGTGACTTGTAGCAAATTATGACAGAATTCCCAACAAAAAATTATTTTTATCTCTGTTGTAGGTATGAATTGCAGGAGAACTGTGTATGTAAGGTTACTTAGTAAAACATTTAAGAATTGAGATGTTATTTCAACAAGTTTCCCTTTGGTCATGAATATTTTGTACAGTGATAACTTTACTCTTGGCAAAAGTACCGATTAARCTTTGCAAAATGGAAAGCAGTTAACTAAGCAGGATTTAGTTTATTTACACAGTTATTACTAAAGTGATCTAGACTAGTTTTCTATTATTTATATTTATAATATCCTTTGTAAATGCATATCTGTCTTTTAAGGCAATGTTGCAATTAAGATACTGGTTAAATGCCCAAGTTACTATTCCCACAACAACAATAACTTTGATTTTTTGTATGGTATTTTTATTTATTTTTACCATAACCCTGCAAACACTACTGATGAAAGCATGTTGCAGTTTGCAGAGGCACTAAGCCTGCCATTTCTTTGCAGAGTTTAATTATTTGTGGTTCTTAATTGCCTAAATCACTTCTGCAAATGGGACATAAATTTTTAAATTTTGAAGTGCCTCTGTGAGCTTTTGCCATAGAGCTCAGCGTTATGAGAAGTTCTGCATGCTTTAATGCATTTGATTCTGGTGCGCAGAGAGAAGGCAACAAGGGCGGAGCTTTGCCTGGTGGAGATTGTGGAGCCTTCACCATTAGAGATCTTCAGGAATTTAGATGAACATCTGTCAGGAGTTTAGCTGATCCTTCCTTGTCGCTGCTAGATGGGCTAGGTGACCCCTCAAAGTCTCTCCTAATCCCAAAAGCCGAGGAATGGGAATGGTCTAGCTTGAGAAGAGATCTGCAACTTCACTTCCCAGTGCTTATATGGGTAAGAAAAGGTTATGTGTTTATAATTATCAGTGCACTGAGAAAGTCAGTGTAGTTTGTAGTCAAGAGAGGATTTTACATAATAATCAACGGTGAGATTTGGAAAGAAAGGATTTGTAGTTCAGATTAGCCTGTTTATGAGAGTTTCTGATTTGTTGGTTTCAAGGTTACAGTTCTAACATCAGAAAAGAAAGCCCTGTGATGCTCGGTTCTCCCATCTTCTAAGTGATTTTGTGCTTGGAAGTGACAAAATGTTTTTTGGCCCATAGAAATTGCRATTAGAAATGTGGGTTTTGGGAAACAGAGGATTTGCACTGGCCTTACTGCATAGTTTTGTGTTAAAAGAAGGGGATGGAAGACTGAAAATGTCAGTCTTTCAGTTACTTGTTTTGAAACTGATTGGAATTTAAACAGATTTTTGAATTACAAGAATTAATCCTGAAAACAGAATGTTTTATTTCAGGTTGAAGGAAGGGGTTTTAGTTATTTCTTCTTCTCAAAATTTGATTTTGGCCATATTAAAAAGAAAATCCATTATTCACAAAGGAACAAGTTCCTCTTCTACACTGTATAACCTAACAAAGATGTTACACATTAAAACTGACTTGGGACGTAGAATAAGAAAGCATGCCTGTAAGTTTTTGGCACTTCTCTTTTACTTTCTACTTAAAAATAATTAAAGCATTGGTATWAAAAAAATTGCCTAGTAAAAGGAAATCAGGTAACATCAAATAAAAAAACCCTGATGACAGATAATTGCCCAGTGTACACATCAACTGTGTATGCAAGGGAGTTGGGTGCTGTTAYTTGCTCTCATGACACGCTTACATATATGAAACACTTCATTAAAATCACTCTTCACAAGTCAAATGGGAAATGTCTTCCAATGTACAAATAGTAGAGCRTTATGTCTTTTAGCAAAAATAAAACTGTTGCTACTGATTATGTCTTAGACACAAACAGTTCACAGTGGAGTCCTAAATGTCTTAACTCATGATRGTGGCAATTTTTAAATCAATCATGACATTAGAACTCTCTTCAGAAAACTTGATTTGGTGTCCTTATCTGTCCTCCTTGTTCTCTTTTTKTCTCTTCAGCTCCCATGCCTCCTTCCCTTATCTGACACTTGTAAATACTTGTTCATCTTTCACAGCCAATGCTGGTTATGACTACAGTGTAATGTGACAGTTTAACTTCTTTGATGCACTTGCTTCCTGCTCTGTCCTCTCTGTTGCTTTTTGAACTTTAGACTCTGGAGGGCAGCTCATTTTGCAAGCCCAATAATGCACAAAGACACCGTTCCAGACCACTCTCTTTTAATAAGTTCAAGGGATTTGAGAGATATCTTTTGGCAAATATWTGGTTTTAGATTTTTGCAGATTTCTTTGAAAGCATGGCTAGATAGCCTTTTTGTGGAAATACAGTACCAYGAATAATACTACATGTGTTAAAATGTTTTTTTGTGAAGTCTCAAAGTCTGTGGGACACACATAAAGGTTATTATTATAAGAGACTAAGCTAAAAGACTGTGGTTCTTGAGTGATTTGACCTGAATTTTAGTTTGAGATGCACTAAAATACAGAAGTCATGGACTAAGGATATTTGCTCCTTAGTCCATGAYGTCTTTATTTAGCACCTTCCTCCCAAGAGTGGTGAAAGGAAGGACAACTATTCTCTTATGCCAAGTTGGAAACTTTTTTYGTGAGATTTAATGGACGTGGTATGAATTAATGAAGAATTAAAGCCTAACATTTAATTTCCTTGGGCTTTTTAATCATGTTCCTTTCAACTCGCATGTTTTTTGGTATCCTTGTCCATCTCCTAACTTGCTTTCCAGCAATCTGGAATATGAATTTACATTTAAAGTAAGCTATGGATTCGGGCATTCATTATGATGTTTATGTGTGATATTTACTATTCCCCTGTCCTCACCTTCTCATTTCATATATATTTCAAAAAGTATGAAATGCTGAACATTTTTTATCTTTCAGTCAGCATGGAATATTAAATTGTCAGTAAAAATTAACATGAAAGCATGATTTTAAGCCAGCAGGTTGGATTAATAGAGGCATAGGTGTTTCTCCACATATTAGGTCACTCTAAAATAAGCAGAAACGCACAGAATGAAATACTGGACACATTGGGAGCAAGACTCCTGTGCAGAGAACCGAGAATTTCCAAGAAAATTAGGTTTTGGGGATTTTTGTGTTTTAAACTGTGTGTATCAGACTCTGGAAAGGCACTTTGTGTTACAGAAGGTACACTAAGGTAGCTGGAAAAGGGCACTTACTGCTCTGCCTACGCTCAGGATCTGTCCTTGGGCAGAGATTAGACAGGGTCAACCTGCTAATAACGTACTCCATTCACACGTGTCGCCTCCATTACAACTGTGTAGCATTGAAGAGCCACCGATTACATGCTGGTAATTGGCAATTTGGCACTGCCTGCCTTCCTTTCCTTTCCTTACTGCCTCTTTGGTAAAATAAATAACAACAAATAGGCAAAAATAAATAGTTCGAAGAGCTGCCTCAACAATGGTTTTAAAAGTATGAAGAAATCACTTGTGTTACCTTAACTTGCAATTTTCAGACTCTGCTATGCTTTTTTTTCAAACTCTGGCCACTTCAGTCTTTTCTACACCACTGAGTCCATTTCTTGGTAGTGTCATCTTTATCGCATCATACGCAAGACCGATCAAGTTCTGGGAGAAAAACTACAAGTAAGACTATTCAAAAATTTTCTACACTTTTTATTTGTAAAGGTTTTGCTCCCATTAGTTTCATTTCCGGAGGTATTTTTGTTTCTGAAGCTGATCCTTAAATTGTTGTAGAGCGTGAGAGGTTAATCTTTGAATCTTGATTCTGGTGTTTTACTATTTCATGGTTATTTGGATATTTCTGAAAATGTATTTAAACAATTAGTAGTACGTTACAGATGAGGTGTCATGTTGCATTTGTTGTACAGACATACAGCAACGAAGCTGCGAAAAAAAATCAGTAAAACTCCCAGTTGTCAGCCTTTTTTGTCTTGCTAGCTAGYGTTAGCAACTAAATCTGTGAAGCCTTTGGCACTAGAAGTCAAACTGCATTAATGTATTTTATACTAGCCTGATTAAATGTTACCGTTTGGGATGTGGCAGGTAACTCTCATAGTGAAGTGATAATGAGTGTGCATTGTCATTACTTGCTACATCTGATCTTGGAGTTTGACTTAAGAATTGCTTAGTTTTGTCAGATTTTAGCTGCCATTCATTCAGTTTGACAAGGACGTAAATGTAGAATATTGAAAAGATTTAATAAAGAGCTTCTGCTCCTTCTACCCGGTAGGATTTGAAAGCTCTTGGTAACTGGGATCTAATGGGTTCCCAACAAGAGTACTGGAGACAGGGGAACACTTCCCTTTCCAGATGGAGGTAGTTTTTGCAAGGGATGAAAGAGCAGTCTGCAACTTTAGAGGCTGGATTCAGTGACTGAGAGGGGGGTCCTTTGAGGCCTGCGCTCTGAGCAGTTCGTGAGCCCTTCACCACGTACCAACATGTAACCAGGCTCGGAGTAACTTATTGCAGCTGCAGAACAGTGGTTTGAGGCACAAAGTGAAAATTGTATTGGCCAAATCAGGACTTGGCCGGACCAGTGAGAAGTGCTATACACTTACCACACTTCTTGTATCGGTGCCACTGATGTATCTGAGCACCTCAAAAGAATTCAAAACTAGAAATTACAGTGATTGATTTTTCCATCTTTTAGAAGAAAGGGTCTGGTTAGTTTGAAGAGTTCTATTTTTGTTTCAGTTTGACTTGTGTCAGTGAGTGAATATGTACTCATCTATAAAGAAATTACTCAAGCAAAGCCAAGTCATATAAAGAGGCTTTGTATTTGCTTCTGAGATTTGTGGAAACCTTTTGGGGGTAGCTGAGTTTTGTACACTGGGGCCAGATCTTAACAAAATTCTTTCTCTCACATGTTTTTCTGGGTCAACGGGTTCATTATTTCATAGGAGTGAAGTTGAGGCGAGTCGTGGAAAGGCAGGAAGCTACCACTAATCCCACAGAGAGCGTTACTTTTTTGGACAGAAACTAAACCGTATTAGGTAGGAAGTGGAGAATTGAGTATCTGCAGCATTTTACTTCAACCAGAGCATTTTGAAGGCATGTGGCTTCTTTTCTAAGTACGTGTTAGAGAATCAAACTCTGCTGTAGGCATATCACTTCCATATAGCTAGGTTAGTATAGTATCTGTAGGTTATTGTAGATGGAGATAGAGGGAGCATTTTCATTTGCTTTTGGTTTGTCAAAGGCTTTTGGGATGAGATGAACAGAAGATACTCAAAGGAAATGTCAAGAGATGGTGCTTGATGGGTGATACTTAAATAAGGGGGTCTTGTTTTCATCAATACTGACCATCTGTGAGTCCCACTAAGGGAAGTAAAGAAGTTGATGCTAATAATTTTTTAAAACAAAACTATTTATTTTACCCATAAACTGTAAAACCCCAAGTGTAATACTTTAAACCACCACTACTTGTCCTTTCAAAATAAGCAGTAACTACAACTTTGTCTTCAACGTGAATGCTTAAGTTAGGCTTTTTGTGAAAAATTCATGCTTTGTTGTTTATTAGAAATACTAACAAACATGATCTTCTCTCTTAAAACATAAAAACCACAACTTTGCCCCTCAAAAGCCTTTCAGAAGTAGAAAACAGCCTTGTAGAAGATTCAGATAGTCATCAAAGTGAAATAAATGTTTGCCTGAACCTGTGGCATCCCACAATATGCACATGTAATGACTCCTCCCAAATTTGTATTCATTTTGTCTATAGCACTTCTGATTCTCCTTTGCCTCACTTCCATTTCAGTATTTCATTGTTCACATGAAAAACTGAGCAGAGCAAGTAAGTGTTGGACTGAAAAACTCCTGAGTCATTAAAGGGACACGATGAAAATACAGAAAAAGGCAAGGGAAGGGAGTAATTTTGTATTAAGAATAGGGAAATTTTCTACAAAATACTTAAAATAATTGAATGAAGTGAGATGGGCTTTGCCTTACTGCTTTAAATCTTGACCCTTCAACATCTAAAAATTCAAAGGGATGGCATGATTGCTTTCTTTCAGAGCGGTGGAGTTAAATAGGATCGGGAGCTTGAGCTGGAGTGGAAAGTTGTGCTGGCTCCTGCACTGACCTGTCCTTGGGCTGCAGTGCCCTCTGTGCAGATGTGCACTGAGTTTTCAGGTGCTGTAAGACAAAACAGAACAAACAGATGGGGAAGCTGGTGTATACATTTCTTTTCTGGAGGGCAGTGACAGTTACTTTTGCTAAGTTCAGCTCAGGTATTCATGAAAAGTCACGGGTTCACTACAGTGCAGTCTGATACACGCTCATACGAAGCAGAAGCTCTGGCAGATTTTTTTGCTATTTCCATACTCATTGCCTGTTGACAAGAACTTTTGCCCAGGGGAAAGCTACCTTCAGTGTGCTTTATATAGCTTTTTTGTTTTGGCTGCTTTGCATACTCATTTTCAAACACTTCCTTGCTGTATTGGTGACTACATTAAATAYCACATTTATATTAGCTGCGCAAAAACTCATTTATATTTATATCAAGTTACAGAGGCAGTCAATTCCATGGTTATATGTTTTTATGCTTTAACCTTTTAATTGGACTAACCAAAAACAATTTTGACAAGCAGTCTAGGTATCAAAATATCATGTTTTTGTTTTTCTTCCAAGTCATAAATTAGGTTGCTTTCTTAGAGTGTTATTTCTGTTCATCATGCACACTTCACTGCTGTCAAGCAAACTTCATTTTTTCTTTGTTTCATTTAAGGAAAACTTATTTTTGCATCTCATTTGGGCCAACAGTGTGAAACTAGATGAGGGAAAAGCCATTCGGTTCATTTTCTGTAAAGTGAATCCAACGCTGAAGCTTTGGACATCAGCAAGTAGACGGTACCATGTTTATTAATAGAGCTGAGCTATTAGGCCAGTAGCGCAAGTGCTGAGCAACTGCTCCATCTGTTCCTTAAAGTGCTGGTTTGGTTGTCTCTATTTGGTTTTCTGAGTGCACACATACACGTCTTGCATTTCCAGTGTTTCTTTTAGTCCCACTTTTTCTGCTGGCTGAAGAGGAGTTTGATTTCTCAGGTTTCTGACTGGGCATCTGCAGCTCTAGATGATGTAAGCTGGAGCTGAAAGTCTTAACAGAATTAAGACGATGGCTTGTTTGTTTTTTCAAGGAGATGGAGGAACTCAAGTAGGTTAAAAAAAAGAAAAAAGATTCATTTTTACAGTAAGCAAACTGTGAAATTCCTAGCAAGCTCTTCAAAATTCCAGAATCATACTGTGCTTGTTTGTGCTCTTGTGGTGTGTGCGCAGAGCATGGGTGTTCTTCCCTGCAATCAGCAGATGCTGTTTGTTTATAGTGTGCACTTTGGTACTCACTGTGTTCAGAGTCTAGTACACCAATACATCACTGAGGTCAGGGGTCTTTCAGGGGGGAAAGGGAAGGGTGACTGTAAGAAGAAGAAAAAATAAGGCAGTAAGGAAGGTAAGTAAGAAAGAACAACTTCTCATGCAACCACTTTTTACAGCTTTTGCTGCCATTGTTGTTGAAAAGAGGGGTGTAAAATCAGAAAGCTGGCCTGCTGCTCATGAGCTGGTTGCCTCGTGGGAGTCCAACTATGAGAAATTTTCTCTCTTTTTTCTTTTTTTTTTTTTTTTTCCTTTTTTTAAAAAGTTTGATGCAACACTGGCTTTGTCCTGCCATTAGCTTGCTTCCCAGTTTGGAGTCCTGTTTTAGTCTTTATTTTCACAGCTGTGGGAATGATTAGGCTGTAGATGTCAGAGAGAGAAAAGGAAATAGCAGTAAATCTTGTTTAATGTATAGGCACTTTAAAGCATAAAGTGTTTGTTCAAACACTGTTGTTCCATTCCTCTGCTTTGCTTTTTTTCTTAAATACTTTGTCACACTGCAGCCTGACTCTGTCCCCCTCCTCCCTTCCTCTTATCTTGCTTTGTATCTTGGCTAAGGCAATGGGCAGAACAGAGTAGGAAGTTTACTTTCATTCCCCAGTGGGTCTAACCACTGGATCATGTCGAGCAGCCTGTTCTCTTCTGCAGCTGTGACTTGTCCCCGCAAACAGCAAACTGCCACCAGGAATCTGGAGATTTCGCTGCCTAGAAGCCACTCGTCTCTCTCCTGCTCCTTGTTTCTATTCTTTCTTGGTCATCTGGTGCCTATTTTTGGGTAAGGCACAGCTTGCATTTGCTTTGAAGGATCTCGAGTGAATTACTATGTGGTGTAACTGAATTTGTTAGATGTCTCTAAAGAGGCTGTGATTAAGTTACCAGTTATCTCAGAATGACATTACAGGACACCTCTCTGTGTTTGAGAATATGTAAGCAAGGCTTTCTTTTCTCCATCTTTTTAAAAAGTGTATCACTGCGTTATTATTCCAGTCATTGTGGTCTGGAAAATAGCCACCTGTAAGGTTAGTACAACTGGGAACGGAGGGTGAGGAAAACCTGCCCTGCCTCAGATCTAGTGCAGCTGGCATTTTCTTTTTTCCTACCAGCTCACTTAACCTGCCCATTGTGGACAGCCTGCAGGTGGAATGGGAAGAGTTTTCCCGGTGTAGACGTAATTCAGGTTGACCCCACAATATGCACGTGTGTGGGAAAAGCAGTTGTGAAATGTACCCGTCTGCTCCCTCCCTTTTTCCCATAATATAACAGGCCTTCCACTTCCAAATGCTTATTTTTAACACACCCTAATGCATCTGGTTTCCCTGTGATCCTGCTCATCTGTTACAGCTGCTAAAATCCCTGCTCCAAACACAAAACGTCATTCAACCATAACTGTCCATGGGCCTTGTTTGGGAGCTGCATGTTCAGACCTTTCAAGTTTTCCTTTTTAGGGCTGGATTTCTTTTTTTAGTCTTTTCTTGCTATGTTGTTTGATTTTTCACATGTTCTTAGACCTCCACAGTGGTGATGTTTACAGAGGAACAACTGCAGCAGCTGTTTATAGTTCAGTAATGCCTTGGACATTGATTTATAATGAATACTTTAAAGAAAGGTACATTAACCTCTGAAGTCAACAATTATAGCATAACCTAAGCGTAGGAGAACCTTTTTTYCCCTAATCAACAGGAGTTAGTGTTTGCCTTATTTCCCCAAATGTCTCTTCAGAAATGTTATGTTCTATTGTCACTGCCTGTTCTCCTTACTTAGGGTTCAGTCTTTTCTGAATCCTTCCAGCCACCTGGCATGAAAGCCACATTGCAGCCATGAGTTTTACTGTTCATTGCAATCGTTTTAGTTTCTTCTGAACTGTTTCTCTCTCTCTGTTAATTTTTGTGTTTCTTTCTGGCTGCTTCTGTTTCTATACTGTTTTTTATGAACTGACCGGAAAGAAGCACTGTATTCCCGTTGCACGACTTTACTCTAGAGTGTACTATGGTTTTAATTCCTTTGTTATCAGCTATTACTCAGTTTTATGAATGCTAGCCCCTTTGAATGACCATGGCTCTCTTAAGAGAAGTCTTCACTGACTTAGCCTCAGGGCTCCTCCTGGCTTTTATTGAGTGTTAAGTTAATTTAGAACTCAGCAAAATAGTATAAATAAGTATCAGCMTGTAGATAAAACCAAAATGGGTGCTTATTAGTGCCTGGCACTTACAAGTCAAAACAAACAGGACCAATGAATGAACAGTTTTTAGTCTGAATTTTTGTATGTTGTTTTCAAATCAGAAGAGCTGCCTGGTTCTGTTCACAAAGCACATAGAATTTGGTGAGAGTCTTTCTGGAGACTTCAAAGGGATTTAGATCCTTGAGCATCCAGCCTAGACTGGTAGTGAGGGATGCTTAGGCCTGGCTTGGGTGCCCTTGGCTAGAGCATTCCTGCTGACTGTAGTGGCACTCCCTGGCTGGCAGTGATGCAAAAGCTGAAACKTTAGCAAGTTGCTGCTATTTTTCCTTCATTACTTTTCTCTACAACTGGCAGATTTCCCAATAAAAATGATTTTTTTGGGAAAAAAWCGCTCCTCTGTTGAAACAATGAGTGGAAACTGGTCTTTGGGAAGTTGCACCCTTTTCTCCAGCTGCATGTGTGGCCATGGTTCTGGCATGGGGGTAGAGAATAGAGAAAACCAAAACGTTTGAAGAAAAAGGAACATCTTCGACCATACTTGAGCCTTCTGAAGTTACGTGTTATTCATTAGACTTACTCATCTGTCTTCTCAAGACCATTCCCTGCCTCCTCCCTGCTGTATTGCCTATCTGCTATACATCTTCACACTGCACATCACCAGTACTGCCCTTGTACCTGCAACACTTGCCTGGTTTGAGAGTCTTTAATCCCTTTCAGCAGGTGTGTAGGGCTTTGAGGAGTGACAAAGCCACAGCATTCAGGTGTGGGAAGTGTTGATTCAGGTAAAGCCCCAGGCTAAAAGAAGCCCTACTAGAAATTGCATTCCCCTCAGCATCTTGAACTGTGATCTCCCCCGGAGTAAGTGACCCTGTGTGCACATGTGCCCCTTTGGCCACTTGCTGTAGCACGGAGGTATGCACTTCTCCTCTCCAACCCAGCGTCACCTCATCGCTTGACGCCATGTGTGGACTCACGCTGAACTGGGAAAATGTGAGGTCTGTCTGGGAAAGGATGGGTGAGGAAAACCAGGCACYTTTAGTAGATCTGGTATTAAAATAAGGGTTTTCTGAGTTGCCAAGAGTTTCACACTCAAGGGAGGCTATTCAAAATTCGAAGTTGTATTTTAGCTGTTTGGCAGTATCTCTTTAACTGGTAACATCTCCTCTTCTCAAATTTTGCCTGTGGCAGTCAATAAAACAAATTGAGGCTAATTGAATAGGAGCCATATGTGTGATAATTAATTGGGAGTGCATTCTGATTCAGTGCTCTGTAGTTCCCTGCCGAGTTAAAGATGCATTCACATCTCCAATTCACTGAATCATTCTAAGAGGACAGAATAAAGACAGAAGGGAGGCATCAGAGAGGGAATGCATGCTGTGGCCAGGCAGGAACACAAGCAGAGATCAAAACCACAAGCGGGATAAATGAAAAGGGAAAGGGATGGGCAAAAAAGGAAAAGGCGTGCAGTGAAAAATCTGAGAGGATAATGCAACAGACATTGATAAGCAGGAACTCAGACCTATAGGGGAAAAGAAATAATGAGCATGATAGAAGAGGACTTTTAAAGATATTTGGAAAGGAACACAGCAAAAGGACATACRAGAAAGATGAGAATGGACTCAGAAATCTGAAATAGGAAGTATGTAATATTTTAAGGGCTTGTGTGGATATACAGTGGCACTAAAATTTTGTAGGCTGTTCATCTAATGCTTAGTTTCCAAATTATGTAAATCTAATGAGATCAAGTAAACTCATGAAATTTCTGTCATGTTGAGTATTGGAAACCTGTTGAAATGGATTGACCGAATTTCTGTAAGAATGTGTTCTCCGCAAGCATTCATCCCATTCACTTGGATAATGTACATCACCTCCTGGTTTAAATTKAACTGAATCAAACATTTAAGGGCAAGCTGAGGTTCGGAGCACTAAACTCAAACCTTCCATTCAGGAAGATGCTTACTCAAGCAACTTTTGTCAATATGTGAAGACAGGGGAAAAGCTGAGATCACAGAGGAGATGYTCAGCAAGTGTAACTGTTCTAGCTGAGGTGATACGTAGTTGTGTACAGATAGCAGCAGGGAATAATTCATGCTACAGCTTGCTCAAGTCCTGGTTGTCTCCTGATGTACAAGGGTATGTACTTGACCCAAAGTGCCTGAGGGCTTATAAGAGCAAAATGTAAAATGTCTCTTGCTTCTTTCTGAGATAATGCAAAATGCAGAATTATGTCACCATTGCCACTGAGAATTGTCTCTGAAGCTTTGTRCTAGTTGGGACTAGGTAAATACTGGATGAATGCTAGAGGAATTTTTCTTTTTTAATCCTTTGACTAGCAGTGTTTGCTCTCAAAATACCATCTAGTTCAACCATGTGTTGGAGATTTTTTCAGTCTGAAGAGTACTGTARAGACTACCATAACAACTGCTGTAAATGATTAACACTCTCAACAGTCCTTGCAATGAAAAAAACAGAGGTATTAAAAGTTATCCCTGTTTTAGATTGGATTTTGTACAACTGCACAGTAGCAGTCAGATTTTTCTTGTTCTTCAGTATTGTATCACTGATGCTGCACTCACAGGTTTACGGCACTGGAATGGCTTGGTTAGCTTCCGTTTTGCCTYCCTTCATCTTTTGGTGAGAAATATGTCTATGGAAAACCCTATAGTGAACTAAACTAGTATTTCTGATGTAGGCTTTCTTTGTAAGACATCATCCACCAGTCTTTGTCTTATTCTTGTATTTCCTCATACTTTCTTGCCGTCTCTGCCTCCTAATTTTATTTTTAAGCAGTCACCTTGAGTCTAAAAGTGACAATTAAAATATCTTAAGTATATGTTATTTTAATATTGTACACTGAAAAAGCATAAGAGCACTTTATTCTCAGCAATAAAGAATATTAAGAATGAGTTCTGAAATGCCTTGCTGTCCTTTCCTCCTTTTATGTTGTTTAAACAGTGTGCATCTCTGTGTGGAGTAAAGGAGGTAAACATCTTGGCCTCATTTACTGAAGCAGCTCCCAATATTTCTGTAATTTTTTTTTGCTGTCTGATTTCACTCTCTTTTTCTGGTGAAAACTTCACCGGGACATTTCTCATCACCTCCTTTCTACTCTCCAGGTCCTTACAGTTTCTCAGGCTTTTGCCACTTCATTCATGGGCCCATCAGCCAGTGCAGAGYCCAGTGAATTAGTCCTGCAGAGCTCTTTATCCAGAGCTGGGCATAGCATAGTACCTTTCCTATAATGTTTGCATTGGCTCACGATGGGAAAACCGGGAAAATAACACTTACCTGCATTATTTCAGATGCATGTTTTTGTGTTTAACACATTTGCTTTTAAATTAAAAGTACGTCTCTGAATTGCGGACAGTGAGGTATAGCTGTGATGCTAGGTCCTGTGCTAAGCCCTATCCTTACAGGAATGTCAGGGTTCCAGCCCTTTTTTACTCACACAAGAGCGAGCACAAACATCTCTGTGCAGTTAGCATAATGCTTCCACGTATAAAGCTCCTTCTATTGCTTAGTATAAAATATCTGAAGGTAGTGACTAAATGCCTTTTAAAAGAAAAAGCATACTCGGACAAGGGGGAAGAAATTAAGTAACAAGGTAGGCAAACAAGACAAAAGCGGGGATGTTGATACATTTTGGTAAAGCATTAGTGAATATTTTAAAGTACACAGATGCTTAAATGACCTGGCTTACAAATAAGAGGTGAATTCCCCAGCTAAACCTTTGAATGTCAGAACACTTAGGTGGGCTGTTTAATCCATGTTTGGGCACTCAGCTTTTGATCTCAAATTCACATCTCTCATTTGCATCCCTATTGCTGCAGGAGCACAGAAACCTCATCTTCAGGAAAGGCTTCAGAATATGCCAAATAAACATGCTTAGTAGTACCTCAGCAAATGACCGCAATTCTGATTTTTTACACCTACTTAAAAAAAAMCAAAACCAAACAAACCACAAAAAACCCAAAAACCAAACCCGAGAAGCTCTCAGAATGCATCATAAAAACCTTTTTAAGAAAGTAAAGAAACCCTAAGAACAGGAAACGTTACTGATAATAAGATCTTCCTATGTTTTAAAAAGATCCTTCAACAGCGCTGTCTTTAACAACTGGAACCTTTTATACCTTAGCCCTCTCCCAGTTTCCTAGAGTGCAGCCAAAGCCACTTTTTGTTATTGTTAGATGAAACACTGGAGCAGTCAGGGAAGGAGGGGAAGAAGAAAGCATGAAAAATAAAAATTGGAGTGAGTGATCAGGAAGGAGAAATTTTCATTTTTAAGAGATCTTTCTTTATTAACATGAGATAAACCTAAGGCATGTCTTCCATGCAGCTGCCTAGAAAATCTGGGCATGGTTATGCACGAAGGGGCTGTCAGCCTTTGCTATTATAATCACACTGAAATCATTCTGCGTTTCAGATTAAATTCATTTAAAACTACTTGGGCATCCTCACACTTCGCATTAGTACCATTGTTTTTGCCTCTGGTGTCCTTCAAATATTCATGGATGCCTGCTTATTCTGCCATCTCCTCATTCTCCCTCCTGCCTCACTGTCGTAGCCTGCTACTACTACTGTGTTYTTAATTGCTAAGCCTTCCGTTTATAGTGCCAGCAGCGTAAGCCATTCACASGGAAATGTTGAGGATTTTTTTTTTCCAGACTTCCATGAATAATCATAGGGCTGTAGCATAGTAAAGTTTCTCTCTCTTAGACTTTCCTGTTAGATGTCATGGAAAGACAGATTGAAATTCACTGGACACAGACAAAGAAAAACTTTGGATCTACCCTAGAAAGGCATCTCTTGCATCCCCCGGAGGGGCACTGCTTTTCTTTGTTTTGTTCTCTTTCAAAGTAGAGATCCCCTCCTTCAYAGCAGGAATCCTGGAAATCTTGAATTTGTGTTTKGGGGCAAAACCCAGCAACAGCAAGGCACATAAAACAGCTGCAATTTTATTTTCATCTTCTGGAAATAAGCACAGCAATGATTCCTCCCCCCACCCCAATTTGCCCAATTCTTACCATCCGCTCTGTGTTCCTCAGGCTGTCTGAATCCCCCTCAGTCTTTATTTTGTACTTTTCTAAGGAAATTGAGAGAGTAAAGTGGGAGCAGAAAGTCTTTTCAGGTTGAAAAACAAGGCAGTATTTTTGGACAAGGAAAGTATAGGAAGTGACTTAATCCTTTTGCAAAGGGAAGGGGTATTTGGAATGACATGAGCAGTGCTATGCAAACCAGTGGATTATCTCAGTGCCCATGTAAATGCTGGGTTAAAAGAGCATGAGATAGATATTTYGGGAACTAAGCAGGATGTTGACTTTAAAATTGCTGAAGACTTAGCTGAAGACGTTCAAACACAATCACTTGCCCTCTAAGGCAAGTGTGGAAGCACCTGCACTTGGTTTGCATAGAATAATGCAATTCAGGAAGAAATCTAATTACTGAGCTAATTATCACYTTGGATGACTGGTAACAACTGAATTTAAAGCAAGAGGCCACTGGAGGAAAGTCCAAATTGCCCCCTAGTCCCAAAAGACCTTTGAGAGGTCCTAGTTGACAGCGAAAAGCCCAGGAGTAAAGGTATCGCTGGTTTGATTGTTAGGCTCAGTGTATTATAGTTTAATGCTATGCAAATTCCCTTTGCCTTCAAAAAGGTACAAACATAGCTTTAGTTACTAATAATTGTGGAAGATTTTTAAAGTCCAAAATGGATTACCTGACTGAATTTATTCAACTAAACTGAATTTCAGGACAGAAGTTCGCTTTACAAACTGTCTCTATTACCCTCAGTCTTAAAAAAAAAAGAAAAAAAAATGCTTCAAATTATCTGTATAAAGATTTGAGTTTTTCTGGTAGTGTCTGAAAAGGTAAATCCTTTCTTGTCTCATGTGCCGAAGCCCATGTTTTAGCTGCTTAAGCAATCGTTACTGTGCTTGGAATGGAGGATAAAGCCACAATGGAGTCTGGTTTTGTTTTGTTTGTGAGAGCTGTTCTGTTTCCTTCCCTTCTTCCCAGTCAGACTGCGTTATCGTCTCAGAGTGTCCCGAAGCACTTGTGATTTTCCCTGATTGTTTCATGCATCTTTCTCTCAAATAAAAAAAAAAAAAAAAAAAAAAAAAAGGGGAAAAGAAATGGAGCCAGAGCTGCATGCTGGGCAAAAAGATTCCTACTTACTATAGATTAGAATTTTCTGAAGTATTGCTTGATTTGTATGGGTCTCAATATGCTTCAAGAACAGAAATGCCTTATAGGTTGATAAAAAATTGGGGTAAAGAATAGTATTGACTTGTATCTCATACTGCTACACTGATTTCAGAGGGACTGAAAGTTAATAAGGAGTCTCATAATCTTAAAACATATGCATTTGGAAATCAGCAGCATTTCTCTGCTGAGAATAGAAAATTGATTGAATTCCATAACCTAATCTTTATGCTTACTCTTGCATATGTTGCAATTGCAGGTGAATGTATATCAGGGTAGAAGAATTCTGACAACCATTTTGAAGTAAAATCATTCTTTATATTCTGAACTGCTTASAAGGCCCTCCCCCCATTGCCATTTTCTCTTGCATAGGAAATGAAAATTGCAGTTACAGTAAGTTGAGCCAACCAGAGGCAGGAAGATAAATAGTACATCAAATAAAATGTTAATCTATGTAGATAATGTACTAATATTAATTACAAATAATTCTAATTAAGACTCATATTCTCTCCAACTGTATTTCTTGCAAAGTAAAGAACATGCCTTTTTAAAGCAAAAATCAGTTGCTGGTAGGGAATAGAAGTAAAGCAGTTCTGTTCCTCTTCTGTCTACTATATGGAAGCCTGTGTGCAATTTTTCTGCTGGTCGGTTTTCCACAGCTTTTTGGGGGAGGCTGTAGAGGCTGGATGAAACGGCTTTCTAACATTAGGGACATCAGTGGCATCCTTCTCCCAGTTGGCTTCAGCATAAGCTTATAGCTTCAGCTCAGAAACTTCAAACCTTTTAAATAACTTTTATATTGACGCACGAAATCCTGCGAGCCAATACTGCGATGGGGACGTACTGACTCCCAGAGAGTCTCTGCTGTGCTTCAACTGGGTTTACACTATCCTTTTTCAGTGTTATTTAAGCTGTTTGAAAGCCTTCCATATAACTTACACCCTCTTTGCCGCAGTCTTCCTCGGGGCATGTCTAAGTTCTCATACTGAGTAGCTAAATTCGGGCTTTCTAATTTGACTGGCCAACCATCAGCCCGTTCAAAATCTCCACTATGCTCTGTGCTCCACCGTAACGAGCCAGACCACTGCCAGTCCCACCTGGCCGTGCCACCCTCGTCACAGTTTGACAAAGGACAYGACGAGGACCATGCCTGGGTGTCTCCCTCGGTTCCCGTGCCAGGAGAGGCGGTGCACTGGCACTTTTCCCCTGCGTTTGCAGGCTGTTGAACAGATGAGACTCTCACCTCTGTCACATGTAACCTTATGCTGACTGTCRTTTGGGGCAAGTGGCTTTGTCTTTACCCATTTTCCAAGGAATGATAATATTTACCTATCTGATTGGTAGACCTTCTGCTAAGGCTAGTGATTGAGGGCAAAACTGTTGAGGCAATATTCTTAATGAAGTGTCCTGAAATCCTAAAACACCAATGCCAGAGCAGTATTTCAGGGAAACTTACATTTTCTATAGCATTTCTGTTAGCCAGCCTTTCATTTGGACCCTGAAGGCTTGGGAGATGCTTTGGACTTCTGATGTTGAATATCCTTAGTCACCACAACAACCACTCCCTTCTGTTGGACACATGCTTACCCATAGTGATTTACTCGTTCCTCATTTTCACACTTTGTTTGTGTCTTTTGTTACAGSTAGGAATAAAAGCTCAATCCAATCTACCTTTTAGTTGTTTTCTGTTTTGTGACCATTTTTTCTGTGGTATTTATATTCCACTGCTACGATGAAAATACTGAGTAGGGAATGTGTCATTCATAAGGGAGACAGGGTTACTGTCTGTATGGACTAAGACCTTAWAATTTACTCTTTTTCAAGCAATAAGAATGACCAGGGACTCTTGTTGCTGCCTAGCTAAATATGAAACTAAGTAAAGTGGGTTTTTTGTTGTTGTTTTTCCATAGATGTTCTACACCCACAGAAATATTTTTACACAAAGAAAACCCCCTGAGTCCAGCTGTTTCCCTTAAGACTTAGAAGGGAAGAAAGTCTGATTTAATATTCTTTCTGTTCACTCTTTTGGTGGCACCTGGCTGATGTGCTTCTGGAGCCAGTTTAATTATTTAAGTATGTAGTATTGTGTATTATCACAGATGCCAAATTCTGAATGGACTCTGCCCCACAAGAAGGAAAATGGGGAAGAATGAGTTTGAKGAAAAGGAGGGGGGGACACAGACACTTTTGTTTTGTGTGCTGATAAGCTGCAATATCAATAGCAATACTGAACTAACTATATATGCCTACTTGGAATAAACTGTTGAACAAATTAGAGTGTGAACTGCATAATGATATAAACACAGAATGAGAAGATATGTTAACAAGAAAATAAAAATGTGTTTTGGGGAGAATCTGATTTTAAAAAAAAAGAATTATCTGTACAACATGTCTTTATTTCCAGCACCAAAAGATCGGACCATTCCAACACCAGACTGGCAATTCAGATCGAAAAGGATGCAGGTATGGCCTCGGAGTTTGGGTATTTYGCTTGATTTGCAAAATATGATGTATTTACACTGTCGAGGCTTTGCCTGGGAAGCTGAAGAGATGCAGAGGGTTTAAATGTTATGTGAACGAACCAGAGAGTTTTAAATGTAGCAGAGCACCGCTTAAGTCGTGTGACTTGATAAGTAAATTCACTCTTTAGTTATGTGTAGCTGATCAGATAGCTGCTGGGCTGCGAATTGCTTGGTTAGTGATAACATTTCTGTTTGTGCAGAGTACACAGCAGACGCCCTAGCTAGACTCGAAGGTCAGCTGTGGGCAGGGAAAGGTTTTGGAAAAAAGCAGCAGGTTAACAGTGCCCCTACTGCTGAGCAGTTTGGGCTGACAGGTATCTCCTCTTCCCTGGAGAGAAACCTTTTTGGAGAGGGGGGAAAGGGAAATTGGAAAATTTGCAGGAGGCGGTAAAAGAAAGAAGTAGGAAAGATGGTGGGCTTCTCCTCTGAGTATTGGTGCATTCAATGAGCTCCGATCCATGGCAATGTAAAGCACCTTCCTGGGCTGCACTGAGTGGTTCCTATGAGACTGGGAAGCAAGAGCATTTTTTGGCAAGTCAGTGGACGCGGAGAGCACGTGGCACCCCAGCTGACGCTCTTCAGCACCTGGYGGGACAGAGCCTTTACCAGTGTTTCATGCCAAATCCCGGTCCCAGTGAGAGAGGCCAGGGTTTCATATATGGGTTTCTTCCGCTTCAGTGTTCTGCAGCTGATTTTATTTTGCCACTGAGGTGTCAGGGGCTTGTATTGTGGAGGTATAAGTTTACATTGTAATTATTGCTGTTATATTTTATCCCCCGTCTTTTTATCCTTTTCCATTACATCAGTAGCATGAACAAATACACATCTTCAAGCAGAAATGGGTGTAATCCAGGGTGTCCAAGAAGGCAAGAAAGGTATTAGCAGTTTGAGGCATATATAGTGCTCTTTCATTATTTATCATTTCAAGGCAGGGAGTTAAGATGTTTCCCAAGGCCATTCTGTCATCTGATAGCAATAACCTTTAGCATTATTATATATGCTAATAAGTTAATTATGTTTTAAACCCCATAACTCAAGCAAAACATTCCTTTTGTGTGTGTGCTTAAAATACTCATTTTATGACTCGTTTGGATCTTGACCCAAATATATTCCAGAAGGTGTATAGCCGACTATGTCTATATGTGCATACACACCTGYATATACATACATACCAGGACTGGATGCATAATGGCCATGGTGATGAAAAGCAGCATAGTAACACACCCACTCCTCTTCTTGTATTGAGGAACAATTTGTAGGGGAAGTTATAGCCTGTCATCCTCTGCTTTTTTTCTCCATGTTAGATCTGCTCCCAAGTATGCACATACATAAATATGCATGTGTACCTGTACATATGTATCCACATACAGACTCTCATGTATACAAATACACCTACAAGAAGTTGGTTTGTACATGTATATCTATTCATGCACCAGCATTTTAAAAGTATTGGAGATGAGACACTGATGCATTATAGAACAGAAAAGCAGTTCTCATGTCAAGCATATATTATGTAAAAGAGTACAGGCACAAGACAACACCACGTTGGATTATGTGGCACTGTGTTAGCATTTGTGAAAGGTTCATTCCCTTTCACAGATYACCATCATAAAGTGCTACTTTTAATCCAGTTAAATGCCATAGACCTTAATGAGATGACACTTTTAGACTATGATGGGGTGTTTTTCACCTGGATAATTGGTCCAAGCAATATGTAATTGGACAGCTACTATTTTTAAAGAATTGGTAGCAATTCTAGTGGTGAATGAACCTTGTTTCATTCTTTCTCAATATACCAAGTGAACTCTTTTAAAATATGTATCCTCATCTTAAGTACCAACAGATACTTCATGGACAAAGCCTTGAAAAATTCCTGGWGGACAAAAAGAAAAAAATCCCACCAAAATTACTGGAAGCTGYGTGACTGAATTCTTTTAAAATCTCAGAAATAATACTCAGATTTAAGCTTATGTACTGAAACAATCATAATTTCTGGTTTCTTAAAATTAAGAATAATATGTAGACATTAACTTAGCATTGCAGAGACTTTCAGTGGAGCCAAAAAATTCTTGCTGTTTTAAAACATGGAGGTGATTTGATTCAGTCTGAAATATATGTTATTGTAATTTGATGTTCTATTTACAATATTCATATTAAACAAAAGTTTCAGGCCTGATTCTCTGAAGGGCTAAAAACCACCTAGGAAATGTAGAACATATAAAGTATCAGGAAGATACCATCCAGCTAGAGGAAAAAGCTTTATGCAGGAATAAAAAGGAAGATGGGATTTTATGCAGAATGGCTTAGTGTGTTATAAATTTTATTCTTTACAAATGTGTGCTGCTCTGGTTGTAGGAAATGATGACAATAATCTCAACTCCATTTTTTATGAGCATTTGACAAGATCTCTGCAGGAGTCTCTTTGTGGAGATTTGATTCTGGGCCGCTGGGGAAACTACAACACAGGAGACTGTTTTATTCTGGCATCGGATTATTTAAATGCCTTTGTGCACTTGATCGAAATTGGAAATGGCCTTGTCACCTTTCAGCTCAGAGGGCTGGAATTTCGAGGTAAGGATTCCTGATGATTTACATAACAACAAAAACAACAAGAAACCTTGTCTGTCTTTTTAATCTATCGCAACTGTATAGTAGGACATAGAGTTTAAGGACCTTTCTCTCTCTCTCTCTCTCTCTCTCTCTCTCTCTCGATATTTGTCTGTCTGTCTAAAAGCTCTGTACTTCTTTGTATCATTATTTGAATGACAATGTTTTGAAACCTAGATGTTAAGAAATTTGGAGTCATGTTCTGCAGTATCATAAGACTTTCAGAAAGAAGGCATGTTGAGTTATTTGCTTGGTTCACAGATCTTTTAGGTTATGCTTAGTTATGTTTTCAGATTATTTCTTTCCCTCCGTAACCATGAAACTGAAGTTGTTCTTAAAATTGTTCAACCCCCCAAAACTTGTCTTTGAAAAAAACCCAAATATCGTAAGACTCCTCCCACGGAAAATATCCTTAGTCAGCTCATGCAAGATGCCAGTGCTGAGATGGTCTCTGTCACAGTAGAACGGGAGAGGAGTCAACAGCAAGTCAGTCAGGGCTTTGTATTTCTCTTATTTAGGAAGTGCTGACTTCAGTTGAAGAAGGGACCTCACTTTCTTCTTGTTCAGTTTATTCCTCTGTCAGGATGCTCCTCTTTAAGGAATGGCAATTGCATCCCCTTCCTCTGTGGTATGGCTTTTGTAAGGCCAGTTGCTCATAGTGTCACACTCCTGTCCTTCTGTCTGTTGTTGTCACTGAAGTAGGAAGAAAAATGAAAGTAAAACCACAAAACTTTTAAACAGCTTTTAAATTTTGCTCATGCTACATGTTGGCTGCCTGGATTTGTTGCTTGGGTTTGTAACCTTTCAAAGATACTACTTTGCAATTGCAGGTGATGGGAGTTTTGAAATGCCAGAATAAATAGCTTCCCAGACTCAAGGGCTGAGCATCTAATGGGCAACGTGTAAAGGAGTGTATAATCAAGGTGACTTTTCAACAAGGTTGAGTATGAGAAAATAGGAGACAGACTGGCTCTTTGAATGCACTTAGGTGTGGGAGGATTAGACTAGGAAATAACATGTGTGGGCTCAAGTCTTGACTCTGTTACAGACTCCCTGTAGGATGTTGAACAGGTTGTGATAAATGCTTGATGTTCACTTTCCTTCCTATATGGTGGGGATGACAATAACACTCCTGTATCTTAAGAAAAGTTACATAGAAAAGAGTAAATACCTGAAACAGCTCAGTATTGTAGTACCTGAAGAGATATCTACCTATTCAGTACAAAGGCAAATTATAAGAAAAAGCAACTGGAAAGGAAGAGAAAAAAATTGTTTATCATCAGCCTTATAATTTCTTGTTGTTCATGGTGATGATGATGATGATGTATGTGTGGCTCTGTGGCTTTCTTCAACTTCAAAGACATCTGTGCAAGTATTATCTTCTCCTTATGTGCCCCCAACGTAAGCAGTGGTGCTGCCGTGTCAGGTGGGTGGGTACTGAGGTTAAGTACCCTATAGAGTCCACAGATGGAAGGCTTTTTTTTGGGTARATTTGGAATTTGCTATTACTTTTTTCAAATCCAGGCCAGACAAATGCAGATTTATTTTGTTCTGCAAGAACGGTTAAATACTGTGGCAGTTCAAATCTCTTAGTTATAGTATCACTGGTTTCACAGGCTGGTAAATCTCTGAAATAATTGCTTTTTTTTTTAATTGAAGACAGTTTTAGTCAGCCTGTCATTTTTGGTTCATCTTAGGTTGCTCACAGTTATAATTCTTTATGGAAACTCAGTGAGGTCAAAAAATAGTTTCATTTCTGCAGATCTGAAAAGAAAAGTGRCTTCCAGGAGCGATTTATGTATGTTAAAGAAGAGACATATCTTGGGCAACGTTGACATTTTGTTCAGATTTGTTGGGATTTTGWGTAAGCAGGACCATGTACATTCCCATTAACTTGCATTCTAATTTCAGAAAATTATCTTTGCTGATCATCCTTTTGTGTTAAAATAGTTCACTGTAGGATTTGAAACAAACAGAAGAAAGAAATCTCACTTTCATGCTTAAATTACATGAGTTTTGTGAGTGTGTTTTTTCCTTTATGCAGTTGCCACCTACTGCTGGGTCCCTCTCCATCCTCACCATCCCCAGACAGTTCAAGAAAAGTMAATCTTGGAAACAGATGAAAAAATATGAGAGGATCCTCAAACCACATGCTAGCTGGATAAAAAGATCAGGGGCCTAGCAGACAGGCTTAATGAACTGGAAGTTGAATGGTGAAAAACTGGATAGTTTTGTTGCAAAGAGGTTTGGGAAGACTTTGTGTGACTTTGAGCCAGGATGGTTCATTACCAGGCAAGTGCCATTTTGCATTTGGATCTGAGAGCAAAGCTCAAAAATTGCGGTGGGCCACCTGTCAAGGCATCTCTGTATTCCCTAAAACCACAGCTTAAGTAAMTAAATGGGTCTGAAAATTGACCTTTCCATGCAGATTGCCTAATGCTGTTCAGTCTTACTGTATCTGGTTCGCTTTGTGAATAGATCCAACATGTCTGCTGGCTGCAACAGGTCTTTAAATTCAGCTGGGGCTGAGCCCCACAGCCTCTCATGTGTTTCATGGGTTGCCATTTAGAGCCAGCTGAGTTCTTATCACGAATATCCCCTTTTCCGGTCTCTCTCATGCTCCTCAGGAGGAGGCTGGCAGCCTGCAAAGCAGCACCCTTACCTGAGTGTTCAAAAGACCTGGACCAAGAGAGCGGCAGCAAACTGTGAACTGAGAAAGCACAGACAAGTTAGTGGAGGAGGAGGAGAGGAGTGGGAAAATGGGAATGGGAATCTCACCTAGATTATTTCATCTTCAGTACAAATCCAGTCTCCTATTCCTCCTCACCCTCAGCGTATCACTGGGGGAAGAGACTCCTCAATACTAGGAGGAGAGGAAAAGGATGGAAATGGGAGGGAAGTGGACTCCTCTCTGAACCCACTGGATGATGCTATTCCAAGAATAAGAGAAAATGTGTAGTTAGTTTGTGTTCTCACAGACATGGTATGTAAAGAAGGTTTCTCCAGCTTTCAGAATATTTTCTCCRGGTAGAGATGTTATGGGACGAGAAACTAGGAGTGTGTGAGTATTACTACGTTGTTTGGCCTGGAACAGAGAAGCCATGTAGGATTGAATAAAGGAACAYACCTGAGGAAAGAACAGCTCAAACACATAGCATTTGACATGCCATGTGAGAGTTGAACCTCACTGGACCGYGCAGAATGGGTGCCAGAGAAACCAYATGAATTACAAGCCTGCTTAAGGATGGAGTAGGAGGAACAGAGAAGCCCAGAGGGGAACCAGGCACAAGCCAGATAAGATGGATCTGCCTGACGCAGAAGCTTCATGGACTCCAAAGTGTAGGCAGATAGTCTGCTGTGTGCCCAGTGCAGACTTGCTGAGGTGGTATGCTGACACCGGAGGGTTGCTTGTGTCTCCCAGTAACCCATGAGGGCTGGTGCGCTTTAGATAAACTATGCTGCAGTACCATGCCTTTACTGTAACAGGTTTCGTCCTTGTGTGAACAAGGAGCCCTGCTCTGGTGGGGCCATAGGGGTTACACAAGGGTGCCCAGACACTGGGACACTGAGTCGGAGTAAAAGGAGTCAGAATGGCTGACTGAAGGCAGAAGCTGCGTAAGGGGACGTGCCAAGAGCTGTCCCAAGGAGGCTCAGTGAAAGCTGAGACTGAGCTGAAACTTCCTTGGAAGGTTTTCTTTGCTCCTTGCTTTGAGCGGGACCGCTGCCTGCAGGGGCGGGAAGTTGGACCGGGCTGTCCCCAAGCAGCACCAAGAGCCATCTCCTGCACAGACTAGGCACGTTCTTCCCCATTTCAGATCTTGCAGCTGGCGGGTGTGGGGTACAACTGAATGCAGTAGGATTTTCTTCTGCTTAAGTGGGAAGAGTGTCTGCAACTGTCCTGGAAGAACCTGGTGGTTTACAAAGTCAAGAGGCAGCTGTTAAGCAGTAGGCTCATTTTCTCTGCCTTGGGCATCTTACGTTCCTATTTTTAGTTGTCTGGTCATGCACTGTTTTTCACATAGGACCCTGATTCCTTTCGTTGTACAGAATGGTTTGCCACAAGGAGGAAGAGAAAGGGCTAGAGGAGGAACTTAAAATCTGTAATTTCTGAGCTTTGGCTGCTTGACTTCAGTTTCAAACAAGTAATTTTAATTGAGGGCCTTAAAAATCTGCTGTTCCTTAAATAGGAAGTCTATGTTTGCTTTGGAAATGAGTGAATCACAACAGCGTTCTCTGTGTCTGTGACTGTTTTCTGTTTATGAGTAAACCAAAAGCAATATTTGCATTGTGGAGCTCTGGATTTTCCTACGGGTGTTTCTCATTGTGGTAGCTGAAAAGCTGTGCTGATAATACTGCCACAGTAGTGCCTGAAGAAGGGGTCATAGAGTCTTCTGAATGTAAGTGTACTGGGGGCAGGAGATACTGCCTCCCCAGTTTGCAGTGCAGCCTAGTTGAGAGTTGGCATTATAAATGACTGATCCAGATGCCTGTCTAACTGTATGTAAGGCATTTGGCTCAGCTTTTAAATGAAAAAAAAMCAAACAACAAAAACCAACCAAACCCCTGCAGGCAGGGTAAGAAGATACAGACTGAGCAGACTGAAAGAGTCAGCAAAGCTGGGATTCTTCTCATCCATCTTTAGTCCTGCTCAAATTAAGCACCTTGTATGAATGAGTTCTTCACTCTCCCTTTCTACAGACAGAGGGGGGATGTGCCTCCATCATGTCATTCATCCTGTGTGTAAAGCAGGGGGAAGCCTCAATACCTCCGGGTATTGAGAGGAGACGCCCAACTCSTCCTTTACCGAAGACAAAGAGAGGGTAGTAATGAGCTCAGGCTAGGTGAAAACTTTCAGGTAGCTGCACGTTGGTGTGGGAGAATCAAGCCCTTCCGTAACTTACCTCTACTGTCTGTGTTAAACCACAGCGGTATGCTGAAAGCAGCCTGCCAGAAGAAATACATAATGTATCATTTAATTTGAAAGGAAGAGACAGGGGAAAACCCACAATCAGGGAACAAGCAGAAAGAATGTCAAAATATCTAGCTCCCGYGTGTTCCCTGTAGAACAAGGAAGACTTAAAATATTTTCCTGTTTAGTCTACGCCTCTACAAAATGTCTTTCGGAGAATATCCAGTTAGGCATTACATGTGCAGAAACTACTTATGGATGGTGATGCTGAAATCTTGAGGAGCTGTTTTCTAACTCATGCCCGGTATTCTTCAATTACRTAATTAACTTCTAAATCTCTGCTGTGATTTTTTGTTACTGCATGTTGCATGTGCAATATTCATGCTTCACTTGGAACATCATTAGATGAATCAAGGAAAGAAGCTCAGAGCAGACACAGATGTAATTGTACGTAGTGGAAGGCAGCTGTGGCAGCAGGATGGGATTGCCCGTGGGGCTTTCTGTGTTAGCTAGCTTCCCACGCAAAATGGTGTATGAACACAGCCAGTTTAGGGTATAAGCTTTAGGCACAGTAATGATGTCTAAGAAATAAGGACAGTTACTCATTTCCACAGTGTATGTGTACACCATATAGTTTTATTACAGTAGCAAGTACGTTACCAGTGTAAGGAATACTTATTAGTGTTTGATTTTTGTGTCTGAAGGCTCTGTAGCACTAGCAAGAATCATTCTTTATTTAAAGAGTGATTGTAACTTTCACTTCTTGCTTTTACAAATCACTTTTTGCTGTTGGGAAATAAAAGTGCCCACCTTCATGTCTTTCCTGAGACCACACTTGAGGTATGTTCAGTGTATGCACCAGACCATGAAAAGGTATTGATAATTACAAGGAGTTCAGAGAAAAGCAGCCATTTTTAACACACCTCTTTGGAGAGAAGGTTAAAAACTTTGTTTGTGGGAAAGAACAAAGGCTGAGAGACACAGTGCTTGGAAATACTAGAGACATGAACAGAAAGGATGCAAAGGGGTTTCTTTAATCTTGGTGATTGAATTGGGAAGAATGGCATGAAACAGGGAAGAGGATACTTTATGTTGAATTCATGAAATCGGTGATGTACAAGCCTTTCTAGGTGTACAATGATGCTCCAACAGTGGAAGCCATCTATGAGTTTCAAATAGGTTTAGAATAGTTTCTGTAACACAGACTAGAATAAATATTTGATGTCTTTTTTCCTTTCCTCCCTTCCACAATTTTATATGTATATATGGGTGCACTGGAGAAGAGTTCTGGAAGGAAGGAAAATGTTGTTAGATGCACTGCAACCTTTTTATTGAGAAAATGTCTTTGYCAGAAACAAAATGTTGCGTCTTGCATTGCACTCCAAAAGAGGTGACAYGAGAGGTTTTCATGGTATTTGGTAGCTGCATGTTTAACAACCAACGTCCTTAGAGAATGCCTTCTTCCACCTGGGCTTCCATAATGTGCCTCTGTGGACCAAGAAAAGGAAAGGTTTCTGAGGAGGGGGGATGCCTRTTATTAGAGCAACTGATCTGGTTTGAAAACCAGACTATTTTTCAGACATATGAGCGTTTGAAGCAGCTGAAAACCAAACCACAGTTTTATAACTAACAGCTTTGATGTTTGAGGAATTGATACTGGTTTTTAAATCCTGAGATTTTTCTTTGAAACARCCTGAGACTATCAGAGGCTATAAATTACTGTTCTTAATCCCAATTCCCCAAGGAAAAGAGCAGGAAGGAGCCAACAGTTGCTGGTTTCCAGAATGTGTCCAGTTGTGGGGTTCATGAGTTTCCATTTGGGAGCTCAGTTCACTCCTTTTTGAAGTATTTGTTTTTCTGTGTTTCTAGAGCTATATCTGATGCTTTTTTCAGGAGACAATGGCCTTTCAATGGCTGTAATTATGCTCTTTGTGCTTCTTCTGGGTGATAACTTGCTGCTTAGTAAGCTGCTATCCTGAGCAGAATAGAAATGTGTCAGGTGGGAAGGAGCCTTATCCATCAGAATTTGGAAATACTCAGATTTGCAGCAGAGCTTGGTGGAGCAGTCAGGTATTTCCACTGTAATGCATTTATTTGTAAAATATTCATGTGCATGATTTTGCCAAACAAATGATGAGCAGCCAGGCATTTTTGTGGAGTCGTCGGCGAAGAGACCTCTGCATGGCCTACAAAAGGAGTTACCCTGGGCTTCAGTCCATCTTCTTGGCTCCCATCTCCATATCCAGCTCCGTGTCTCAGACTTAACACCTAGTTAAATCCCYTAGTCCAAAACTGGTTGTTGGGGTCACAGAGTTTAAAGCTTGAAGTGCCTMGTGCAGGGGAGTGATTTATGATCTTGATGTCTGTGGGGTGGGGTTAGTGCATGAGTCCCGTGAGCCTGTTCTGTGTACATTTGCACCCTGGTTGCTTATTGTATGTCAACAATCCTTAGGGCTCAAGCTATCGCTACCTTCAGCCACAATAGGAAGTCCCTACTCTGGATGTGTTGTTAAACTGAAGTGTTTTATGGAAATTAAAACTGCTTCTAGAAGTATGTGGTTGTGTTACGGGATTTTCTTTCTGGCCCTTAAGAACTGAAAAATGCTTTTCTTTTCACTCATTGAATTTTCAAAATTAAATTCAAAATCACACTTTGATTTCAGCCTTAAATTCTAGAAGGGTGGGTGGTCATTAATTTAGGAGTATTTTATGTATGCTCTTGAAGTGAGATTACAGTCTTCAGTTTCAATTTTCTTATTTCCGTTTAGCACTCTGGCCGAGCACAAGTCAGTCCTCAAATCCTGATGCGCCAGGGAAATAGAATGAGCTCCAAGTCTCACCCTGGTTTTCTCCTGAGCTCACATATATTGACCTTGCTTTGTTCAGCTGGCACATGTTTTTGCATTGATGGATTTTTGGCAATCATCCAGTGTTAGATATCTTACAAATGAATCGGTCTCATCTGTACTAGCAAGCGTCACAGTGAATGACTAAGCTTGAGTGAAGAGGGAGAGCTTATTTTCTTTCTACTGCAGAAAGAAATGTGTAAAAAAAAAAAAAAGTTTTCCCGCAGATTTTAAAATTACTAATTACCAGTGAAAACATTTTCCTGTATTTTAATATTTAATGGTACTACACTTAATTATATTGCAGAACTGAAGTGCACGCTCTGCTCCCTGCTCTTTGGTTTTATGAATAATTCTCTGAGTTGCTTGAACTTGGTAATTTTTTGAAAAGCAATATAAAAATTGTCATTTTAATCATCAGCATATAACWTATACACAAAAGTTTAGGGTCGCCCTTCTGTAAAAGATGCACAGAAACGTTTAATTTCATTTACTGTGACTAGTCTCTTTTGGCTCAATGCATAAAGCTGAGCGCATGGTCTTAGTCTTTGCAGTACCAGTGCCTAGAGTAATGAACCAAAAAGGATTGATGTAGGCACTGGTAAAATGAAATTTCTCAGTAACATGCAAATCTGCGGCACTGAAGTCCAGCCAGTGCATTATGGATTAAAGTAAGGCTCAATTGAAGATGAGAGAAAATTACTGGCAGTCTTTCTAGAACTGATTGCAAGAATTGGGGGGGAACCAACGTGTACTTGAGCATCAAGTCTGCATTTTGTCTGTGTAGACTTGAGTCCTTTTACTAGATGTTGTTTGGAAATACTAATCAGCAGCATGATGATAGGAATAGGGCTTTGGTGGTTTGTCAGAGCACTGGCCATGGTTCAGATTATACCTTTGAAGTTAACAGGGATACCCCAGAGGCTCTGCGAGCACTCAAGACACCAAATCCCCAAGGTGATAGTACCCRGGTCCATCAAACAGCTTTTGTTAAGCAAGTGCACATTTGCCAGATGTTGACAGAGCACAGCCCTGATTTCATTCTTCGGAATAAATCTGAGAAATGACCACATGAGCTCCTTTGGTTGGTTCCCAGAGCTTTTGTAATAAAATGATACCAGTTAGAATGTCTCTCACTCCTCAAGGTCAATGTTGATTGCGTCCACTGTAGTATAATTTTAACCTTAGTTGATTAAAATTACCTAGCAAAGATGACTTGGAGATATTTTTACCTGTCAAATTAGCTGAGAATGCAAATAATTGTTCTGGCATCTTCTTCTGTTTGTTATGCATGCAATGACAGCTTCCCTCAAACATTGAAGGTCTCTTGAATTCACCTATTATTTGCCTTGCCAGCCTCTTTAGTCCCTATATTTTACAAAATATATGGCTTAAGAAAATTAGTAATTACAGAGTCTCCAGTAATAATATTTCGTATTTATTAATAGAGATAATATAGAAAGCACATAGAAAAAGCCAGCATTACATAGGAATGAAATGTGATATTTCCATCCCAAAAGAAAAAAAAATTAAAGAATAGAGTTACATAGACTGAGCAAAGCCATCTTTAATTCCCTTAGTTGTAAGGGGATCAGTGGCAGTTGTTTGTTAGGCTTGTGTTTTTCATCGCTTATAAACATTTGGTAACACTTCATTTAGCACCTGGGATAAAGATGTATCTTCTCTTAAATTCAGTTTAATACTGACAGACCTTTAAACTTTCAAAAATAAACATAACAGCAATAGTAACAGCACCAGCCTGGAGTAGTTATTTTACTCTTTTCAAGCTATGTACAAAGGAATATGCCTTTCCCTACTTCAGTTTGAGTACGATGTCTTTTGACTTGACTTCAGAAAAGCACCCACTGACCTAGAGCAGTTGCTGCTTTTTTGCTCTCGAGCAATAAGTGTTAATTCATGTAGAAATCTGTGAAATATGAAGCAGAAGCAGTCCAGTTCATGTCCAGTCCAACTGGAAATGTCAGCTTGATAGGTCATGTTTTGTACTTTGTGGCAGTCTTGAAAGGAAAGATGTTTATATTYGGGTTACTTGAAGACATTTAATAATTTGTCATATTATATATCCTTGAAGTCCAAGGAGGAATACATATCAGTGTGTGAACAACACTGCGTACACAGTGTAAGTCTTCACTTCTAGAAAACTGAACGAAGAACACTGGAATATACTGGATCTTTTTCCCCCTATCTCTTAGGGCTACAATCTCATTTTTTCTCACACATTTCCTTCAGATCTTTCTATTAATCTTTTTTTCGTGTATATTTTTGCTTGCTGGATACACTTTAGAAGGTGTACAGGCAAAAAAGAGAAGGTGATAACCAACACTTTAACATATTTTGTTGTATTTTGAAAGACTTTTCTTGCTGTAGAGAGAGGAATATGCTGGGTGCTACTTCTATCAGTACAAACTAAAGGTCCTCAGGTTGTTGACCAGACAGTTGTGATGGGAGTGGGATAGTCAGTCGAGGGCACAGCAACTGTCATGATACTCCACAGAAARGCCTTTGGGATGCTGCCTTGCTCCAGGCTCTCTTTCGGAGTGCTGGCAAACTGCGTGGGATTGGAGCTGACACTGTATTCTTTCCCAGTCCAACGCTCAGATGATGAACATAGCCAACTTCTTCTCCCATTTACAGTGACACAACCCAGGTCTGTTGGTCTTGGCAGAGGGGGTTCATAGCTGTTRAACTGCAGCACAGTGTCTAGCACCTTCCTCTCCTATCAATTCCGTTTGGAAGCTGACGGAGCCAGCTCTCTCGTGGGGTGATACTGAACCATTGGCGGAAGGCCCATGCGAGACATATGTGTAACTTGCATCATAAGAGATGGCCTTGAAAGATGGTTTATGTACAAGTTCAGTGGAGAGTAAGTTCAGCAAAAGCCCACAGAGARTATATTTTAAAAAGATCAATGCATCAAGAACATATAACTCATATTTTGAGAACAGTGGGAGGAGCACATGGATGTCCACCTTGGTTTTGATTTGTAGTGCCCTACATGGTGTAGAAACCAATTTTCATAGATTCCAAATGCTGAAGGGCTCAGCTTGACCTTCTAGTGTGCACAGCACAGGCCAGAAATACAAAGTCTGCAGAGCAGATAGATTATTGTTTCTGCATCTGCCTCATGACTTCTTTTTGAGTTAACATCTCTTTTTCAGGAAGATTTACTCTATTTTCATCTAAAGCCTGTGTAATAAGCTAATTAGAAAGCTGTTCTGTCCTCATGATATACTGCCACTAGTGCTATTCATTAGAGATGTTTGATCCGGGGTAGCTTTTACTCTGGTGGGAGAGAGAACAACCCGTTGGATGTTATTTTTGGAACTTGCTTTCCAAGRTAGTTGCTAAAACCCGGATTTTGTAAGTGTTCTGACACACTGTAAAGTTTTTGTTTGCATCCTGTATGTTATTTGAAGAAGCAGACTGAGTCTTGGATCGATTTGCTTAATGTGCCTGATGGAGCGAGACACTTTAGTGTTGTTTCATGGTGAGTTTTTATTAAGGCAGAAGCTGTGGTCTGTAGTTTAGCTCAGCTCAGAACCAAATGCCTGGAATGTTAGATCGGGCCCTTTTGGCTTTTATAGGTGATGGTTAATAAATAAATTACAGCTCTTTATTTGCTACTGCGCCTGGATCAATTGGCACATCTAATTTGTCGCCGTAGCTCTTTCTATTAGATTTTTGCTAAGTGTGTAGAGCCTTCAATCATACTTTTTCAGCTTGGAAGAAGTCCTTTGTTTYCTCCTCCCCCAATAACTGGCAGCATACTCTCTTTTTCTCACTGCCAAGGGACATATTGCCAGCAGAGAGAAGTGGAAGCTATAACAGAAGGAGATGAAGACAATGAAGGCTGCTGCTGTTGTAAGCCTGGGCACTTGCCTCACTTGTTATCATGTAATGCAGCCTTTAACCTCCGATGGCTGACATGGGAAATAACACGAACCCAGTACATCCTGGAAGGATATAGCATCATTGATAACAACGCTGCAACAATGCTGCAAGTGTTCGATCTGCGGAGAATACTTATCAGATACTATATAAAGGTAAACTCTTYGGTGAAGTGGACTATATTCCTAGGCAGTTTTGTCGAAAAGAGTGAATGCTGGCTGTGTATTAGAAATAGTGTTTGAAGTTTTTGGCTTTATATTTATTCATTTGCACTACCAGCAGTCAGACTGACTTGATGTTGGATGGGGATAATTGATTCATATCTCCCTTTGCTACATTTGATTCTGACCACTTACACTTACAGTTAGTACACAAAATCGCTGGCATGCTTAAGCAGAAATCAAGAAGGTGAGTTAACATCCTCTAGCGATAAAGTCAGAGGAAGCATTCTTACAAAGCAAAACTTCACTGACAGTTTGTTATTTCTTTTTGACTTGGCCTTTCCACTGTTTTTTCTGGCAAAAAAAAAGTTCAACAAGCATAAAGTTCTTGGGAAATCTCTGAAGAGCTGTTTCTCAAATATACTTTTTTAGTAGTGCAAACCCCCTTCTTACCTGCTGTTTTACAACACATATACTACAACACATTTGAAGTTGTTTTATTCCATTGATTAAACAGCAATTCATTTACATCACTTCTATATTTGCACTGTTATTAAGATCACAATGACCACACAGATATTAATTTGTCAAAATAATTGGACCTTATAGTCTAGCAAGACGTCTTCATTCTCTGCCGAAGCCTTTCCAGTCCGGCAAATGAAGAAATCACTGGGCTTTATTGTCTTCTACTGAAGCAACAAAAAACAAATGCTGCCTCCTGTGCCGTTGGTACTGCCACGAAGCCACTCACTAAAGCTCCCAACCATCCCTGACATCTCCTTCCTGCTTACATCTCTGCAATTGTAAAAATCCTGTCAACTATAGAGAGAGATCTGTTGTAAATAAATTAATCGCCTTTTTTTGCAAGTGAGCCAATGCARTAAAAACAAGATCATTGCCTCACAAAGCTGCTTTGATCATACAGTTGATTACTTTGTAAAATGCAGACTGGGATTTTCATAAATGATTTTACAGGCAGTAGGGCCTGGTAACCAACCTGCTTTGTTTCATTAACTAATTAGAAACAAAACTGCATGTAAGCATGATTTTTTCATTTTAGAAGTGGGTTTTGTGGCTATAAATTAAATTGTTTTTAACCAATGTATCTAAACTAAAAAAAAMCCCTTCTTTAAACTGAAATGAATATGTTGCTACAATTGCTTTGCTTTACTTTAAAAGGTAACCTGGTAACCTGAACATAAACTGATGCAAGCTGATATATGACTCAGCTTTTGATGGCGAATGAGACTGAAAAAAATCTCAGTCTAAGCTGCAATCAAATCAGCAGCTTATTAGTTTAAAGCAGTGAAGAATTGTGCTTTGTAAACTGGAACTTTTTTAGTGCCTTCAAGTCAACTAATATGTAGAGGACTTGTGGAAAGCGTGAGGTTCACCACATGGGAAGTAAAACTTAACTGAAAGGTAGTGTAGGGCTTCTGGTTCTGGACATACCTGAGAAGTAGCTGACATAGGTAAGATCGCTTAGASAAGCTTTTGTTCCATATGATACAGGTGTGGTTAACTGATCCTATTTTGAGTAAAAGGGAGGTGGGTTAAATGATCTCCACACTACTGAGGTATGCTATGGCTCCATCTCCACTGTATGGAGATTTTGTTATGATGTCSACCACCTTTGAAGGTGTGAAAATCAAATCTCTTTTGATTGGATTTAGTTGAGCCAGTACTATAACACTGCATTTACAGATCTTCATTCTTAGAAAGGTGCCAGTCTAATCTACTTCCCTTCTTAGGGAGGGATGAAGAGAAGATAATAATAACCTGTTGGCAGCTTCGATATTAGCCTGGGCTGGGGCTCCCTTCAGCGAAGGGAGAGCGCGCTCAGGAGATCCCTTCTTTAGAATGACGCGTCCCGAAAGAAACCTATATGGAGATTTTCTTCTCCTATTCCTCAAGTTACTGGTTTCTTCCATAAACAGGAGCTTTGATAAGATTTGGTAAAATCCTTAGTACAACCTCGGAAGGTGAGAAGATGATATGTATCAGATCAGCTATCATCCTGTTTATTTAGTACTTACCTCCAGATAAACAATATCAGAAACAGAAGTGAGAATTCGTTCCTTCCCCAGCTCTTTCTTATGGGGGAATCTTGAGCTATAAAGACCCTGCGCGATTTCACTGTAAACATTTTAAAGCCCTGCCACTTTCTTTTTAATGGCGTAGGAAAATAATTGTAAAAAGAACTCTAGTTAATCCAGTATTCAGGTCACATAAATCACAAACTCAGAAAACACTGAGACTGGAGTTTCGACAGCAGCTGTACTTCCATTGCACTGAGCATTTGGAGTGCTTCTAGTTTATTCTTTGGAGCTTACAATATTGTAAATATTTACCGTATTATTTCTGAATTGCCATATAGCTGAGGATGTACTTGTGCACAAAACCTATCTAGGAAGAGCTACTAAGAGCAGAATTTAATTAGGTGGCAGAAGTTTTTGCTGTTTCTATGTCTGATTGTGAGTCTGATTTTTTCCCCAGCTGAATCTGCTTCTTTGTAAACACAGGTGAGAATAATAAAAAAAGCAAACTATTTTGAAGATCAACGAAGAAAACATATGCTTTGTTTCAGTTCTCCTATCCTTCAAGAATAATTACCACATTGGTCTTTTAAACAATGAGTTGCACTGAGCATCTTATTCCTAATGTATTTATTTCATTTGCAGTTTCATTGGCAGCCTAGAAGGGCCCATATTTCTTCTTATAAAAGGATTTTTATTCTCCACAAATAAAGTGGGTCAGCTCCTGTAGCCCTTCTGCATATATTTTGAAATCATTTCCTGCCCAACTACTGTGATATTTTTCCCTTGTGCCTTCTCCACCTCTCTCAATATATTCTTATTTAAATGTCTTTTAGTATTCAAGAAGTCTGCATTTGCCGAGTGGTGTGTTTTCAGCTCTATTGTTTCTGCATTAATCTTTTTTAGAGTGTACTGTTCTCCACATGCCAAGAAATTAAGGGTCCGTCCTTAGTCTGTATCTGTCTGACTTGTCTTTTTCCTCTGGAGCTTAATTTTCCTCTTGCTTGTGTATTTTTGTACAATTTGAAAGATAAACTGTGGAGGGCATCTGGGATTTTTAAAAGGGCTGGTGGTGCTTCTGTCCTTTTTAATCCATCGTATTTTCATTTTATACATTTATTTGCTTAATAATATTTCCATTGCATGGGTAAAGTAGAACTAGATCATCTTCAGTCATGTTCACTTGTCCCTCGTTTGCTTTGGAATTAAATTCTAAATGAATATCTTTTATTAAAAGAAAAATTATAATCATAAAACATTATAATGGGACTTTCCAGCTGATGCCACTTTCCTTCGCAGCGCTGGAACTTCTTAAGTTTCGTATTGTTTTGAAAATATACTTTAAATTTGGTTCAGATAGATTTTTTTTATTTTATATATTTTATTTTATTTTATTTATTATTATTTTATTGGCTTCAGACACAGCGGTTAGAAGAACTTAAACTTTGAAACCTAGGCACAGATATGAGATACGAGTCTTKCTGGTTTCTAATATTTCTGCATTTGGTAAAAGAGCTCCTGCTGAATGCTGCTCCTCCTTCAGTGCTTTAAAAGCAAACTCAGTTACATCAGTTATAAGCTTCTTAACCCGACATATAAGAAATAATCCATTATTCTTTACTGGCCTCATCAACAAATAACAAAAATAGTGATGTCACKAAATGCAGAGAGAAAACAGCAATTAAAACAGCGGTTTTCAGACTTGGGTTGTACACATCTGTCAAATCTCACCTTTGTGGTTAAATCATGGTAGAACTGTTTGTTAAAGAATTAGGAAAGCTTTGGAAGTCCACAGAGGAAAAAGAGCCCTATTCTGAGCATGKGACCATCTACTACTATTTTTTCAAAATATGCCTGAACTTTTATCGATATCACCTTCTTGGTGATAAACTCTAGAACCCCACTAATATTCAGTAATTAACATGTTTGAATGCTGGAACTCTGTATTCTTATCATAGTCTATTGTTTGTATATAATTTTCCTATAAGGCAGAAGGGTATTAAAAATATGATTTCTTTTTCTGTTGTCTGCTATTTAGATATCAATTATTATCGTCTTTCTAACTTGAGCAGTTTTGTGAAGCAATGATGCCCAGCAGTAAAAAATAGGAAAAATATGTACCATTATGGGTAGTTAGTGTGGTCCTATTTGATTTATTTTCTTCTGTGTAAAATATATCTGCTTTAATCAGAGATAGAGTGACTAACATTTGCACATTTTGTCCACAGAGTATAATATACTTTACAGCAAGTTCTCCCAAAATCCTTGACTGGATAAAAGACGAATCCATCCAAAAGATACTGCAGCCTTATGCAAAGTGGCATTATATTGAACGTGACCTTGCAATGTTTAACATTAACATAGACGAAGATTATGTTCCGTGTCTCCAAGGAATAACAAGAGCTAGTTTCTGCAGTGTTTATCTGGACTGGATTCAGTTCTGTGCCAGAAAAAGGGTGGAGGTAAGCTTGCTTTTTTTTTTTAGTAGTAGTAGTTTTAATTCTTGGGATAAGAGTTAAATGATGCAATGTTGCTCTTTTGCTTGCTCAGGATTAATACAATAAAATTTATTTCATTTAAGCTGTCAGATTGTTGTGGTTTAACCCAGCAGGCAGCCAAACACCACACAGCCGCTCGCTCACTCCCCCCTGCCACCAGTGGGATGGGTGAGAGGATTGGAAAAAAAAGTCAAATTCATGGATTGAGATAAAGACAGTTTAATAGAACAGAAAAGAAAGGGAAAATAATAATAATAATAATAATGGTAGGATATACAGAATGAGTGATGCACAATGCAATTGCTCGCCACTACAGACCGATGCCCAGCCCGTCCCAAGCAGCGATTGCCCCTCGCCGACCAACCCCCAGTTTATGTACTAAGCATGACGTCATATGGTATGGAATACCCCGTTGGCCAGTTGGGTCAGCTGGCCTGGCTGTGCCCCCTCCCAGCTTCTTGTGCCCCTGGCAGAGCATGGGAAGCTGAAAAGTCCTTGACTTAGTGTAAGCACTTCCTAGCAACAACTAAAACATCAGTGTGTTATCAACATTKTTCTCCCACTAAATCCAAAACACAGCACTATACCAGTTACTAGGAGGAAAATTAACTCTATCCCAGCYGAAACCAGGACACAGGTTTAACATAAAAGGAAAATATGTGTTTTGTGGAATGGAAAAAACATATTTTGGAGACTACCCTTGTGCAAAAACTGAGTTTTAAGGAGGGTTAGCCTTTCAATTCCTTATTGTGCACACTTCCAACACCATTAATTTCATCATCTCTAACAAGCATGGATATAGTAAGTGTTTGCAGAAGTAATGCTGGAGGAGGCTCTGTTCAGGGAATGTCATCATTCCTTCAGTGTTGCCAGTGTTTGTGTACCCTTTCCAAACATTTGCCTATGTTTGGGTACAGTCTTCAAATGGTAGGGAAGTACATAACAAACTCATGGCTAGTATAGGTCACTTCTGAGAGCTCATAATTCAAATGTGAACGATGCCACAAAATCATGTGAAATTACCTCACAGCTCTAGAAGGTCAAGGGCAGGTTTACAGCTACGCATTCATATGCTTTGAGCCACTAAGATTACTGATGGTCAGCAATCATTTGTCAGAAATGCACTACTGTATTTCCRTGGAATACTCAAAATAGCCCAGAGGGAGAATACAGTTTCAGACAAGCATGTTCCCTTGATTTAATTTTCTGATTATTGCTGATAATGGAAAAAAAAGAAATGTATCTTTCCTGGCCACCATGCGCTGTTATTTGTGCATTTTTCATTCAGGATTACTGAGTGCACATCCCCTTAGCTGGTATAACATCGCTGAATCTTAATGTTTCTTCTCCACTTTGGTTCCTTCTCATGTCTCTAACCCTGAATACCATTCCACCAGTTCCTCTGCACATCATTACATTGATACTGCTTTCATTGAATTGTCCTCTGTGCCTTCCCCACCATCTCCTCCTACTGGGAATATTTCATCTCTTTTCTTTCCCATCTCCATGTCTCAGCTCCCAAGTTCAGAGACACAAAGAATTGCACGGTGCAGGGAAAGCCACCGTTAAATGATGCTTTTTCACTTGTTACGTGGCTGAGACTTTGTCATAGTTTAACCCCATCCAGCAACTAAACACCACGCAGCCRCTCACTCCCCCCACCCCCTCCAGTAGGATGGGGGAATCAGGAGGGCACAAGTAGAAAAACTCGCGGGTTGGGATAAAAACAGTTTAATAATGGAAATAAAACAAAGTAGAACAGTGATAATAACAATGATAACAACAACAATAACAGAATATACAAAGAAGGCAATGCACAATGCAACTGCTCACCACCCGCCAACTGCGTGTCCCAAACTGGCCAAGGCCACCCCTCTCCCCCCCCATACTAAGCGTGACGTCACATGTTATAGGATACCCCATTGGCCAGTGGGGTCAACCGTCCCGGCTATGCTCCGCCCCCCAGCTCCCCCTGCACCTGGCAGAGGATGGGAGGCCAAAAAGTCCCTGTGGGAGCACCACCCAACAACAACCAAAGCATCAGTGGGCCATCAACGTTCCTCTCATTACCAAACCCGAAACACAGCACCCCCTCCGGCTACTGGGAAGAAAGTTAGCTCTGTCCCAGCCGGAACCAGGCAGAAAGCCTCTGATGGCAATGATCTTCGTTCTTGTTCTGTTTAATTGCAAAAATTGTTTTTGTGTGTACGTCCAGCTACAAGCAAATTTTATGAACATTAGAATTTATAGTATTGCAGTGCTTTTAAAAATGGTATTTGCATCTGGAATAACATGCTGTTCTTAAAACCTTGCAGCACCTGGACAGCGATGAGGATTCTCCTCTAGTGACGCTTTCCTTTGCCTTGTGTATACTGGGTCGAAGAGCTTTGGGTACTGCAGCTCACAATATGGCCATCAGGTAATTTTTAGGCATCCTTTTTCCTCATTTTAAAGCAAAGACCTGTTTGTCTTTTTTCACTTAATGTGGAATCTCAGCAGACGATTAGATCAAGGTGAAGTCTCTTTCCTCCATAAAATAATTTGTTTTCTGCCATTCCTGGACATCTTTTACTTTGGTAGTTTGCTTAATAACTAATATTAGTCTTCATTTCATAGGGCAAAGCAGAATTTTGCATTGAAAGAATAGTACTGGTGGTTATTGCTTGTGTTCACTCACACCTGGCCTGGCTACTGTAATGCTGGCTCCCGAAGGGGAAGAAGCTGCTAAGTACTGTGACATCTAGTTAGCTAAATGAGAACAAATCTGTAAGGGTCCTCTGTTCCTCAGGGGTGTATTCCGTGTTCCTTGTGCCACTTCATTCTGCTGACCGAGGAAGGCAGAACTTCGCATCTCTTGAGACTGCAGCTTTCTCTGWTCTCAGTCTACCTTACTCATTCATTCATTCATTCCAAACACTTCCTCCTAGAAAGTCTGGTTAATTAAAATAGGCTTGGTTAAGTTCATTTCTGGATATGTTCTTTACTTTACATTTTCCTTAGGGATTCTTCCATTTTCACTAGGAGTTCTGAGTTGTTTTGGTTTTATAAAGTACCATTTATGCTGTGCTAAGTGATCAGCCTGAGTAATTAATTTCATAGATAAGGCATTTTATTAATGAAATAATCTTTACTTTATTAAAGTCTAACTTAGCTCCTAATTTTCGATTTTTATTAGATGCATTTGAACTCCCTGTGTTCACAAGAGTTTAGTAACAGTAGAGAAGACTAGTAAATACAGTCTCTAAGTGACCTTGCTGTATTGGCACAAAACTGTGAATAAACCTAGTAGCCCTATAGCAACACGGTCCCTAGAGAGGATTTGTCTTACTAACAAGCAAACAAAGAGCATGTGCGATTTTGAATGCATTTACTGTTATAAGATAAAACAGTCCTTTAAATATTCATCCTAGCTTTGTTATCTGTTGAGTCGTTTGTAACATCTGTTTTTACGTCTTCCTCTTTCAGTCAGTCACACAAAATGTTCATGGCYCACACGCCCCATTTCTTGGTGTGCTGCTTCTTTCTGCTTTCTAAAGTGGCTTTCGTCATCTCTTTTGTACTAGTCTTTGCACATTCCCTTCCTGTGATAGTTTTCTTCTGGGTTGAGTTTCCTCTCCCTTCATTTCTATGCACTCGAATTAGTGTGATGTTTAGTAAGTCATCGATATTTCAAAAATTGCCCTGTTTTTTTGATGATCCAAATTTTAGAGTTTGGGGACATGATAGAAAAGTTGATGTGCATTTGTGATTTTTTTTTTGAGAAAAGATTAAAGTGAATTTGATCTGGGGCTGCAATAGATATGTCACAGCGGTATTAGAAATGCATCTAAAAATACCACAAAAGCTTCCTAAAACTGTCATCACATTGCATGTACTTTTCACAGGATCTTAAAATCTTCATTACAATGTTCTGGCACTAGTACAGGTACAATAACAATGTCACCTATTTTTATTGGCTTACATGGTCAGTAGCTAATGGAAAGAGATAATATTATCAGAGACTTTCCAAAGCTTAACATGGAAAGTATGAATGTTGAGAATAATTATTTGCAAAGTCTTCTGTAAAGATTTTAATAATAATTGCAGGAATCAGCTATACCACGTCTTTTTAAAATTTGGAAAATTACCAGTGAACCAAATAAGTTTCTCTCCTTTGGTGAGTGGATGCTCCATACTCAAAAATACTTTTCTTGGGGAGAAGAGGTCTGTAGAAGGGGAATGAATGTGGTAGTCATATGCACTGCACAGCTCTATCCCTGTTTTTCTGAATCCATTCTGTATAATCCTGTATCGTTACATCCCGATCTTCTTTTTATTAAGAAAGTGCTCCAGGGCAGTATTGAATCATTGTATTTTTTTTAATGTATTTTGTGACATAAAAGGGATTAAGTGGAAGCTTCTGTCCGTATCTTTTTCAGTGCTACTTCACAAAAGCTTTACCTAGAAAAGTTTCACTGTGAAAAACTGTGTCACTTACCCACCTGGTTAAATTACCTTTAATACATTTCAACCGTCAGAAAGATTTTTTTGGGGGAAAAAAGGAATCTGAGTAGCATAATTCAAATAAATTGCTACAGCTACAAAACATGACTTTAGCTTGGTGAAATATATTTATTCTTGTCTTAAAGAATTTATATTTTTATTTTAATTGACAAAAACAATCTAGTAGAAATTATTAACTAAGGAGCAAGGTGCGTACACTACCCCCTGACATCAAGACTTCTATCAACAAAAATCCCCCAAATACATTCACTTCAGYACAGAGGGCAGTTCTTACTGTACTTAGAGTGTTTACTGCTTCACACAGATCTTCACAACTTATTTAAACACAAAGCAGCAGTATGTCAGCGAGACTCCGATAGGAATACAATTATATGGCATGCCAGGGGGAAGGAGACTTTGTCCAACACTTGCAACACTGCTGAGGCCAGAAGGARATGTTCCCGAGGATTAACTTTAGGCACTGAAGGCAGGTCTCCCTCCCCTCTCTCTGTGTTTGATGGAGATACAGCAGCTCTTTCAGAGAGTGATTTAGAGCATTATTGCTGGTCCTCACCCCCAGCTCTCAGGCTGTTGCAGGTCTGCATTCAGTCAGATGGGGGAGAAGTACTTAAGGTCCTCAGAAGSTGGAGAAATCGTTCCTTAGGTGATGCTTCACAGTCCTTTTCCTTGAAAAGGAGTCATGATATTTTGGGGACCTTTTGGAGCCTACTGGTGCTGAAGAGGGTCCTAGTTTTCTGCAGAGATAGTGTCAAAACAGGCAATCYCACAGCCAGCTGTGTGCATGAGGGGGATGCACTGCATGTACGGCTGTTGGGAGCTGGCTCACTTTGTAAGAGATCAGGGCTCCTAACACACGCTCTGTCGTGCTCAAATGCAGGACTACAAAAACTTAGATTATTTAGATTATGCTGGTAGGCACTGAGAAATGACCTTGAACTTCATCTCAGGACTTTCTATTAATTCTGACTGCAAAGCATCTTGTGTACAACATTGCTAGAGGTTTCGTGATGAGTTTGAGATGTAAGGGCCAGATAGGCATTGTAGTCTTCTCTTCCTCATGCTTATTTCTATAAAGTGTTACAGATATGTCCAGTGTGAGCAAACTACCCAAGAATCTGTGCTCTGTGGTCCATGTTTTGTTCTCGGGAATAACTGTGCAGGTAGCAGGAAACTTTCTCTGGGCTAAGTCTAGCCCTTCCTGTGTCTTGAAGAGTGAGAGTCATCCAACTGCTGCGCAGAAATAGTAATGCAAAGGTGATGTTGCACTGAGCTGTGCACTACAGAATTGAGATTCAAGTTTACATTGTGTATGTAAACTATCAATTTGCACTCATTTACACATGATTTTGTCTAATCTATTAATCAGTAAATGTCACTGTGTAAACCAAGATTTTAAATGCTCTTATATAATGTATGTAAATAATTATTCAGTGTACCTGTTCATGTAAATGTCAGTAGAAACCCAACATTAACACTAGATTACACAATAAATGCATTCATTAAGAAGGCAGAACATTGCTATGCAAATCACTTGCTCTTTTAAACTGTCATTAGGAGGCATCCTGCACAAAATGCAATTTGAAGAATGACATGACATTACCATTCATTTATTCAAATATGAGTGATATGTTTAGATGTGTATTTGTAAAAAATTACTTAATAATCCTATTCAGCCACTAGACCTGCTAGTAAATAAATGTTTAGTATACATTTCAAATTTGGAAAAATATAAAAATCTCTTAATAAAGCACCTCTCATCAGATAYTTCCAACACTACCAAGCCTGGATGCTCAGGTCCCCTGAGCTCCCTCTGGGCATCATCACTCAGTGTGGACAGAGGGTCACTCCAAGGAACGCCTGTGCCTGGAGGAACCACTGCTCACGCTGAAGCCCAGGGAAGCAGCTGGCCCCACTTGCCCCTTCCCTCCTAGGCACCACGTTGCACTGCCCAGCATCTGAGGGGAAAGAGGTGGAGGGCAGGGGACGTGGTGCCACAATGCTGCCAGTGGTGCTTCATTGCTAGTGGGAGTTCAAGCAGACAGTGCAGCTTTATGTCTGCCAGAGCTGAGCTGAGCAGAAGCAGGAGAGAAAAGTTTGACTCTTAGCTCACAAACCACTATCATCTAAAAGACAAATTTAGAAGGGCTACCACTGAAAATATTTCATTCAGGTGAGCTACGACATTCAGGTCATTACCAGCTCACAGGCATGCATGTTTCTTTATTCCTTAAATAAATCTACAGTTAGCATTGGGAAAGGTCTATAAACTGCAGGCAGAGGATGGGTTTTGGTGTGCAAAATACACACAGATGTATTTACCAGCTCATTAGTCTTCATCCGTACTGTTTTCAGGCTTGCATCAAATGCTTTTAGTTTCAGCTGTTGGAGCAACGTAAGGAGTGCAGTAGGAGGGAGTATTTGCTTTGGCTCTGTTGCTCTCCCTCTGGTATTTGTGGTGCTACTTAATCCCCTCCTTTCTGCACGTTCGAGGGGCCGACGGTTCCCACACACCTACTAGTCTTGTTCTAAAATAGCTCGCAGTTGTGACAGCAGCTTTTCAGGTTCTTAGCTCAGAGGGTTAGAAATGTTGCCAGAAATAGTACTTACGTCTCTTCCTGATCAATGTCGTTTCTTTGCCATGTGAATTTACCTTAACTAGTTTTTAAAATATTTTGAAAGAGGCCTGTAACTACAGCAGATTACTAATTAAGGTATGTTAAAACTGGGCCAAGAAAGCAGCAACAACCTTGAGTCGGGCCTGAGATCAAAGCTGTTGGCTTTACAGCTTCCTTATAATCTCATTAGAGTCTTCAGGGGAGAGCATAACAACGGGAAGAATAACAACAGCTGTATCTTATGGGGATTAAGGGCTGCGTGTTACAGAAGTAATGGCTTGAGATAGTGTCACATTATAGGCAGAATGTACCCAAAAGCCTCATTACAATTGGCAGGAGAATAAAAGATGTCCATGGTTTTGTGAATACAGCAATCTCCTCCAGACCTCTCTGGTGGAAAATACGATATATAAAATAATTGACTCTCAGCCTCTCACAACTACTGCCACACTGCTTTGCTCCCTGTAGCAGTCATATTTGTTCTTAAAAATGCTGGTTAGAGAACTTATTATGCAGAGGGATGAGAAATGGATGAGTCTTCCCTAACTAAGCACAGTGAGAGCTGTACGTGCTTCCCTCTGCTGATGCTCAGCTGCGGTTCGCCCAGCTGTCCTCGTCCTGGCCTTGCTTTCAGCAGATACTGCTGTTCACAGCAGCCTGTTTAGCATGTGCTGGTGCCTGTAAGACACTTCAATGTGAATGCAAACTCTTTGTCTGCTCTGGTGTTCAGATGTGGCTCTGAGAGCCTCTAATGATGTAAAAACCAGTTCTCTCTCCTGCCTACTCCTCCCTTCATCCCAGCCAACTTTTCAGAGCAAATACAGGGGGTATTACATGGGGAAAAACTATACTACAGATCATCATTAGGTGCAGAGTTCAGGATAGTTTTTTCAGTTTCATCCTGAGAAGAATATTTAGATACAGAAGTGTTTTTTCCAGGCAAGGATTCAGCTGTGTATGCTGGACGTTGTCTAGTGGGTGGGCGAGTGAAAGGACCCTTCCTGATTTCTAGCCTTTTCAAAGGAGATGATAGACACATTTCACTGCCCTGGCTGCACCCACCTTTTTTTTTTTTTCCCCATAACTAGTTTATTCTAGGGCTTTCCTAGCCATTAAGCAGGATTTGAGTATATTATCATTTTCTAAACTGTGGAGATGATTGATTGAAAGTCAGTGGGGGTCAGGACCCGCTCCTTGAAGACACATAATAACTCCCATTGAAATCAGCRCTTGAATGTTTTGAAGATCTGAGTGTAAGTGCCTGTCTCACATAGGCATGTTTTAATACGTAACTTAACACTAATAAATGCAAATCAGTTAAGAATTCACAAGAGCTTCCCCGTACTCTTCATGTTCCCAGCAGCGACAGCAGCCCTGCCTTCCCGACTGGCCTTGGTCCCACTGATTAGTTGATTTGTATTACACTGAGCTTTCAYGGAGAAAATCGGTATGCAGCTGTTTTTCTGGTAACAACATATATGTCTTTCCATTTTAATTTCTAAAACATGCTACCCACCAAGGGCAAAATTAGAATGTGTCTGAGCTGAGGACAGGCCAAGGCAGTCTCCCAGTCTCTCTTCTCCCACTCTCAGAGAAGAGAAAAAATTTAAAAGATTTTTTTTCTTTTCCTAAAATAATTAAGAAAGCTCAATTATGTGGAAAGATTATGCATTCTCTGGAGAAAGCCTGGGTGGTACTGAAAACCACTAACATCTTAATGCAGCTTCTCCTCAGAACCTTTACAATCTGAAAAAAACAACTGTTGTAAGGGGGAGTAAAATCTTGGCACGTAGATGAAACCATGTCCTGTGGGTTTGCGAGAGGTGCCTGTTTTTAGCAGATGGTTCTGCTTTCCTCAATTTCGAGATCACTTCTTCAGAGCAGCATTAGGATGGCAGTCCTGCTATATAAGCATTATACAAGTGGCTGTGGTGTCGTTGTGGGAGGCTCGTGATTTGGGGTGCAGATTGGAGCTGAAGGTTGTTTCCCTTCACAAAGCCCTCGTGCAACCATTTTCTAAAAACCACTTGATTTTGTACCTTTTACCTCTTGCTTAAATCTCAGGTCCAGGCAAACCATCATCCAAGGTCAGGCAGAACTGGTTACATCTAGATTCTCATATTAGAAAAAAGAAACCCAGTGCATATTTGCTTAAGGGCTCATTGTTTCAGTATGAATGCCTGTCGTTTGATTCGTGCTCTCACTCGGTTTGCTGAACAGTTCCTGAAACTTAGTATTCTTCTTAGTACATCTGGTTTAATGTTCACGTCTGTGTTTGAGTTTCATGACAAAAGTCTCAGATTTGCTGAAAATATTTTTTACAGCTTTTTTTTTTTTTTTTAATTTTTACCTTGCAAGGAGAACTGCTAAGAGTAACAGGGCCAATCAATAAACTTCCAAATGAGGGGGCAGCTTCTGCTGCCAGCACAGGGACTACAGAGCAGCCGTCACTCTTTGACCCTAGTCTCTTTGGCGCAGCCGCAGAGAAGCAGCACCCTGAGGCACCCCGTCACCCAGCCACCCATGCTTAGGACATCTTCTGTTCCACGTGCCACACTCATTCATTTCATGGGGAATGAAATGGGGAAGAGTGGCTGGAAAGCTGCCCAGCGGAAAAGGACCTGGGGGTGCTGGTTGACAGCCGGCTGAACATGAGCCGGCAGTGTGCCCAGGTGGTCAAGAAGGCCAACGGCATCCTGGCCTGTATCAGGAATAGTGTGGCCAGCAGGAGTAGGGAGGTGATCGTGCCCCTGTACTCGGCACTGGTGAGGCCGCACCTCGAATACTGTGTTCAGTTTTGGGCCCCTCACTACAAGAAGGACATTGAGGTGCTGGAGTGTGTCCAGAGAAGGGCAATGAAGCTGATGAAGGGTCTGGAGAACAGGTCTTATGAGGAGCGGCTGAGGGAGCTGGGGTTGTTTAGCCTGGAGAAGAGGAGGCTGAGGGGAGACCTTATCACTCTCTACAACTACCTGAAAGGAGGCTGTAGCGAGGTGGGTGTTGGTCTCTTCTCCCAAGTAACWAGCGATAGGACRAGAGGAAATGGCCTCAAGTTGCRCCAGGGGAGGTTTAGATTGGATATTAGGAAAAATTTCTTCACYGAAAGGGTWGTCARGCATTGGAACAGGCTGCCCAGGGAAGTGGTGGAGTCACCATCACTGGAGGTGTTCAAAAAACATGTGGATGTGGCGCTTCGGGACATGGTTTAGTGGGCATGGTGGTGTTGGGTTGATGGTTGGACTTGATGATCTTAGAGATCTTTTCCAACCTTAATGATTCTATGATTCTATGATTCATGACCAGTCGTTTACAGTGCCAGCAGAAGGAAAACCACCTACCCCAAGGAATGGTTTCTCATTAGAAATATGCGATGCGACCCCTGCTTTATACCCACTGCAGGAGCTCACCCTGCGCTGCAGGGCCACCGGTCGCTGYGCAGCTCAGCTCATGGCCGGCAGCTGGCAGGGGTCTGGCTTGGTGAGACGGGAATGACCTCTGGGAGTGACTGCTGCCTTTGTCTTACAGCTTGGACTCTTTTCTTTATGGGCTCCATGCACTGTTCAAAGGAGACTTTCGGATAGCAGCCAAAGATGARTGGGTCTTTGCAGACATGGATCTATTGCACAAGGTTGTTGCCCCGGCAATCCGAATGTCTCTGAAGCTACACCAGGTAGGGTCTTATTTTCATTTTTATTTTTAACTTTTACTACTGCATCTGTTTTCTTAGGGAAACACAGGAAACCTTAGAAACTGTCCAAAGAAAAAAAATGGGGGAGGGAAATGGAGTACTTGTTGCCTTACTCTGAGAAACGTCCTTAGCCAAAATGGAAAAGTTTGGCATTTATTTATTTTGCATTCACTTGATCTTCTTTTCTGTACCCCCTGACTGCCCATTTGAAACCATTCCTATTGCAGAGCTTGACCCTGCATTTTTCATCAAAACAAAACTGACTGTCATGTCATACTTGCGTGGATACGATAAAGATAGTTTCTAGATTGAAAAGAAATACATTGATTAGACTAATTTCATTGCTAATTTATCAATGCTTTCGTGAATGGCCATACACATGTAACACTTCCATATGTTAAAAGACAGCTGAGAGTGGTTTGAAGGGTTAGTGTCACGGCTGTTTGTTTGATTATGTCAGGCTGTTTCTGACCCCGTTCTCTTTTCAGTTGTAAAAATCTGGCACACCTCCATTGACATTGCTCCAGTTTCTTCAGGTCAACTCCTGTATAGCTTGGAGTTGATTTTGTGCTTGCTCTGGCACATTATGATTTAGTATCATGTGCTTTTATCATGCATGATATTTATAATTGCTCTGAATGTAACTG
>JASVER010000016.1:11503428-11679653 GCA_030449065.1 Oceanodroma leucorhoa | reverse complement strand
AGATTGGATATTAGGAAAAATTTCTTCACTGAAAGGGTAGTCAGGCATTGGAACAGGCTGCCCAGGGAAGTGGTGGAGTCACCATCCCTGGAGGTGTTCAAAAAACGTGTGGATGAGGTGCTTCAGGACATGGTTTAGTGGGGATTTGTACTGGGTTGATGGTTGGACTCGATGATCTTAGAGGTCTTTTCCAACCTTAATGATTCTATGATTCTATGATTCTATGAAGTGGAACTGCAGTGAATTAATATCTGAGAATTTGACACAATAATTTTATGAATGTTATCGCTGGCCATGTTGCTGCGTGATAGCTAAAGCAGTAACACTTGTGATATTGTGATACATGCTGATGGATTCTCAGTCTGTGCTTTTGTTGGTGGTTTTTCGTGAATAAAAACAAGGATTTCCGCAAGAACTGTGGAACACCTCAGGTGATTCCAGTCTCCATCCGGCTTACCCAAAAGCTCTGCCTCCCATGGTTTCCCACTTTATAAAAAGAAAGTAGATAAGCTGGTATTCTCCGAGTGTCTTTGTCCAGTGGAGACATGAAATCAGAACAGGTTACAATAAAACAAAAATCGTACCTTTCTATATTACTGTTAAATTAATTGTTCTACCTCCCGAAAGACACGCTGTATCAAATGGCAAGTCACTTGGGGGGTCAGCTGGCAACTGTTCGAAAAACAGGATTTTGTTTATTTTTAATAGTTTTTTGTGTTTTCACAAATATACCTGACCTTTTCAATACTTTTTCCTGTACTACCAGGACCAGTTCACCTGCCCAGATGAGTATGAGGACCCAGCAGTTTTGTATGAAGCGATCCAATCTTTTGAAGAAAAGGTTGTGATATGTCACGAAGGGGACCCAGCCTGGCGCAGCGCTGTACTCTCCAACAGAGAGGAGCTGCTAACCCTGAGACACGTGGTAGATGAAGGAGCAGATGAATATAAAGTTATCATGCTCCACAAAAGCTACTTGAGCTTCAAGGTTATCAAGGTACATATACCATCCTTCTAATATTGCAGTAATTTAGGGCTGTGGTAACTAATACTATTTCTGAGTAATCTGGCCAAAAGGAGAGGTTGATTCTAGTTATCGGAGTAGGGATTGGAGGCTAAAAGAGCTCTCTCCAGTTGTGTTCCATTTTGCACCCATATGTTTGTGTATCTGAAATAACATTCCAGGCTTTACCAGGCAGTAGCTGCAAAAGTTCATAAAACCTGTTGGTGCAAAGACATGAGGTGTTTGCACACACAGCTACTGCCGTTCTACCTAGATTGCATAGTTCTGCATCTTAAGTAGCAAACGTTTTCACATGATCCATGTGTTTTTAACCTACCTGTAGGTCAACAAGGAGTGCGTCAGAGGGCTTTGGGCTGGGCAGCAGCAGGAACTGATTTTCTTACGCAATCGTAACCCGGAGAGAGGAAGCATCCAGAACAATAAACARGTCTTGCGGAACTTAATTAATTCTTCATGTGATCAGCCACTGGGATATCCAATGTACGTTTCCCCTCTAACCACCTCGTACCTTGGGACACACAGCCAACTGAGGAACATTTGGGGGGGACCTGTCAGTTTGGACAACATTAAAAAGTGGTTCAGATCCAAATGGTTAAGGTAGGTGTTAAATTTTGGCTATGAAGATAGARACCCTGCAGTCTCGGTTCCACTGTATTTTCTGTTAGAAGAGAGTAATCCCATACAGTTATCTATGAGTAAAAAATTAATTGCAAATAACTCAGAATATACAAAATAGCCCTACAGATATAGCAGAAAGCAAATTACTCATTAAGTCATTCATGGCTTTTAAGCAAAGCTTTCTACATGTKCAACAAGATTCATTATCAAATCACTTAGCACTACAGACATCTCCCTTATTCCAGGGAATTTTACTGTTTATGCCTTGTAAACAAGGGTATCTTTTCTGTAACTCAGTGACATGTCAGAGCATGAGTAAATGTGTTGGTGGGTTATGCTCCAAAGTTTTGGCAGTATAGCTGGTCATCCCCAAGTCACTGTTCTTGACCAAAACACATCTAAAAATGTACTTACTATCCAGCAAAACTGCCTGACTTCCCCTAGGTATGCATGATCAGTATCTCACACATTCCATCTCTCATTCCTACATGCACTTTTCATACAGCAGTAACTCACTCRTGGCTCATTCCCTCCGCCTGCCCTATTGCCACTGTGGCTGAGAAGAGGCAGGGRACCATGGAGAGACTATGGGAGCCAGCTTGCATGCTAGGACCTATGCTAAAATGCCAAGATTAAATCTAGTGGCTTAATATGCTAGTTTCCCACCACGCAGCTCATTCCCACTGAGCTCCCTCCAGCCCATTCCTCTTCTTTGCTATTTSGTTAGCTCATGCAAAAGTTGATCTTTAGAGACCACTGTAACATTAGATAGAGAGTCCTAAGGTCTTGCAGGGCTCCAAAGCCACTCAACCAAGACAAAGAAAGATTTGGTTTGTGTCRTATACAATTTTGTTCAAAATAAGCTTTTCACATCATCATCTTTGTCATCTCATAAAATGTCAAGACCTGCAGCGGTATGAGAGAGTACAATTACACATTTTGAGGGCACCTAACATTGGTGGCACAAATTTTTGTGCATAATAACTGGCTGACCGTGCATGTGTTCCTGCTAACAGAATGCGGAAGGACTGCCATGCAGCTCACCACGAGAGAGGAAACGTTGAAGAGGTGGATAGTGGAGGGGGGTCTTCGTCTAGCAGCAATTCCACAGGCAATTCAAGCCAGAGCAGTAGCTCACAGCCCACCAGAGATGGAACCCCTCAGTTGCAACCTTCATCTCAAGAAGTCCACCAGCATGCAGGTATTTGCACAATTTACTTATCATAGAATCATAGAATCATTAAGGTTGGAAAAGACCTTTAAGGTCTTGGCTTTTTCTGTAGTCTTCTCCTGAGGGGCCGTGTAGGCAGATGCTATTGGGGTGTGCTCATATCCAGTGGAAAACTAATTTCAGAAAGAGAGAGATTTGTCTTTCCTAACGACCAAGCACATGTAGGAGATGGCTTCCTGATATTATTCCAGTTACTTACTGGGAGGGTATAAGAAAAATGTGATTCACCAAAGGTTCCACTGTCAAACTCCTTTATGTGTAACTTTTCGACTAGGAGGTGCCACTAACAATGCCAGAATGAGAAATGCAGATGGGTGGGAGTCTACATGTGCGATGCAGGGAGCCCGTAGCACAGTGAATCTGTGCTTATTGTTGGCTGGGAACAGCAGAACTGAAAGTATGCAAAAATCTTAATCGTCTTGGAAGGACCATGACGATTTATTTGAGGAATTGGTTTGGCAATTGTGCATCAGCGCATGTAGAGAACAAACAAATAGGAAATAACTTCTTATGTCTATACAGCAGTTACCAGGAGAAAATGAGATGTTGCCAATCATTCTGTCAGCTAACAGCTGAGTCCTTCACATATTAAATTATGGATTCAAAAGTACTTCAGACATATTCACATGGTAGAACTACTGGCCTTCACATTGGAAATATACGTTGAGTTTGGCAGTGGGTCACCGTGAGACCTATCACTGTGGARTCGGGACTTGTAAAGCCAATTAACTCAACCTTTCAACAAGTTGTGGTATTACTGTATAAATTAAAGCAGAGAACTAGAGGGGTATGACACTTGTTTGTTTCCTGTTAGATCATTTTGACCTATCATTAAAGATAATGGACAGGACTGAAGAAAATCTTGCCCTGAATATAAATCATGCTGTAAGAATAAAGTAACTGCTGCTTTTAATTGAGTCTAGCGTTAGAGGAATCCCCATGTGCMTACTCATAACTTGACACAGCAGTAATCAGAATGGCAAACTTAATTGTAAAATAATGATCCTGAGCATGCCATACAAGAATGAAAGTTAATTGTGAGTTGTTTAAAAGAACGTATTGGGTGCCCAGAAAATCACAATCAAGAGAGAAGGTCACACTTAGTTAAGAAAAGCAACCTGGCTTTGAGGTAAAATGAAGAAATGCACAACAAATGCAAGGAAGTGGAAAACAGCAAATGCAAATCAGTATTCAGTCCTGAGAGACCATTGATAAGAGAAAGAGAATGAAACAAGGAGAAGTTTCTGGCTAGCACCATTAGGGACAAAAAGATGAAAGTGGGTTTGTGGCTGTTTATTTTTGAAGAGTATTAGAAGCAAAAGAAACCCTAACAGTGGTCTCGATCCTTCACTATATAGAAAGGCAGAGTTGCCAATAATGTAGAAATGAGAAAAGAAATGTCTGGTTTGTATTGGGAAAAATGCAGATGATCTATTTCTGTGATCTGATCATGAAGTAGTTCCTTCCATCCTAACAGCTACAAAGAACATGAAAGAGTGGCTATCATCAAAGCTGTATGCTTAATTGAGCAAATCCAAATGACTCTCATTCAAGAAGGTTTTTAAGAGAGCTGATTAAAAAGCAAGCTCTGTTTGATCTTCAGTAAGTATCGGGACACTAAGGCAATACCAGAGGACTGGGAAAGAACTTATGCTATGCCTGTTGTTGTTAAAAAAGCAGAACGAATAGGGTGGCCTGGGTAATGTATGTCTGTCAATCTGACTTTGGTTCAGGACACTGTTGGCCTACCATGCACAGTCCTAGTGCCCTAATTTAAGAAGGACATTTTTAATTTGGAAGGAGTTCAAAGCAGAGCCAAAAAAATGATCAAAGATCTGGGAAATACATCCTGTAGTGAAAGATTAAGAGCTTTCAAACAATTTATATTGTAAAAGATGATCATAGTCTGTAAGTACTTACCTGGGCAACAAAAGGTGACCAAAGACAGTTGATTCGAGCAGACTTAGATATAACAAAGCTAAACAAATTCAGATTTGAAATGAAGTGCACATTTTTAACAGTGAGAGTAAATAAACAGTGAAACAAGTGACTAAGGGTTAAGATGGATTCTCCATGACTGGAGATATTGGATGCATTTCTTAAAAATAATTGTAGTAATTAGTAATACCATTCAGGAATTAATTCCAGGAAGTTCTATGGCCCATGCTATACAGCACAGCAGATTAGATGATCACAGCAATYCCTTCTAGACTCATAATCTATGAATCAAGTGCATTTAATGTTTTCATATTTCATATTTCATTTTGCAGCCTGGTGCCACTGAGTCTGCAAAATGCAATGAAAGCCCTGTATAAAAGTGTGACCAACATCGGGAGCATTGGAAACGTGTGGGGTTCTCCCCCAAAGTGTCCTTATTTCCTGATGCAGTTTATAGAACAGCCTTTGTTTCCTAAGTGTTTTCAAGGACAGAGTTATTTATGTGTAGACGCGGGTGGTCCCCTGTYCAATGCTCTAACCACTGCATTTGGGATGAATATAGAATACTTTTGGACAGGGGTCAGCTTGGCAGTTTAAATCACAAACAGATGTTTGGCCACGTTAGCCCCTGCACAAACTAACACACTACAGCCCCTCTGTTCTTAATTCCAGTCCGTTCTTTTTCTTTAGAAAGGGTAACATTAAAATAACCATCAGATGTAGAAACCAAAGCACTTAAACGTAACCCCGGAGTCTGAAGAACCTGAATCCCTGCGGAGGCCAGAGGTGGGCACGGSCGCCAGTGGGGCCGCCAGGCCTGGCCCCCGCCACAGCGCCTGCCCTCCCTATCGACCACAGCTGAAGAGCAGAGGGCACGGCCACGTGGCACGCGGGAGCCAGGGGCATCTGTCCCATTGCTCTCAAGCAGAGATCTTGGGGCTTTTATTACAGAGAATGCTGCTTTGCTTGCCATCTTAGGAAAATTATTTTTTTTATTGTTTGGAGTACAAAAGTAGAACTAAAGATACATTGTAAGTGGGGTGCAGAAGTGTCCAGTGCTTGCCAAACCAGCTAGGTTTTAGTCCAGCTAAAGAGCTCCAGTTAGGTTGTGGCCCAGCTCTGCCATATGACTCAGTGCCAAGTTACCTAAATTCTCTTTGCTTCAGCATCTGAAAAATGGGGCTAATAATACCAGCCTCTGGCAAGCAGGTCTGTGGATGTAAAACGGTGTTTCAGCTATATAATGTAAATAGTTTGGATATAAAATGCTGCATTACTGGAACCCTCATGAATTCAGCAGTCATGTTTCTAGAAGATAGTGTGAGATTTATATTCCTTTATGCCTGCAAAATTTCAGTATCTGGAGGAGTTTCAGTGTTTCCCTCCCCTCCATAGTTCGGGTATTGGGAAAAAGCAAAGTAAAAAAAATTACCAACAACCTGGAAATGCCTGCCAGCAAAACTTGTTTCTGCGTTGATGGCTCTCAACAGATTTTTTGGCATCAACTCTCTACCCCACAGCTATAGCTAGGAAACCAAAATGCCAGCTTGTGTTAATGTTTGGAGTTTTGTGGAAAGCAAAAAAGCCAAGCAGGCACTCGTGTGACTGGGTATTTGCTGCGTAAGCCTGGGTTAGAGCCTGTCTGCAGAAACAGTGGACTCTCTGGGGGCCTGTGGCGCATGCCAGCCTGCTGCATGCCATTTGCAGAGCGCCTGGGTGCAAGCAGCTATCTGGTGGGTTCACTGGCCAATAAGTTGATCTATTTTTCATTCTATGCCTATTTAAATATGCAAGCATAAGAARTGCAGAAATTATTTGTTTGAATGACATAAGGTGTTGATATGTTGAAAATGAGGGTGTATATGTACAGGAAGACAGAAGTTGCCTAGGCACACCAGAATAGCTTATCATCTAATCTACTCTTTGTATCCAACAATGGCTGCACCGAGACGCTTCACAGAATGGGGCAAGAGCCTTATGTGGGTCTCATTCAGACCTGCAATAGACTACCCTAAGTAGAGSTGTTCACATCTTTTCAGTCTGTGATATACTGTATAAATACCACTCTTGGAGCTCAGATATAGTTTAATATTAGTCTTAAAAACTGTCTTGTGGCTTGAATGCTGCAGTCTTCCACTTGGTTGAATGGTCAAATTCTCTTTCCCCATATGCAGGAATAATTCTTTTTAATGTGCCGTTGTTTTAACTCACAGTTTTTTGGGGTTTATTGGGTTTATTTTTGCATTTAATTATACCAAGCCATTTAAGGTGGATATTCAACATCCCCTACTTCAGTGTAGTTGTCAAAGGGGAGTGGAGTTACAGCAACGCTATGCTCAGTCATTCACTGGGCAGGTTAAAATRTATGTGGCAGAATAGGTGTGAGCCTGTGATTAGAGTACTTCCCTTGGGGTGTCTGCTCATTTTCCTCTCTTTTGACTCAGTGCAGAACCACTGGTGCTATTCTGACCAAAAGCCAGAACCCTTGTAGTGGAAAACACAGAAAGGTTTATAGGTTTAGCAATTTGTTATTTCTGTTATTCTTGGGATTCTTATGCTGATAAAACCAGTAGTCATATGCCAATAGTAATACGTGCACATGGGACGCTGTCAATAGCACGGAGTTCATCAGGATGCCACTTACTTAAATATATTAATCTTTCTTTTAAAGGCAGGAGAAAACCCAGGAGTCAGTCCGTCCAGGCACACACTGCTTTAAACCAAAGGCCCCCTGCTTCAAGTCACTCTGGACCCATTGTAGAGAGCCGCCAGCCTTTCATCCAAACATCTACATCTGCCCACGAAATTGCCCAAAGGCTTTCTAGTAGTCAGCTGTCATTCCACAACTCGGCAACATCTGTGTTTTCCCAGTCCCCTGCTGTTCCTGTTGCTGGCCAGCTGACTGTGCAGGACCGAGCTGCAGCGATGCTCAGGTCCAGTCTGGCCTCTTCCACCAGCTCAACTCTCAGCCTGCTGTTCGGCAAGAGAAGTTTTTCAAGTGCTTTGGTGATTTCTGGGCTCTCAGCTGCAGACGGAGGTAACACCAGTGACACCCAGTCATCCAGCAGTATGAATATTGCCATGGGTCCATCTGCTAGAGCAGCAAGTCAAGCAACTCGGGTAAGGCTCAAGCCAAAACAGCAGTACTAAGCGTGAGCTACTGTCCTGCTCTCCTATCAGGTTCTTGAACTGTCCTCACCATCATTTGGTTTCTTCCTTCTCACGGGTCAGAAAATAGTCTTTTCCAAAACAATGTCAGAATTTTGGTATTTGTTTTGGATTTTGCTGCATCACAATGAAAATGAGACTGTTTAATATTAGTGTATATATGAGAGTGATGTATTTGTAATTGACAGGTTGGCTGTTAAGCACACACCTGAAATTGCAAACTGGGGCAAAGTCCCTCTTCCTTTCACTCAGACCAGGGACTTCGGTCTCCATTTTCTGCAACCCAGGTGATGAGTGCCATCATAAGACGACTAAATAGCTCCTTCCTTGCTTGCTTATGCAGGACTTAATTATTTGTACAAAGAGGAATGGTCCCCATGGAACAGTGCACTTGTTCTGTCCCTCCCTCTGACCAGAAATTCAATCCTGGACCTGAAAACCTTGTTGCTGAAAGGGTTAGTCAAAGGAATTCAATAGGAAATATTTCCCAAAGGAAACCTGCACGCCCTGTGATTCAGCATTTTCTACCAGCAAAACAGTACACACAAAGAACTTCCAGCCCTCTTCCCAGTAGGCTCCCAGTATTATTCCCATCTTCCCTGGAAAATTCAATGCACATAGTAGTGTTATTGTTTTGTTGTCTACTTAAGTATATTTATTTAACTTTGGTTGCCATCAGTTGCTTTCCTGAATTTTGAAACTTTCACCTCAGCACTACAGAGCAGTAACATGAGAAGATGAACTAGAGATAAAGAGCAACTGCAACTGGAGGTTGAGTGACAACATAATTAAGACAGACTTTCGCATTTGGCCTATCAAAATGGAAACCAAATTGGTAACAGGGGAAGACTCTGGATATGGAAAGTCCAAAACAATTTTCTGCTACTGTCATTYTGAACTGTGTATAACCTCCCTAATTTTCAAAGAATTCTCCAAACCTCAAGTGAAAAAAGCTCCTTAGCCTGTGTGTATTTTGCTCTCAACCCAAAAATACCATGTATGGTATAGTTCCCTGGAGTTTTGCCATGAACTTCAACAGAAGTTGACTGAGCATTATTCATCTGGGTCCAATCCTGCTTTATTATTCTCATGAGCATTAATAATATTTCTACATGTACAGCTGAACATATCAGATGACCAGGCATAATTCCAGCTCTCAAGGGTTTATAGCCTAATTTGCAAGAACTCAGCCAGTCTGCAATACTGAGTACTAATGGTAGGCTTCACCTCACCTAACTTTAAGCCATCTAAAATCTGGGCATGAARTCTCAGTAGATTGTTGGTGTGGCCTCTGTATTCAGTAGGGAGGACAATCCACTTCATCCTTACAGCTGTCAGGAAGAAATCTTCCCCCGGGACACTCGTATCTCTCTGCCAACCATTGACAGCCTAGATGATACACTAAGACTACATGGTTAGATTTAGATGAGGYGAGTCCTGGCCAAAGTAACTGCTCAGAGTCCAGGTGCCTATTTGATTGAAAGTGGTAAGGAAGCATTTTATTTAAACGTTAACACAGCACAGTTCTGGAAAGCTTTTATACTAATGGACTCCTTACAATGGGGTGACACTGCGCATAACATTTTCAGACTGATAATTGCATTCCAGTTTTGATGAAAAGGTTTCTTTGTAAGTTGGATTTAAAATTTGGTGTGTAAAGCAAGCCTCAGAGCAACCCGATTTAACTTCTTAGAAGTCAGCCCTGCCTGGAGCAGCAATTTGGACTGGATGACCTCCAGAAGTCCTTTTCAATCTAAATTATTTTACAGCTCTCTATATATGTACATCTGTAGTACTAAACCTCTAGTTCCTGGTCTGCTTTTCTTTCCAAATTTCTGCATTACACAAAGTGTGACAAGTACCTCTTCAGAAGTCCCTTGTGAATAATGCATGTTAAGAATCCCATGCAGTTTCACAGAATGACATTCCTACATCAATTTTTAACTTTTTTCACTTGTCACTTCAAAAAATAGCTGAAGTGTTACTTAGAAATTTCCTAAACTAGTTGACTTTTTTTCTTTCTTTCTTTCCAGCAACTCACCGAGACCTGTGAAGCAACCGATGCTACAGAACCTAGGCAGCGGCGAGAGGCAGGTCCAGCCCATGCCATATTCATGAGTCAAAACCTGCAGTGCAGAAGGGCCAGCCAAGAAGATATGGCCCTGGAAGACACCGCTTCTCAGCAAAGCCTGTCTGAGGAGCAGTAAGGGGCATTCCTAGCGCAAGGACCTTGCGCTTCTTAGAATTAAATAAAGACAGAGTTAGGTCAGGGAGCTGCACGTGGGTTTAGGTTCTTTCAAATGTAAGAAGCAACCTCCAAATGTTTATTTTTTTAACCTCTGCACAAGAATACTACGGGGCAGATGTTCTTCAGCTAAAGGCCCTGGCATGGATAGGGTTGGAAGGTGTCCTAAAAAACACACAGTGCCACTTCATCTCAGGTTCTTGTAAATCCTAGAACAATGAATACAATCTGTTTAACTTTCCTTCCCCTGGAATGGTTGGAATCACAAATGAATACGGTGGGAAATATTAATACAACTCAGTGAAAAGCACACAAGACATCTCTTTCCTGCCATAACTAAGCAGCTGATTGCATGCAAACTAATTGGCATTTGATAGATAAGCTATATATAGATATATAGCAAAAGGCAATTTTGAACAGAAGCAAGGAATACATAAAAGGACCATACAACGTGTAACATTAGAGCTAAATCTGATTWTTTTTTTTTCCAACAGCAAATCTCTTTCAATGTTATGCAGGTGGTAACTCTGAATAGCAACATAGCATCACAGATTGATATACTGCATGCAGCCATATTGAAATATTGTGTGAACGAGCCATGCTACACGGATTAACAAAAGTCAAGTGTGAGAAAAGAAAGTATCCAGTGCATGGAAAGCCTTCAAAGCATATGGTGCAGCACCTTACTTGCAAAGAAAGCAGCTTTGCATAAACACCTGCTCTTAGGTATTATCTCGTGCTCCTGTTTGGTTTACAGCAGTGTTTCTCAAATCCCAGGCAACAGCCCCCTTGGGAGTGGCAAAAGGGCCCTGAGGAATCCTCCTCGAGGACAGGAAAGTACAAAGCAGGCTGTAATTATTGTCTGGAAGTGTTTGCATTAGGAAGGGAACAGCTAAATGCCTTTAATTGCTGGACACAGCTCAGTGTCCATAAACACTTGTAGCCAGTAATTACAGAGCCTTCTGATTTCCCTCCTCCAGACAAACTGAGCTGCTGCCAATTTAATAGTTGCATAAAGACAGATGATGCAAAAAGGGAGGCCATGCTTTCACAAAGTTTGAGAAACACTGATTTACAGGAATGCATGACTACTTTGGAAGCCAAAAGGCTACAACAAATCCTTCCTCTACTATAGCGTCTAAACACACATGCGCGTGTTCTCCTTATTGGTTTGTTTTTTTTTTTAATTAAAAAAATTGCAGCTATCAGTGTCTTGCTGTTCCTCTTTACTGTAACTACCATACATTGTTTCTAATTCTCAACACGATGATGTGCAGTCAGGCTGTCTTGCCCCAATTAACAAGAAAGATTTAACAAGAGATGCTGTAGCTRAGTCTCATTACTGTTAGGCGATACACAGTTGCATTCTGAGCTTCCTACTGTGCCACACTTAAGATTATAAGTAGTAGAACTAAATAACACCTAGTGAAAATAAAATGATTCAAGTATGTTTTGTGTGGCAGCAGTTTTTGGGTTTTCTTCTTTATTTTGAATTTTCACTTGCTTTCTGCCCGATGAAATTGAGAAATCTATTTTCTTTCACTTCAGATCTTGATGAATTGATTATTTATAAAGCTCAGCACAACCTAAGCAAAATTCTGCTCATGTTCGTAAGGGCAAAAGCAGAGTAGTCATGTACAGCCCCCTGAGACACATGGGCATCAGTGCAGTTTAGGCCCTACTAACGTCTCCTCCAGCATCCAGGTGTGATGTGGAAGAGGAATTTGAGTTCAGCTGCTCCCTTCTGACCATTTCTGGCAGATCCTACCTCTCCTCCCACCATCCTGCTCATGAAGTGCTTCATTACAAATAAAGGATGGAGGTTATACAGGTAGGTGGAGGGCTCTTACTAACAGCCACCACCCCATTTCTGCCTTGGGGGCTTTTGCATGGCAATCTGCTAAGATAAACCCTTGCTGCTTTGTCTTCCTAAATCCTGCCTTGCATGGAGGCAGGGCAAACAGGCGGGGCTGTGGAAAACACTAAAAATTTTCCCATATTCAGTTAGCCTCACTTAGGCCTCCAATTTTCACGTTTAAGTTTGAATTAATTTCCATCAAAAATAAGTAACTCCCGTAGTCCCAATCAACCTAAATTATTCTATGTCTCCAACTCAAGCGTCCTAAACCAGACTGGGAAACAGTTGCACAAATCCTTCCAACAACAAGCTGCTGTATCTGCTTAGCGTAGACCGAGGCCCAGCACCACCACCTTCCCCCAGCACCACACCTTCTGTAAGAGACTCCACCATCTCCGTGGCCTCTGGTACCGCACCCTAAGATCACGCAGCTGCCTCACAGTTCCTGATTTAGTTGACGCCACTGGCCCCTGGAGCGTAACTCCTTGGGGACTGCAGTGTGGCATGAAGCCCAGCCTCCTGCTGCACAGGGTGGCTGCCAGAAAAGGCACATCCTAACTCCTTTGTTGAGGCACAGTGCACAAGCAGGGCAGAGCAGGAGTCAAGGTAAGATTCAAAAATGAGTTCCTTTTCATAGCCATGTCTTACACAGTTTTTATTTTGCCTTAAAGTTGTTACTGTAACATAGTGGGTTGAAAACACCCAAGAGTGACCATTAACAACAGTAACAAAGAAAAAAAAAAATCAAATACGACAGCACAAACTCTCCCACGTTACRTTTCTCTGTAATTTTGGAGGTAGTCTGCTGTTATTAATAAGACTACTATATGCAGTGGTTTTAAATATGGGCCAATCCTACAGAATAATCAGACACGATGGTTAGAAATAAAACCTGGAACTAGGTATCTGGTTGAATTGATTAAACACATCCTAGACATCCCCCCATGTCTGCATGAGGTAGAGATAGACCCGATTACTCTGTACATGATGGAAGATGCGTTTAAGGCTCTGATGCACACAAAGCTAACAAATAGGTACTTAACCTTTCCACAAGGCCTAATTTCAAAAGTAAGCAGCTCAGAACAGCTCTGCATAGCACCAAAAGGCACCCAAGTGCATAGGAATGCTGTTCTCAGCACCAGTGCCTACAGATACACAAAGGCTTTAAGCCATAGTTTTATTCCTGAAAGACCTAAGCAGCTCGATACTTAACCTCACACACGAGGTGCTTCAGAGTTACAAGACGGAGGTACCTGCGACATCTCAGGAACCCCACCTGTTGGGCAGCTTTGGGCCCTGAATGAAAAGCAAAGGCAACTTTCACCGCTTTTAAGTCAGCTGTGGCACTGATGATAGGTTTCACAATGCATAACGCTGTTGCTAAAACTTGGCCCTGAAGTTGCTCGGGCTGAACAGTTTGCCTACATTCCATGTCTGATCTCTTACCACAGCTGTGATGCAGGAAGGATGGCCACCACCAACACATAAGTACCTTTATACGCAGTTCCACTTTGTGTCAGTTTTGAAGATTCAGGTGCTATGCTTGAATTCTTCCAGAGCTGCAGGGGCCACTTACTCAGCAGGGGCTGAAGGCAGAAGCCTGCCCGATGCCTGTTCAGCCAGCCCAGAACCTTCTTGTTTCTGCAACCGGAAAGCAGTGACGCTCCTATCTCGCCTGCAAGCTGAATGCATCCTTTGAGGAAATCAAGCACTCAATCCACACGAGCATTTGGTACATGCGGTTCTTTCACAGAAATGTTAGAAGGGAAGAAGAGATGGAGACCCTACCTGCCTCTCCCCAGATAACATCACCATTGCTGAAAAGAAACATTGGGAGTGATTATCCACAGTGGCTCAGCGGGGCCCTCACAACCAGAGCGCAGAGARGAACATACACAGTACAGTAGGCTACAGGAAGGATAGTGAGTATATGGTAAAACAAGCCCAAACACAGTACTTCAGCCCTTGCATTAAATGTGGGATACTTACMCCCCTCCCATTTTGTTTCCCTAAACTTTCCTTTCCCTGATAGGCTCTTGTTTACATCATACAGTAAAAGCCAGGTGCTKCAGTCCTAAGGGTGAAACATGGCCCGAAGATCTGGTAAAAAGACTTTTAGTAACATTTTACCGAAGCCAACCACAGGCTGCTGAACTGCTCACACCCACCAGGTACGCTGGCAAGCCCCCAGCCTGGCCTTCAGCCCGGCTGCTTCCCACCACAGCAAGCAAGTAGGAAACAGTGATGGGCACAATGTACAGGGTTCATTTCCGTTCATCCAAAAATACAAATGCTGGAGGCCCTGCTGTTCCCTCCATTTTCAAGTGTCATACAAACTTCTTCTATGTGAGGAACTGGAGTTCTCATTGAAAAGTCTCACCTCATTCCCATAGACAGAAAATCTTGGCATTCATTGCATTTAAGACAAATGTTAACAAAAAGGACTTGCCAGAGTGAGTCTTTTTCCCTCGACAAGATGGCCAGATACTCTCAATATCTATGAATGACACTCTGAAACTATTGAGTTCTTAGGAGTCTCTGTGATGTCATTCACAGCTTTTTTAAAAAGCTATTTATTAGAATAAAGCAAGAAATGTCATCTGCATTTGGCTCCAACCCACCAGCTGACTGCTCTTCTCTTGCTGGGGAATTTAAGTTAAAGATTAGCTGAATTTTGTGCAGCTCATTTTAGAAGATTAGAATTACCAGTGAAATTCTCCAGCATGTAATAATCATCTTCTCATCAATGCATATTTTTTAACTACCCAATTATTGCCATATTTAGATTACTCACTGGATTGGGAGCTGGTATTTAATTACAATGTTTCACTAGTGCTTGTACATCCTTAAATCTGCAACACAGACATATCACTTACAATTAACTTTGCAGTAGGTCCAGTGTTAAAGATTCACCTCTCTCATTTAGCCTTCTCAGAGTTTTACAAGTCAAAAATTGTCTAATGCATGATAAATAATGCAGGCCCTGTTTATTCCATGCTGTGCGCAATTTTATGTTGGAATTACAAGCCTCCTTGCCAAAAACGTCCTTGATTCTCCGGCTTCGAGAGAGTAATTGGTACCTCATATTCTTCCCTTTTTTGCACCAATTAAAACCTGCAGGTGCACTAATGTTGTCATCTGGAATCTTGCTGGTACATCAGAGGTTATTTTCACCAAATAGCACACACCAAATGTGTGCTATTAGTAAAATCGGCCCATCAGGGGAATTGTGAATGCTCTGTTTGCTGTTACAGTGCTCTCAAGGCCTTCCAAATATTTTACTAGTGCAAGACCAGACAATAAAGTTTTACCTCTAAAGTAAACACAGGGTGTCATAAAAACTAAGTTCAGTTGGAAATACTACTTTCTCACTCACTAGATGTATATTTGAAACAGACGAATCATTTCTTCAGGACTGTCTCAGATTTAAAGGCCAGACATGACTGTTAAGGTCATCTAGGATCTCCTGCTGAACACAGACCACAAAATTTCTCTTAAGCCCAGAAAATGGGCTTAAAAAAAGAACAACAACAAATTAAAGACTCTCACCAATCTTGAGATAGGCAGCAGAAAGCAAGAGCCACTGATGTCAGTAGCAAATACACCCTTTGATTTAAAAGGGCTGATACTTCACTCACAGTTCCAGCAAAGGAAAAATCCACCTCCATTTTGGAAGTTTTCCAGTGACTAACTACCCTCACTAGAAAAGGTCTTCCTTGCACCACGGGACAATGGCTTAAAAGTACTATAGACACACTGGTCAAAAGTTCCCCAAACTTGTTGTTATGATTCTTTGTTTCCAGTCTATTAAATGATGGGACTACAGTAGGCATCATGGCACTATATGCAGGGCAATATATCTACTTTTATGAGGAACAAATACCACTTTGAGTGAGGAACTCCCAACAATACTGCCTGAACGGGAATTTGGAAAACTGAACTCTGCCATTAATCCTGAAGGAACTCTTCCCAGCCTCTACAGAGAAGTGTCAAATATCTCCATTTTATTTAGCTTTAAAGCTCACTCCTCATTTAAGACTCAACTGCAGTCCCACTAAAACCTTGCTAGACTTTGGGTAATTATTTAATCAGAAAGAACTATTCTTTTGCAGCTTAAGAGACTTCACATTGAAACAGTAGGATATCCAACACTTAAGTGCAGAGAGGTTTCTGTTCAAAAGTCTATGGCACATAGCCCTGAAAAAGGTTACTTTGGTCCCAAGTCCTTCACCTCTAACAAGGTGTCTTGTCTGAGTAAGATGCCTGAAGTAATTAAGGGATTAGTGATACCTTCAGGGCACAGCCTTATTTTGCAAAAAGCAGCCAGGAGCCGTACATTCCCAACGGAGAGGGACCCTGAGAGGAATTCTCTTTTTCCCAAATATGATGAAGATGATACTACCATCCAAACGGATTTGGGCAGAATGGTAGTGTAACGTGGCAGCCGGGGAACAAGGCCATGGCATCCTTTAACATGGTACGTACCTCCTACCATCTGTGGAGGGGCAATGCTTGTACCAGACCCTTGTTCTGAGTATAGGAAAGAGAAAAGACATTCCCTCCATGCTCCCAGCTGTTTCCAGGGCACTTGTCAAAATGCCTGTCCCCACCCAGCCCCCTACAACTTTGGGTGTCAGATTTACAGAAATAAATAACTAAAATAATATTTGAAAATGCCTTTAAATTGTTTGCTCATTTTAACAGTTGTTGAACTGAACAGAAAAAAGTTAAGAAACGACTGAATTCTTAACAACTTTTTACAGCCAGAGATGACCATAAATCATACAATGAACAAGTGTGCACCTGGGAGGGAATTCTGTTTTCACAACATGCAAAACTGATTAAGTGGTAGCACTTCTCCTGGACATATTTGCACACCTCACAGGGAAACACATTGTTTAATACTCTCAAACACTTCTTATTTCACCATTAACCATTAAGCATATACAGAATTGAATAAAGAAAAAACCCCAACCAAACAAAAAGTATCAATAAACATGACAGATTGTAAAACGCATATAGACAAATGCAGTATTAAGTCGATCCGGACTTAATAAACTCCGCATGAAAAACACAAGTCAGGATTTGACTGAACTTCATGGACTTGAAAATTTATATATATAATTTTTTTAAGGGGATGCGAGGCAGGATTGCCATCAGAAACTTGAAAATAAACCCAAACCGCAGCCCTCTTATCAACTACTGTCTGGGCTACTTAGGAGAGGGTAGAGTTGGTTATTTTTCCTCCTGAAGTGGAATTCTGTAAATGTCACTTGGGACTACAGGAAATTTCCTTGAAACTCTAGATAACCCTTCTTACACTGCAACTGGAGAGAAGAGTGTCTGGGGGTAGAGCGAGAGCATCCGCTTATTCCTTCTACCTCATGAATCGTCAGCACCCATGCTGAAACACACTGGGACACACCTATGCTGGGTCACCAACAGAAGAGATATTTCTACATAAACCAGGCAGAGCACACATACGTTTTGGGCAGGCTTCTGTTCTGTTACACCAGGGCTAAGTTCCAGATACTGAATTGCTCTCCTGGCAGAACAGTCCACACCACGCTCTGAAAGACTAAGATCTCAAACAGATTTGACAGTTAATTGCTGTTACATGGTGTAACTAGGATCAGAGTCAGACCACCTAATTTCCAAATACCCCGATTAGAACTGGATGTTAACTACACATCTGTTCAATTTTTTGAATGGATCGGCTTGTGAACTGAATAAACAAGAATCCTGCTATCTCATTTTCACATTTTAGAGTATTACCAGCTTCACCTTGCTTATCCTGAAGGCTCCAGTAAAGCCTCCAGGGGCTAAAGCAGGAAGGACAGATTCTAAAACATCCACAAAACGTTGTAATATTTTGTTAAAATAAAAGCTTTAGTGTTTACAGGCAAGAAAAGGTCTTCATCTTCTGCAGGATTCCACAGCTGCCAAGATGTCTTGCAAAATGCCGTTTCTGTTTTCCTTACTAACCTAGAGAAAGAGAAATTAAAACTGCTGTAATTTGATGAATAACCTCTATATCAGTGTTTACTTCAAAAACAAACAAAGCAGAAATTCAAATGCATTCCTTTCTCAGTGGAGGAACGTTGAGTGTCAAACACCTGTCTTATTCTGCTACTGAGAACACAATAAGCTAAACCCACAAACCTGCATATGTAATTGAATATTCAGTGATCTTTTTGATTTAATTACCCATGGTATTTTGCAGTATTATTCTGGGCTTRAATAACTAACAAGAATCACTTGAAGAACCAGCATGTACTTTTGTCATTACTAGAAATCTTTTCAATTACCAAATATAATTTTCCTACTATAAAGTAGAGTCCTTATGCCTTCAGTATTTGAAAGGGTTGTATTTATTAGGATGACAGACCTAGTCAAAAACATCTGCAATGAAAAAAAATTAAAACAGGCTTAGCAGCGCAACTCTGTATTCCGAGCAACCTTAGCACTGCAGGATAGAAACACCTTGAAAAAGAAATAAGACAACTTGAGAAAGCTGGGGGGCTTTTGTAGCACACTGACGTATGCCTTTGGTTGACCAGTCCATGGAAATGTTGGGCTTTAAGACCAGKACATGTGAAAATCCATATAGTCCAGCGTCCTGTCTTTTGCTGGGCCCGTCTGCATTGCAGCACATGCAGATTACTGATAACTGCCAAGCAAATGGTAGCACTTGCCAGTCAGCTCAGCCCCCCGGTGCAGCAACGATAGAGCACAGGGCTGGCGGGGGCAGGGCGTGTGTAAATTACCCCCTTCTTGAGAGAGCGGGTCCTGATACAGAGCCCTGCGACCCACAGTGCCATGCACTACTAACTCAAYCAAAACCTGGGGAGAAGGCTGGGGTGGTGAAAGGGTTAACAAGCAATTGTGAAGTGTCAGCAAAAGTCTCATTTTAAAAAGCCTCGGAAATTTTCCCCACTATTCAGGACCCTGCAGAGAGGGCAGRAAGAAATCAGACAAAGGAAGATGAGCCAAAAAAAAAGTAAGTGGGTTCATATTTTTAACAAAGTTTGAGAAATGCTGTGTGACGAGGAAGGAGAGACACCACACCATGCATGGCATAAAACTCTCTACCAGGAAGGTTTCACTGCATTCCCTGTAGCTGCATTTAAGATCTATGCACAAGGGTTTGTATCCCGTCCAGTACTACAGTCAATACTGAACAGGAGAAATTATTATTATTATTATTATTATTATTATTATTATTATTATTATTATTATTAAATAGGTGACAGTCCTACCTGAAGAATTTGGCCCTAGGAGCCTATTGCTATTTACAGTCACAGACATCCTAGCCAAATGCTGGAAACCAACACTGTAAAACCTAGAGACGGTGGTCTCACCTACACCACTTGAATTGAAGAGAGCAGATCAACATGGGACTGATGAAAAAGTGACACAAAAAAAAAAAGGGAATGAAAGAGATCTGCCTGAAAATGTTGCTGTTTTTATTAAGTATCATTCCAAGCCTATTATAAGATAAACAGAAAACCCCACAATAACAAAGAGAGCAAGACAACAAAGAATGGAATTGCTCTTCAGTAAGGCTATTGAGAGACCCCAAGGTAAACAAGGCACAGAGAATAGATCAGCCAAACTCTAAATCTCACAGCAAGTGTCCTGATATCCTGACTTTCAAAGGACCTTCTGAAGATTTAATAGCTCTTCCTACTGTCTCACAGCCAACAAAAACAATACTACATTTCATCTATCCCTTTTCCATACCTACATGCCAGAAGTCCAGTGAGAACAGCAGAGAGAAAGTGCCAAGTGCTGGGAAATTTCACAACTGTTTTACAAAGGCTGCTTGATAGATATAAGTCTCCTCTTAAGATCTGGAGACATTCTGTGCAGGCAGCTTTCCCAGAGAGAACAAATCTCCCAATATCTGTACTGAATGTACAAACAGATGGGTAGATTTTTAGACAGGGAGTTGAAAATAACTGTAGATGCTGCTTATACTAAGCATTTAGGTAATTCGGTGGAAACTACCACCTAGACTCCAAGCAGGCAACAGTAGAGGACAAAAGCTTTCTTCCCCTAACTGTTAAAGTACTGTCAAGGAAACCCCTCTTGTACAGTCTGTTCAAATGGAACCTTTTCTTCTTCTGACCCATTTAACTATTTATTTTCTTTCTTAAAAGGCATATGCAACCAAACTTCACTAATGGGTTTCATGGAAGCAAAATTAATAGATGGGAAAATGGGAGAAAATCAGTATGTGCCAGCTGCTAAGGATAATCTGATCCTATTTATGACACCGTGTCTGCAAAACTACACAGACCTGGGCAGTGCAAAAAGAGCCTCTGTAGTTTCACTGGGAAGTTTAGTTCTCAGCAAAATCAAATTGGGCAACAATGGAAAGAAATGTGTTAAATATCAGAGCTCCTATGGTTGAGTGCTCTAAACATAATAAATTAAACATTTGGGACCAAATCCTCAACTGCTTTTAGGGCATCTGGGCCCATTTACACCAGCTGAATATGCTTTCAAGACAGAAGGGACTGTAAAACCCCGAACAGCTGTCTCTATGCACTTAGCGTCAAACATCAGAACTGTCTTCGTGACACTAAGAGAMGGATGAGAAAACTCTGCTGAGTTACTTGAATGCAGCCTAGCTCCATATTAAGTGACAAAGCAGGCGGAACTTTCTTGGAAGGTAGCCACCTACTTCTGCACACTTCCAGGCACCATAAAAATTAGTAAGAAATTACTGACAATGAGCTATTTGGGCACTCCAGGTTGTCCCCATGCCACAGCCCTTGAAGAACCTAGCTGGTAATCCAGTATTTACTTCAGCTAATAACACCTCTGACTCCCCATGGGCAGGTTCTGTTCCTGCTCATGCACACGTTTTAACTAGCTAGGAAAGAGCATGTAGTGTGTCACTAGAGCAAGCGAGACAGATGATCTCCTGCACAAAACTTCAGCATCGCAGGTCTCTGCCACCTGGGAACTATCGCAGTCTGTCACACATTTCACACCCATGCTTTTGGCTAACAGATTCACCAGAGAACTCTATTTAGAAACCTGCACGTCCTAATCTCAGCAGCATAAACAGGATGGCTCATTTTTTTAGTAGTTTTTTTAGCTAGAGAAAACATTGCTCCATTGAAATTTATAGGAAGACTTTCTCTGGCTGTAGTCAGTACTTAAGAGAGAGAGAGACTGGCAGACTGGTACAGCTAACAACCCGGGGCTGAGTGGCACATGCCCTCAGAACATCACCTGATAAAAAGARACAGCGGAAGCCTCAAAAGCTTCCTTGAAAAGCCAAATGCTGTTTTCTAGCACTCTGYTTCCTCTCCTGAGAGGACCAAACGCACACTACCGCCTTGCCGTGACTGCAGCCTAAGCACCAAATGACGGTTACTTTCAGCAAGGCATTCTCTGTTCCCTCTTCCCCAGTCCCACCACTGTAAAGCAAGTCATACAAAATTCACGTTCACGTGCATCCCTGTTCAGTAGCCTGACAACTAACGCACATCAGCTTGTCAGTAGGAAACCTGGGGGTTTATCTCTGAAAGGAAAGGTAGGAGTTAAATGCCTATGTGAGGAAAGGAATCTTGTCTCGTCTTTGCTCCTAGGATTGCTTTAGCATTTAATTAAACAGGCATTTAATTTAAAAAACAGAAATTAAAGATGATGATGGGACCACCAACTGAAAGAAAGCTGAGGAAGTTTTCTGAGCACTGCAGTTTTATTAATCTCACTTTGAAGAAGAAAAAAGAAGATGGAGGCTTTGCTTTCTCTGCAGTAATCAAGATCATTCAGTATAAAGTTGTTGAGATAGTGTTTTCTCCTTCCTCATTCACTTGGATGAAAACAAAGTAAGCATTCTCACTGTGACCTGCATCTGATAAAGAACAGGCTGCAACAGTATACTGCTCTACAGCATATTACCCCTGTTAGTAAGCCAGGATGTGTAAGTCCCACTTACTGAATTTCTAATTTATAGAAATGCACAGTTCAGTTTTGGATATACAGCCTTATTCTCTATTACAAATAGTACACACTGAGCAGAAAAAATAAATCAAAGGAATGGGGGCTCATTTAGCTTGTTTTTGTGAAGCATCCAGGACACTTACAGATGTTAAGGAAACCTCACACATGTATTCCTGTGAACAGGCTATGTTTTGTTGTGGTAACTTTTTGAGAACCTCCCTGTAACTGATCAGAAATGCACTTTGAGGCCCTAATAGTCTGAAAATTATGTCTGTAAAAATAACATAATGAATTCCAAAATTGGTTCACTGACTCCAGAGAAAGTACACTCCATTTACAAGTGTCTTTCTTCTAGAAATCATTTCTGCAAACTCCACTGCTGCCTTTTTTTTTTCTTGAATATGATTACTGGTAATATTTCTGCAAGCCAGTCTGGAAAAAAAAATATTAAAAATCTGACTGTACTTTGAAAGATTTAACTCTTAGGAATAATAAATTCTTAAACAGCAATAATACTACAGCAAGAAAACCTTTTAAAACAACTATATCATTACTTCTACAGCCCCTCACAAGCAAAGCCAGCTGTGCGAGACTGCTACAGTAAGTGCCAAATGTGATTTTTTTTTTAATAAGGTGGACACCTGCCCATTAAGAATAAAATGGAAAGTAAAAAACTTATGTTGTACAAGCTACCCACAGCTATCCATTGGTAGTAACAATTAGTTTTTAAACAGAGACAAATACAAACCAGCAACATAGAACAGAAGGCTCTTTAAGGATATTAAATATTACTCACATTGAACACTTTAACATCTTTCCTACTTCTTATTTCTTCAACAAGATCCAGTGGCTTTCCCTTAGGTATTGGAATAGTTCCAAGCACCACGGTCCCTGAACCAGTCAGCGTTTGACGAACAGCTTGAATAAAAGSCTGGCTGAAGAGTTCCATTTTACCAATCTCATCTATGACACAAATTTTTTTCTCTGCATCACTGCCATGGTTTACCTGTGGAGAAGTGCATCAAGAGACTGTAAACAACACAGAACTTAGAACAAGCAACAGAAATAATTTCTATGCTAATGAAAGAAATACCTCCAAAAGAAATCAATCCCATTTTAATACTGGGGAAAGTGGAAGAGTCAAAGCTGCTGCTGGTAACTGACAGACTTACAAATCTATCATCTCTATTTCAGCACAGATTTTTGGAAGATGACAATATATGTACAGCATAAATACCAACTACAATAGGAAAYATCCATAATATCAGCTTTCCTTCAAAGCAAAATTCTCACAATAGTCCCATATGAGCTATTTGACAATTAGGAACTGCACTTTGCCTACTAGCAGCTCTCAATGAATCTAAGGGACACCAATTTTTCTAAACTTCACTCCAGCCATCAAATTATGCATTTAGAATCATAGAATCCTTAAGGTTGGAAAAGACCTCTAAGATCATCGAGTCCAACCATCAACCCAGCACCCATGCCCACTAAACCATGTCCCGAAGCACCACATCCACACGTTTTTTGAACACCTCCAGGGATGGTGACTCCACCACTTCCCTGGGCAGCCTGTTCCAATGCCTGACTACCCTTTCAGTGAAGAAATTTTTCCTAATATCCAATCTAAACCTCCCCTGGCGCAACYTGAGGCCATTTCCTCTCGTCCTAGAGGAAGATCAATATCCACACAACACAAGCATTAAAAAAACAAACTTGCATTAAATCTAGATTTGGAAGTTCCTCCTCTTGTAGCTGGGTCAAAGGCGGGTCAAAACTAGCTTTTCTCTCAGAACAACTAGCTTTCTTCAAAGCTATCTGGGTAACAACCAAGCCATTTCCAAGCCTCACTCACATCAGAACAGTCATCTTCCATTTCTTTGTCGAGATATAGCTTATTCTRTAGTCCCAGCCATCCCCCTGGATCGTAGGATAGGCACCATACTAATGATTAACCACATCTGTGGTTTGTTTGCCTTTTTCATGAAGTGAATACTGTGCTAAACAGTACCGTGCTGCAGACTGGTGTGAGCAGCAGGGAAGTCTAGGAGAGAACATGGGTGATTGCCACTGAGGGAACGGCAAGGAACTATTGGAAGCAGAGGAAGTATTCAACAGAAAAGGAAGTGCACTGCCTACACTCTCTTGGTAAAAGTAACTGAGAACTGTACTCCATTACTTACAGAAGTGAGGAGGAAATCAGCTCAAGTCAAAACATCACTGTAGATCCATGAACATATACCAATACCAACCATATAATACAGAACTTAAAAAAAAAGGAAAAAAATTGAAATCTTTTCCCTTGTGAAGGCAAAGTATTTGCTTGTGGCAAAGTGGAAGAACTGTATAACATGCATCCTAAAATTTTTCCAAGCTAAGTCCCTGCTGAGTAGCTGTTTTATCTAAAATCCTTTCATAGATCAGTGAGCTAAAAAGCCAATACCAGTCACGAGGTGACACATTGAGAAACACAGCATTTTGCTTTGAAAAAAATCCTCAGTCCTGCCTGGTAAAGTTTCCAGAACCAGAGAGATCACCCATTGTAGGATCTACCCCTGTTCTCACGAGATCCAAGCCTTAAGAGATGAACCTGTCCTCAAGACTACGTGGGCACATGCCCACTCCGTGCTGCTCTCTGATCAAACCAGACCATATCTATAACTCTCCTGCCCTCATTCTTCATTTGTCTCTTCTTGTTTCAGCTCTATGATCTTCCTCACTCTCCTCCTCTCCCATTTTGTGCCACCTACATGCATGACCACATTCCCACAAAACTGATTAACAGYGCTTTCAACGAGAAGAGGGTCAAGCACTGTCCGACCCTGCTGGCCCCTTTTCTTCTTCTCTTCACTCTCTTGTACTTGCAGAAAGCTATAGAACAACCAGAAAAATTCAACACTGCTAACACCCTTCTAGCAAGATCTCTCCTGGACTTCACATTAATGCAGCAGTAAAAYGATTCTGAGCACAGCACTGGTTTAATGAAGTCTTTTTTATTAAACTGCCCTTCTATTTACTAACATAGTAAATAAAGTTACAGTGAAATTAAACATATAAAAATTGTCCCATTTTATTCATATTTCCTTTCTCCCTTGCCCCCAGCATCTTTGCTTCCCTACTCTCAGACATCATTCTTCCTTTACAAAAACAAGAATCAGATCCTCAATCTCATTTTTGCTCCTTGCACCTCTTTGGTTTTTTGTTCTTTCGAAGTTCATTAAGAAGTCCCTTCTTCCTTGGCCCCTTGAGCTTTGGCAGTGTAGAAAAATCACAATAGGATTTTTTTAGTAGTACAGTTCAGCAGCTGCTGCACACTGTTTGTGATATGTTATTGTCAAAATCAGATCTGTTCTTGCTTAATTTTGGAGAGAGGAAGGTTGGAGTGAGAGAGAGGAAGGAGAAGGAAAAAGGCAGTAACAGAAAGTTAGGAGAAGGATAAGAAAAAGACTGTGTAGAAAGTCTTGTCACAGTCAGAGCACTCCTTGCACAGCAGGCTAAATCCCAAATTATCAGGCTGCCATTATCAGTTAAAACCTACCAGTCTGCAGGTAATTATACAGTGGTAATAAAAGATAACCGCTGGATTCAAGAAACAGATGCTTCTACTGGACGAAGAYGGGAATCAGAGCAAGAGTGGAAAAAAGACTGTAAAGAAGAAGAGCAGCAGCAAAAGCCTTTTTCTTGGACCCACTGACCCCACCCAGTTCTGCGTGGTAAGCCACTCGTACATTTTGTTTGCCTTCCAATACACAAGACAGTGGTATAGGAAGAAACTTCCTATCAGCTATCTCTCAAGCCAMGGAGGTCTTGCTCACAGGACGATGTCAGATCAAGAATGAGAGGCGATTGCACTCTCTCCAACAATAAGCACAAGAGAACAAGCCAGATTTGCCCCTCCAGCTTCCTGATCCTGAAGTCAGTCAGAATCAGCRGATACCCAAGAAACAGGCCATTTATTAATATCAAAAACTAGTGCTCTAGAAGGGCCTTCCAATAACACTGATTATCATGAAGCATCAATTTTTCAGCAGCTTTCAGAGAATACTCACATTTCTCAGCATAGGTAGAACCAACTGCTCAAATGAAAGAAGGTCCACAACATACTGTCCGACCCGATGTTCACGTCTTGAAGTAGAAGAATCCRAACTGAATTTGAAAGAGAGACACACAATTCCTTCTAAGTAATGAATTTAGCGAGAATTTACTGCAGTTATTTCAAGTGGATTTATGAGAAGTTATCCTAATATGTCAAATCCCCTTAATTTGTCTAMGGAAAGAAACTCTGTAAACCATCCATTAAGTCATACTGCAGATAGCACACTTTCAGATAATAAATATACCATAAGCTACCTTCACAATTATGTAAGCTCAAATTTGAACGGTGTACGGAAGGACAATGGGATCTAAAAGCCAGCAGGTATATTTACACTGAAATCAAAATACATGCCTGCAGTTCAGATCTTTGGATTTGGTAATGGGACACTGCAGATAGCATCACAGCAGTAGCCCAAGTATCAGTATGGGCTGCAAAACCCTTAAACAATCTTGGAAAAATACTCAGTTTGCTTGTGCTGCATCACACTATCCTAGGTGAACTCCCTTTATTAGCAGTATGCAAATTATTTAGTCAGATCAACTACATCTGAATGAGGCGCTAACGTCTCACCTGGACCTAGACTAAGTTTTGCACAAAGCATGAAAAGCTAAGTCTAGTGAATCAGGAGAGACTGTGAGCCCCTCCGCACTTCGGAGGTCCCTCTCTTAGTGGGGCTCCGAAACCCTCTTTTTCTTAAAATTCACATGTGGGTTTTGTGGGCCAGTCAGTGGCTCTTTAAAACAATGTTATATGCAATTTCCCTTTCACTTTCCACTTCTGTCCCCATAAATTAGCTGGTGGAAACAAAAAAAAAAATCTTCCTCCCTACCTACAATAAGCTACTCATTGTATCCCAAAGACACTGGGCCTCACAATAAGAGGCTCGGCAGTGCTTCCTCTCTATCTGGTGTAAAATAGGCAGTAAGAGAGAACACCCTTCCCTAGCACATTTTCAGTATTTCACTATGCAATAGAGACACTGTCTAGATACACAATACAGGTATCAGCCAGGACAGGAGAACTGAACAAAGAACCTGACCATGAAAGCCACATGTGTGCTGGAAATCACCTTCTGGAGGAGCATTTAACATGCCGACAGACTGGAGCAGAAGCATAAAACAATAAGCCACTTACAGTTATTAAAATCTCAGTACCTGACTCTAGATAAAGGTCCTCGTTTTCCAGACAAAGTGACAACATCAAATCCTGTTCTCCTGCCACCTTCTCTAACTTCCTCTGTGTAAAATCCATCAATGGGAATGCCCGAGGATTTTAGAGCTTGAGTGACTTTCTGGATCAAAGTAGTCTTTCCAACYCCTAAAAATAAAGGGGAAACAAAATGCACACAGCATTAATCTTCTTCTCCACTAAAAGCTCATTTTTAAACACCACAGAAATTATTCAGTTCAGCAGGAACATGGATTACTTTTTAAATTTGCAAATTGTTTTTTTTTTTTTAAATGGTAGGAAAGGAAAGAACAGAAACACCTTTTAAAGTTCATCTTGTACTGACATTGTAATGTTTTATTAGTCTTTAAGAAGTATGACTACAGTGAAGTCACAACAGAATGGTAAAAATATCCCAGGTTACCACTAAACTTGTTAGCTTAGATAGTGTGTGGGCAGGCCACAAAGCTTGCCCCAAGGCAGGTAAATACACGACAGCCATACTGTTACACAACTGATACCCAAGCTCACTGGAAGACTGACTGATGAATCTCCCTTTCTACCACTGCTATTCACTACTTTTTAWGAACAGAGCTGAGTTCATGCCCCTGTCAAAATTTAGGTCAAAATCGACTGCTATTACCAGGAGTCTAACGGGCACAAAGGACACGCTACTTCTGTTGATGTCCTAAAAATCAGAAGCACTCAGCGCCCCTGAGATATCAGGTCCTACAAGGTATTTCCAACAACAGAAACAAGCTTCTTATGGTAATTGAAGTAAGAGAGGTTTTGACTAGATACAGGTAAAAGGTTTTTTATCATGAGAACAATCAAGCCCTGGAACAGTCTGCCCAGAGAGGCTGCASAGTCTTCACATCCTTTGAGTTTTTCAGGACCTGACTGGATAAAGCCTGGAGCAACCTGGTCTGGCCTCATAGCTGACCCTCCTTTACACCTCCTGAAGTCSCCTCTCACACGAATTATCCTGTGGTCCTATAATCCATTTTCTTACCCTAAGACAGATCCTTAAAACCCTTGCCACCTGATGTCTCCTAGCACAGTTTGATGTACCTTCCACAATGTGAACGTTGGCCATGTTCCAGACATCCTCTCAGTTTCCACAAAGGAGCTATTTCTTCTCCTTTGCCATTGTACAAGTACATCCCTCGACAATCTCCTTTTAAACTTAACTTTATTGCCTCTCACAAAACTTACTGTTATCACTTCATATATAATCATTGCTGTCAAAAAAATCAGAAGATAGAAAATATCCTGCAGAATAAACCTTTAAATTCCTGGAGACAACAAATATAAACCAAATGTGAGATGCCTAAACATGCCAGCAGAAATAATTTCAACATGCACATACTAAATTCCACCCTTAGATTTTAAGCAGATTGAGGAACTACTTTCCTACCAATCAATATCAATGGCAAAATATTCTGTGGCTTCAAGAGCACCTAGTCAAAACTATTAAGCAAACTTTTCAAAATTGAAGCCAAAGGGATTTCTGGCATTTGAACAACAATAAAATTACAAATGTGGCACCATCAGTATCTACCATCTTTCCAGGGCCTTGTCTGTATAAGCAAATTTATACTAATTTGGCTAAGTAGATTTGCTATCTCTGGTTACCTTCATTCAGTAAATTGCCAAAGAAAGCAAAAGCGATTCAAACTAAATTTAAGAAAGCTTCAAGTTATACATTTAGCTAATCAAAACAGTACACTCAATTTTAGTTAAATGAACAGAGACAAGGCCTAAGCAGGCCTAACCTCTGTGTCTCTCGGAGGGCTGCCTTTATTCAGTGGATAGAAAGACAGAATTAAGTGGGTAGAAGGTATCGCCATCTCAGCCTAGCGGTAGCATTTTAAATCAATTCCAGACAAGTATCTGCAAAACGTTTACAAAAAGGACGATTAGGCCCACTGCTTTACTTCCAGACCACAAAAGAAAGCTTTGCAATCATAACTGGTTTATTTCTTTATCAACCTTATAGTTTGACCCTCATACTCTACACCCCTCTACTTCCCCAATAATCAGATTCCCCTACCATAATAAACTACTCCACCGCTTCAATCAAGGCCTGCCCATCTGGGACACGAATTATTACCTATAACTGAACATTACTTAGGTTGGAAGTGCTAAATCACTACAATTAAGTTACAGAAAAGATGAGCGCTCAGAAATTATTAATGGCTGCAGTTTAACTGAAGCAGGATTAATTGTCCAAGAGTCTTTCCCCCCCGCCCCCAACACTGAACTGAAGGGCAGGAGCCAGGGACAAAGCAATAGCTCCTGGAAAGATACATGAGATGGGACTGGACGGAGAGCTAAAATGGACTTTCATTAGGAACAAATTAATGAACGCAGCAGCTCTGACMTCAACAGGCGACACCCGGGGCGGGGAGCAGCTACAGGCCTGCACGCCGGCGGCCGGGGTTACCTGGCAGGCAGCTGCCGGGCCCGGCTGCAGCCGGAGGCGCTCCCGGGGCTCCCTCACACCCGGGGCCGGTGCTGGGGCCCGCCAACTGCTGCCTTCCCCTGGCTCTAAGCGCTTCACAGCCCCGCCGGCCCCGCGCAGGGCGGCTGGCTAGACTAGACTAGACCAGGCCAGGCCAGGCCAGGCCAGGCCAGGCCGAGCCGAGCCGAGCCAGGGCGCAGGACGGCCCCAGCGGCCACGCCGCCTTCCCTCGCCCCGCTCCCCCGGCTCCTTCTGCCCCCGTTACCTGGGGGTCCCGTGAGGAAAACGTGCTTGGACATGGCAGCGGGGCGCAGGCCGCGCTCCGCCCTCTCCCTCACCCGACGCGGCCCGGCTGGCGGGAGGGCCGCGCCGCACCGCCCCCTCGCTCCGCCCCTGGCCCGGCCGCGCACCGCCTCCGCCTTCTGCCCGCGGGGAATCGCTGCCCGCAGCGCCCTGCTTCGCAGGGAGCCGCGGGAAAGCGGCGCCGAGCTCTGCCGCCGCCGCCCCCCTCATAGCGGCGCCGCGGGAGGTGCCCGCCCCGCGGCCCTGTCCGGCGGTGCCTGACATGGCGGTTCTTGTGGCCTTGAATCACAGCGGCCGACGCGCGATTTTAATCGGCCGGTCCCGAAGAGGTGTCGGGCGGGGCCAGCGCCCAGGCAGGCAGCGCGTGGCGCGCCAGCCCTGGCAGCTGCTGAGGGGAGCCCGGCCTCTCCCGTGGCAACCCCAGGGCGGGGATTACTCCAGAGCCGCCCCGGGCAGGTGTCTGCCGGTGSGCCGGGGTCTTCCCGCCCCGAAGGCGGGAGCCGCTGCGGCCGGAGGGYAGGGCGATTGACGCCGAGGGACGGGCCCTTCGCCGCCTGTGGCGGCCTGGGAGGCGCGGCCCGAGGGTGGGCCGCCGCCGGGGTGTTTCCCAGAAGGTGGACGTTATTTAAGGTTAGGGGAGAGGGGAAAAAATAATTGATTTCCTAAATGTGGGTCAGCATTTTCTTTATCCAGTCAGCTTGACCTATTTAATTTCTGAATATGTTAACAAAGCTCTCCCTAGAGCTTTTTACCCGTTTCAGTAAACAACGTGCTCCAGGATGCCGCAAACTGGTCAATTAAAAGACAAACGGGTTGTTTGATACCTCGATGCAGACAGCAAATGTAACTAGGGGGTTAATACACAACTAGGGGATTGTTACAAATCTGAGCGAATTGGGTCACAAATGAAAAGGTTTGGCAGGTTTAACAAAGACGCTGACAGACATCTGTCCGCATCCCAACACGCCTTATGCATGTGGCCTCCTTATTTGTTTGGACTTGGGTGATGGAGAGCTGTAAGAGAGCAGGGGAAAGGWTTTTTGTGCACAGGCAGAAGTCTGGGTGAGGCAATGCCTTGCCACCGAGGCGTATCAATCCCTGCCTGGGCATAAGCACCAAAATGGTTACCCAGAAATACTGAGCTATGAAAGGGGTACATCCTGATTGTTGCTTGCTTCAGCTAGAATGGTTGTCTTAAGGTTCAGCACATCTTTGTCTGGCTTTCATTTTCAGTAATTTCCCAATGATTTAAAGGTTATTCATCATTTTCACAGAGATAATGAGTATCCTTTTTAGCCAGATGAAATGTGTAGATCAGCAGGTAGAGTGTACATCACAATAGAGAGGTATGTCCATAAATTGAATGAAATGTTTTTGATGTGTACATCACATATGGCCACTCTTCCTTGTATTGTTTTATATTCTTAGCAGGATGAAGAGCAACCCTCTATTTAGTGATTCTGCATCTTTAAACATACAATACTTCCAGGTCAGCTAGGAGCAGCATCTGTGTAGAACGGTGGGTCAACTAAAAGTGTGAGGGATGCAATCAGCTGTTTCACTGCATAGTAAGAGTACCTTGTACCACTGCACTTCTGGCTTCYGAGGAAAACAAAAGTCTCTTTCAGTCTCCAGTTACGTTCCAGTTAAGGGTCAGCTGTGAGGTAGAAATGTTCATCACCACTTTCAGAAGGAGAAATTGCAACAAAGAGATGTTAAGAGGTGGGGTTAATAATTCATTTGGTCCCTCGGGTGGCATGCAGAACCGGAGCTGATGCCTAGGATCTCAAGACAGTGTGGAGGGAAAAGAAGGTAGGTGTGTCGCAGAGGTGATCAGAACTAGTATAGCTTGCCAGTATGAAATGTGGGGAGGATGCTAAGAAACACTCCCTACCCCTAAATCTGATGCAATGTTTCAGGATGGTAGAGGAGTATTTCTCTTTAGCTGGGATTTATAAACCAGAACCTTTTACAGCTGCTCTATAATTGCAGGTGAAGCACTTCTGCTTTATGTAATAGGCTACCATTTACTCAGATAGTAGGAAACGTATCCTCTTCAACTGCAGCCTCAAGTTGAGGGCTTTTCACAGGCTTTTCCTGTTAAGGCTGAGACATGGCACAGCCACAAATTCAAGCTGATTGGGMCAGACAGAGCACAGTTAAGAAATTAATGTAGAGGAGGGAAGATCTAGTTTCTGCCCTCAACAGCATTGTACAGTCACTGGATATATTACATATGGTCAATTCACTGGATAKATTAGATATGATCAGTACACTTCTGTTTTATGTAAAATTTGGGGAGTCATGAGAAGCAAATTTTAAGTGTTACGTACGAGCAGACCAGGGATTGTCTGTATCAATGTTTAGAACATCTGTACCTTTCTTTGGCCTAGCTACTTCACTGGATCTGGCCAGAGGTCATTTCAAARGGGAGATCATAACTCCGAATTCTTGTTTGCCTATTCTCTGCTTTCACTGATGACCACATTTAGTTAATTTATCTTTATGTTAAACACAATGACTTTTATTCCTCATTTCACATGTTTCATGCTTAAATACTTAATTAAAAAAACTTGACAACTGTGTCATGCTTCTTGGGGGGTAGGAGGGTAGACAGGTGACAAAGACAGCTTCCCATGTCATCTAAAATGAAAACTGCATGTTCGTAGTTTACATTCCAGTACTTTGTTTTGTGTTTTTTTCAGGAGCAATGAAATTGTGATGTTAAGTTATGGCTTCCTGCGGGTGTTTGTCAGCCATCTTTAATCTAAAGAAAGAACCACAGAGAAGAACTGCATATTTACTAGACTATTAACACAAGAACAACACTTTATAACTGGCTACTTCACCCTTGCCCTGAACTTCCTGCACAGAGCTTACTGTGATTGATTTTACAGGTAGGTTTTCTATATAATATTAAACTATTTCAGTCTATTGGCTAGTTGCCCAGGCAGGCCACATAAAGAGACCCAAACAATATTGTTTTGTTCGACATAGAGTTTTACTAGGTTTTATAAATCAACCTTTCATTTTCAGAAGTGCATGTGGAGAATTTTAGGGCTATCACTACTGTTTGACAGAACCCTTGATTTCTGGTATCATAGTCTAAGAACCATTTCATCCTGTTGTCATTACAGGACTCTGACAGTTATTTCACTGTGTGGCTAAGACTTTGGTCTTGCAAACAAATGTGTTAGTAAAGCAGTTGCAGCATCAGGGCTTAAATTAGTTAGCATTCTACTTTGATTTCCATTGTAATTTGTACCGTAAAATGTTCTCTCCTTCTGGATGTTCTGTCTAGGTTGAAGTCATTTAAATGCACCAAAACCAGGAAGTAGTTATGCCAGTTGTGCTTTTGTAGAGTTTTGCTGTTAAGAGTGCCTTATGTTTGCTAAATGAATTGGAAGTGTTACGTATATTTCCTCAAAGATTTACTATTTAGGTTTGTTCCCTTTGATATATCTCTTCTATAATCTAGTGACTGCATGGAACACACAGGTTGTTCAAGAAGCACGAGCTGCTGCGTGCAAGTTGTCTCCTCTGTAGCTGTATGCTGTAACCAGTAGTCTTTGGAGTCAGCCTGCGTGCTCTCCTGATCATGGGATTTTGGCATTCTTGGCTGGAGATGGTTAGCTGAAATAAGTAGAAACAGCACATATCCTAGCATTGTAGGTAACTCTAGAAGAAAATAGACAACATGGGTTTTAGTCCTTTTAGGATGAGGGGAGAAAAACCCAGCTTTTCCTCTTCCAGTATGGGTAGCTTAATTAGTAGTCATTTATTCCTAAAAGGTTGCCAGCTCAAAATATTTTCCTGTCCAACTACCCAGACTCTGTTTTTGCTAGGTGAGGGTCAGTTAAATTCAACTCATGCTGAATTGAACTGTATGGTTGGGCAAGGCCATTAAAGAAGTATTTACAAAAGTCTGGTGCCTGGAARAGACCCCCTCTGGAGTATCAGGGGCAGGTTGTCATTCTGAGTGACCTGTGGAGACCTCGGAAGGAGCTGCCAATCATTGTTACAAACTGCTAGCTAAGCCTGGGGAAGTCTGCATTTATTGCTAGATGTTCACTAAAAGAAACTTGGATAGAGTTCTAGACCTTTATGTTGAATTGGGTGAAATTAATTAACTTCAAGTTTCCAGACCAGTGGCTAAGAAAAGAGGTCGTTTATGACATTTATGGTATTCCCTAGAGTAGAAGCTAGAAGGAATGAGAGTGTAATCTACCATCTCTGACCTGCACCCTCAACTGGGCAGTAGTTTACTTTCCAGCACTCTGCCTCAAGGAAGGCTCAGCACATTGTTACAGTTCTAGCCTTCGGTTTATCTGGTGTTAGGTTTGGAGTTTTTTCCCCCCTCATAGGAGAGAGAATGGTTAGGTTGAAACGCTTTTCTTGCTCACCAACAGAACTTGTCTTCTTGATTCATGGTACCTCAAGTTTGTACAGCATTTTGCTTATATCAGGATAGGGAAGTACACTTCGTTTTTTAAGAGATTTAATTTTAGGGAGTTCCTTGTTTTGTCCTTGTTCTCACCTGCAGAGAATGCTCCTGCTCACAGATGGGGGACCTAGCTGTATCCCACTGGCCATCTAATGATATTAGTGATGGTATTTCTGACTTGACTATGTTTTGCGTGTGGAGTGATCATGGTGTCAGCAGGTATCTGAGAATAAGCATTGAGCATCTACAGCCTGCCAGTCTTTAATCTTAAACTTCCCAGAGAGATAAACCATTAGCCACCTCTAATGGCTTAAGCCTCCTCTAGATGAAAACTGCAGTACTCCGTCTATCCGTGGTTTATCTATGGATCTTTTGTGTGTGGTTCATGCAGTAGAAATCCTTTATGTTCCATCAATGGTTGTGTTCCCCAGAACAGAAGAAATTCCTGAAAATAGAGACATGAGAAATAAATTATATCAAATGTTATAAATACCCTCTATATGGAAGTTGGAGAATATTTCTGAAATTGAATTTAGTATTGTAAACAGATACCAACCCAACCTTCAAAGAATCTAGTCCATCTCTACCAGCATAGCATGGTGAACCTCCTGGGCAATTGCAGCCAGTTTGGCAGAGAGGAAAAAGTAAAAAATCTAATATGTTGCTATACATTTTTTTATACACACATGTCTGGATATAAGAGGAAGACCCTTTTAATGGTCTGAGGGGAATTATGCAGCATAAACAGAATCCTTACTAGGCAGGAGAGAAGCCACATAGAGCTCAACCCATAGCATAAATCCATAGGAAACCAGGTTTCATTGTTTCCGTTCTCAGTGAAACAGCTTGCTTGTTTGCTCTTTTCAGTAATCTCCCACCTCCTACTTCTTCAAGAAGGAAGTAGTGTTCTTGAAACTGCATGACATTTTATATGGTATTCTTATATTTTTAGTAGAAATAGCAAGAAGCATTCACTCTGGAAAAAAAATCCAGCTTGGTTTGTTACGRGATGATAAAAATAAATTTACTACGTTAATCTGTTATTTTGACATAGATACTCACTTGCAAATTTCAAGTTTCAACTGAATTCTGCTGCGTGCTAGATGTCAATGGAATAACCTGTAATTGAGGAAGAACTTCATTGCAATAGAGAATAAATTTGATCATATTGCTAAATTTTTCAATTGCTGTTTTTTAAGGTGTAGCAGTTTTGTCAAGAAAATGTCATTCATGTGATTGTTGGTTTACACAGGCAGGAACGTAAGTGAATTTCTATACTACTTTGAGTGACAGTTGGCAGAGTGCTTGGTACAAGCTGCTCTACTGGAACAAGTGCATCAAGCAGTAATTCATGTAAGACAGTTCATTCAGAGAAACCATAGGATRAAGTGAATACAAAAATCCCAGGAAAGTGAAGCAAATTATCTCCCACTGGGGCCTAATCTCCTTAAATGCAGAAAAAAAAAATACTCAAAGTTAACAGGCATGAACAGTTAAGAGAATACAAAGAAAAGCTAAGCCAATCCAACAAGCTGTAGATATATATGTATTTAGAAGAATGTAGTTTTCAGATTTACTTTCCTCAGAGATGCTCCTTTTTTGATTAACAACTTCTATGCATAAAGGATGCAGTGGTAAGCCCTGCAGTATACTGGTGGACAAAGATGTTCCAGGAAGGCCTTCATGTCTCTTTGGCATCCACACAGAAGAGGGCAAATATGGAGTGATCATGTAGGCTGTTAGCAATTGCTGAATCTGGTAGCTTGAGAGAGGAGAGGCTGCTCCTGCTCCATGTTCACCCATTCAACCGGTAGTGAGACTGAGCACGTATTCCCAATAGACACCACACACAGTGTATGTATATAGGTACACACGATTGGCCATGCAGATCAACACCAACAGAAAACAGTAGCAATGGATTCATCCTGTTCCCCTCTCTGGCTGAGCAGGGTGAAAGCCCTTTAACAGAAAATATACGTACCTATATATATATATACACACATACATACAATATAGATCTATCCAGAACTGGCCTTAGACAGTCTATCCAGTAGCTGGCTCCTGGATTTCCTACTCTCCCCGGTTGCTGGCAGCTGGATGTACAAGCCCCTGAGGCTTGCAGCCCCACTCCAGTTGCTGTTACTCAGACCCTCTTGTGTACACACACACACACACACACACACAACCCCTATGAACTCACACACAGACAGGCACACGATGGATCCTCCAGGAACTGGCCACAGACATTCAGTCTATCCAGTAGCTGGCCCCGGATCCTCTTGTCTCCGGCTGCATTGCACACAGACACATAAATGCAAACAAGTCTCTCAGTAGACCCCCAGATTTCGCAGTCTCTCCAGGAGCTGGTTTGGACTACCGGATTCCTCCAGTAGCCAACTTTCATCCCCTCTGGTCTTTCCAGTATCTGGCCCAGACTTGTGGCTGCTTTGATACCTGGTTCCAAACCTCTTTATCCTACTTGCATGGTAATCCAGCTTCAGTTAATGATCATACACCGACATGTGCACCCACAAAATAGGCACACACTCTGGCCTCTGAGGTTGCTGGCACCCCAGACACACAGGTCACTATGACCTGTGGTGCTCGCTTCAGTTGCTAGCCTTTAGACCTCCATATGCTCTGMTGTCTCCTAGTGCTTGCACCCTAGACATGGTGGCCCTTATGACTCATGGTACCCTCTCCAGTTRCCGGCACTTAGACCCCTCACTCTCTCCAGTTGCTCCTATGACCTGTGGTCTGACTCCAGTTTCTGGCACTTAGACCTTAGACACACAATGGCACACAGAATAAAGGGTCCCCTCACCCAAGAGAATACTTTAAAATGGAACTTAGTAAGAAGATGGGACAGACTGCACTGATCAGCTGCAGGGCATGGACAGATAAGAGTGATGACCAGCAACCCGTTTACATACAACTGGCCACTTTTATCCCTCTATTTTTCCATGCTTGTTCCTCCCCAAACCACCTTGATCCCTCCTTTTCCCCACCTTTGGTTCATCCCCTGAACATCCCATAAGTCTGGTAGAATCCCAGAATGCTCTTGCCTTACATCCCATAGYGAGTCCCATACCTCTGCAGGCAGTAATCTCCCTCAGTCTATAAGGTGTTCTGGAGAGGTTTTCCATTGACTCACCTTGAGGGGTTCCACACTCTGGCTGTGGGCTGATCCCCCTCCTRTGATGGCTCTGGAGAAGCTGAGGCAGGAGCCTCTGATGAGGTTATTGGGGTTCCCCTGCCTGCCACCGTGCCTCTGTGCTCCTTTGTGTGCATGGAGACAAGCCTTTAATCACAACCGAACAGATGAGGTGAGCAGACAAGCTTTTTTTTCTGCCTTCACAAAGCATTTCAGGAGGCGATACAGTCTATCCCACCTCTTGCTGGGTGAAATAACTTCAGTCTTTCATAAATGGGCAAAAGGATCCAATGTCCTGCCCCACTGGCTGAATCTGCAGGTAGTACAGTTCCTCACTGCCTGTCATTCAGGTCTGCTTTCAAAAGTATACCAAGCCTGGTTTGCTGTGACTCTGCATATTTACAATGAGTTGCATTGTTTTCCCCCACACCKGTCATTTTATTGCTAGCCATTCTGTATCATGAAGTACTTCTGTAACTCTTGCCATTCAGCTCTTGTTTTCTTCTRTCCTGAATAATTTAGCATCAGCAGCAAACCTTGTCACTTTACTGTCCACTCTTTTCTATATAATCTCTGATGAAGTTGAATAAAATAGCCCCTAGAGTAGATTCAGGTGGACATCTGGTGATGAACTACTTCATTGTGAAAAATGTCCATTTACCCCTACATTTTCTTTCTTGTATTTTATGCAATTATTTATCCATAATGAGATTATTCCATGGTAGTTTGGCTCTCCAAAAACCTTAGGTGAGTGGCCTTTTCAAAGGCCTTTTGGAAACCCAAGTGGACTTTGTCATTCAGATTATCTAATTCCACGTACTCCAACAAAAACCAGGAGATCTGTGAAACATGACTGGTTTCTTGCTAGGACCAGACACCACATTCTTGTAGTAAGTCTCCAGGCATGGGTATGTCAATAGGTGGATTCTTGCTAGCAACGAGGAAGAGCAAATTATACAYGTGGCCCCTCAGCTTCAAGAATTTAATTTCTCAGACACTTAGTGTCCCATTTGTTTTTTTAAATTAGTTATTAGTTTCAAAAGTTATTAAGTCTGAAGAAATGGAGAGACAGCAAAGCTACAAAATCTAATTTCCATAAAACAGGAAGGTTTTGATTTTTCCAGCCTTACACTAGTGATACCTTGAAATGATTTCAGTTAGATTTTATTATCCAGTAAGATACTAATCAGCATAAATGAAGTCGGCAGAAGGATCCATAAATTGTTTTCTTGGTTTTCTGTATGTTCAGTTTGGGTTAAAGGTTTTGATCATTTAGGATCAGCAGAGACCATTATGCACATCTACTCGTATCTGTGTTATAACAGATGCCATGAAATATTACCTACTTATTGTGTGTGGAGCTTAATACATTATGGTTGTTTGARGGTTTATCTTTCAGAAAGCCATCCAAGTGGGATGCTGAGGAATCTACCAACACATTTCAATAAAATATTCCAGTAGTTAATTACCTTCATTTAAAATTTGCATTTTTCTTCCTGTTCAGATTTTTCTAGCTTTGGTTTTCAACCAGTGAATCTTGTTATGTCTTTGTCTGTTTAATTAAAGAATCCGGATGCTGTTCTACTAATCTGATACTATGTGTGCTTACCTTTGTGTCAATATCAAAGAAATGCCTGTATGTTTCTCTTGTTACACCTTCCCCATCACCCTGGTTGTTAGTTTAAGGGAGATCCTGTACCCCTGCTCTTGTTACAAGAACAAACAGATTTTCCCAAGAAAATTCAGTCACTGGTAGTTACTTTTCTATTCCTTCTTTTTCTACCAAGAAAATAACAAAGGAAAGAAATTCTTCCTGCTAAATAAATTCTTCATAGTGCCACCTGTGGTTTTGCCCAGCCACAATGAGGGAAGTCACAGAGAGTAAACAAACAGTCTCTCCTGTGCTAAAATCTATACAAACTCTGGCATGGCTGTCAATCATTTCTTGCCTGATGTCAAAAATAAACCCCTATTTCAGCATTAGCAGTTAATGGTATTGAAATTGCTGAATAGCCAATTCAGCTCAATATTACTGGGAAAAAAACCAGTAATTTGAGCAATCAGATGGATTAAATTCATTTTTTAAATGATAAAACCATCTTCATGGTTACCATTTGTTTTAGTTACTATTTTTTATCATGTGTTTTCTAGCTTAGCTGCATTTGTCATGTTACTGGTAATGTAGTTATGTTTAATTTCTCCTATAAACCCTTGTAGAGGGCTGTGTATAATTCTGTTTCTGTCATTACAAATTCTGATTCATCAGTTTAGATTGTTGTTCTGAAGTCTTGGTTGCTAGGAACAGTGGTTTGCCTCCTTGCCAGGAACTAAGGATTTGTTTTCTTCCCAGAAGAAAAGCTTGTTATTTACTTGTTTGTAATATGTKCTTTGTCTGCATGATTGGTATTTGGATCCATTTGTAGTTTAGGTGTTTTTCAAGTAAAAATCCTTCATCAGTGAAGCAATTGGATCAACACCAAGTGGGTAGAAATATCATATCAATGCAATACATTTAACATTTAAAATTTAATAAAGGTGGAAGGCTCCTTCCTTCCAATTTCATTTGAAATACCTACTTTTGCACTAGGAAACTTTTCCCCATTTAGTATTATTCCTATTCCATAGGGGGGAAAATCTAAATCTGTGTTAACCTGGAATTAAGTTTAATTGTTAGAAAGTACATTTTGGAAAGTAACATCTAAAGATCACCTGAGCAATCTGGTGTCAAAGGAGAGCTGACTGCTCTGACTTGAGATCATAGAATCATAGAATCATTAAGGTTGGAAAAGACCTTTAAGATCATCGAGCCCAACCATCAACCCAGTACCCATGCCCACTAAACCAAGTCCCGAAGCACCTCATCCACAYGTTTTTTGAACACCTCCAGGGATGGTGACTCCACCACTTCCCTGGGCAGCCTGTTCCAATGCTTGACTACCCTTTCAGTGAAGAAATTTTTCCTAATATCCAATCTAAACCTCCCCTGGCRCAACTTGAGGCCATTTCCTCTCGTCCTATCACTTGTTACTTGGGAGAAGAGACCAGCACCCATCTCTCTACAGCCTCCTTTCAGATAGTTGTAGAGAGYGATAAGGTCTCCCCTCAGCCTCCTCTTCTCTAGGCTAAACAACCCCAGCTCCCTCAGCYGCTCCTCATAAGACCTGTTCTCTAGACCCTTCACCAGCCTCGTCGCCCGTCTCTGGACACGCTCCAGCACCTCAATGTCCTTCTTGTAGTGAGGGGCCCAAAACTGAACGCAGTATTCGAGGTGCGGCCTCACCAGTGCCGAGTACAGGGGCACGATCACCTCCCTACTCCTGCTGGYCACACTATTCCTGATACASGCCAGGATGCCRTTGGCCTTCTTGGCCACCTGGGCACACTGCCRGCTCATGTTCAGCCGGCCGTCGACCAGCACCCCCAGGTCCTTTTCCTCCGGGCAGCTTTCCAGCCACTCTTCCCCAAGCCTGTAGCGTTGTCTGGGGTTGTCGTGACCGAAGTGCAGGACCCGGCACTTGGCCTTGTTGAACCTCATGCAATTGGCCTCGGCCCATCGATCCAGCCTGTCCAGATCCCTCTGCAGAGCCTTCCTACCCTCAGGCAGATCAACRCTSCCRCCCAGCTTGGTGTCATCYGCRAACTTACTGAGGGTGCACTCGATCCCCTCGTCCAGATCATTGATAAAGATGTTGAACAAGACYGGCCCCAAAACTGAGCCCTGGGGCACACCGCTCGTGACTGGCCGCCAACCGGATTTGACTCCATTCACCACATGTGATGTGACAAAAGTCCTTTTTTAATTAGGGAAACCATGAAAGGAAGAAAACATGGGGGCGGGGGGAACAGTTAGGGCTCAGGAAGATGCTCTCTTTTCCCTCAGTCATAAGTCTCTTGACCCACGCTCTTAAATGAAAACATCAATGGTTATATTATTTACCTGGATTGTGCTGTAGACTAGTGTTGTGCTGAAAGAATAGCAAGAACGGTTCTTTCTGTGCTCTTGTCCTGAGTTCCTAACCTGAGGGCAGGGCCTTTATAGGTAGGTAGGTTGGTTGGTTGGTTGGTTAGAAGGATATAGCCCTGGGTTGCTTGGACCCAAGGCCAGAAAAGCTTTGTGGTGGCTTTGCTTCCCCCTTGCTGAGTGGAAGTGGAACACTTTCCCCTCTTGGAAACTGAGTTAAAGGAGCTCAGACTGGGTTTGGGTTTTTTGCCTCCTCCTTATTGTACCATGAAGTTGGTTGCCCTGTGACAAAGTGAGGAGTTCAGTCTCTGCTTTATGCACTGTCAGGGCCCTGGCCTCAGCCCAYATCCATTCCCACAAAGCCTCACTGCACCCTGACAAGTGCAAATTTACCCCAGCCTTAATTACAGTGTTGCCGTCAATACTATTTTCATGTTATCTTTCTTCTGTTGCTGGAGTCCTGATTTTGGTCTTGTTATCTTGATGGGCAGTCCTGTTCTTTTCCACCTTTATTGGAAAAAACAACTTATGTAAGTAAGGATGATGGGACTAAGTCAGAAACAAATTGAATTAAAAAGGGTAATTTGACCTAGTGAGAATTATCCTAATGCATTTAAAATATAAATGTTATTCTATAAATTCTTTTATGTTCATGTTATTTGATTTAAAATCCTTCTTGTTTTACACTGGATACAATTAAAAAGCCAGTAATTACCATATATTATATGTAACATAACTATTTAAAGTTTTGGAAACAGCTCTGTCAGGCTCAGCTGGCAGGTTGCTAATGTTTTAGAGAGCAGCCTGTATGAGTATACTTGAGATAATCTAAGTGAGAGCCAAAAGGTCCAATGGAGATTTGAAAGCAAAAGTTCAATGACTAATACCATGATACATTTTGGAAGTTTCTCTGTTAATCTCAGTGTCCTGATCAGAACATGATTTTGATATTTATGTTCTGTTTCTTTCAAATTCCCTACTATGTTCTGTATTTGACTGTTGTAGCACTTGGCACTGCCTGTCCTAATCCATTTTGGTTGTGATGTAGCAATTCACATAGCACAACACTTTCCTCCAGAGGTGTAAACAGCATTTCACTGTRTAAGCTGGCAGAAAGGAGGACAGTTATTCCCATGGTATGCATACAGCCCATAAATGAATCCTTCTGGATGAAAGATGCTCTGTAAGTGTAAGATAATTACCAAGACTGTTATAAAAACCTGAATGCTGATTGGAGAGTCTTAAATATACTTCTGACACTCTTTCCTTGCTGGTAGTGCTAGTTCTTTCGTGCTTTTCCAGCTCTTCTTCAATCCTAATGTTTTGGCGTTTTATTGAGAGAGAATAAGCTGAGAATCCTGGCTCCCGCAGCTRACCATTATTCAGCACAAGCTGGTCCCAGAGCCTTTTCAGTAGATGCTATTAGCTGTTAAAAAACCTGTATCAATCAAAGCCACATGCAAAGAATATACCACTATTTAAAGTACTTTACTTCTTAAGTTTGGCATATAATTCCTCAAGGGATGGAATGATATTTAGTCATCATGCCTAGTGAACAATGATACTAAATGTCCTCTGAGAATACCAGTCACTGATGYCTCAAATTATCATGATCAACAGTAAGCCAAGTTCTGGCATATAACTAAGTCTTATGGGAAGCGCTAGTACTGCACAGGCACAGACGCACACATACATATATATTCTGCATGTTGTACTTCTACTAACTTGTTATGTTGTCTCTTGACTCCCATTGCCCTCTTCTGCATTTTCTTTTTATTTTTATTGCTGTTTTTTTGTTGCTTCCTGCCTCATAACTAAAGCTGCTGGGAACTCATTCCTTCCTGGCAACTGGAATCAAAACAAAAGATGGGCTTCACCTCAGACTCAAGCTGCCTGCCTCAAGGGCTGGAAATTCTGGGTGATTGCAGTTACATCCCATCAGTGTGAGACAGCAGGCTTGCTGCTGCCCCTGTCCTTGCAAGTCTGAGCCCCTGCGTCCTCCTAATAGCCTGATATGCTTGCTGACCTTGGGAAGGAAGGGGCTCTTCAGACCAGAAGTGTGCTCTCTCCCCTTCTCACCTGCAYTGGCTCAGCTCTTGTAGTTTCAGCAAGACCCACTGATCTCAGTAAATGAAATGTTCTTCGGGTCCATTCCTGTTACGTTATCCATGATTTCTGCTTCCACTGTTTTCTTCCAACATTTTGGTCAGAAATCTAGCTGTAGGCAAAACCTGAYGGTCAGATAATTGTGGATATTTTGGGCTTAACACTGCATGTTCTTTCTGCTTTTCTTTCAAGCATTATTCATTATACAGTCCTTCGTACTTTACAGTTCTTCCTTTGAAGTCCTATATGCRATTTACACAGATTAATGTAATTGGTGTGAGCCTGCTCTGGTGGAACAGGTAGAAAGTTGATACTACAGTTTTACACATAGTAACAGAATAGCATAATCGTACAGTCTGGGACATGAACTGGCTTTTAGTCATGTGCGTTTAACTGTAGGGCTAATAGCAGTGTCTCTATGATGTCTTAGGAAAGAGATGTCATGTTTAACTTGGCTGCTGCCTTTATCTTGTGTAGTCTCAATTACAAATAGCAAAATTTAGTGTCTTCGGTGGTCTTGTGGTGTTTTGTTGTAATTGTTATGGTTCTCAGTTTTCTCTGTTGTTATATAGTTCTTAAGTAGGCTGCTTCTATTATGTATTTCATACCCCAAGAAGGGATTGAATGTCCAAATGCTTATTCAAGTTTTTCAAAAAGCTGTACCTGTCTGACTACTAAAATAAGTTACATTGACCTACAAGCTTTGTCTTGTCCTTAGCTGTAGAATTGTTTATATATTCTGTGTTCCTTGAATGCTGAACAGGGAGTTTCAAACTGGGCCATAAAGTTTCTATTAAATGCACAATGATGAAAGACACGTTAGTAGGCAGAATCTGGTAGGCAGCTGGTTTTAAGTTTCAGACTTAAGTTTTGTTGAGAGGACAAGGTAGGGCAGTTTTTCTGGTGATAAAGAGAACATCTTTTTATCCAGTCTAGTCTCCAGTTACAGTAATTTTGGACCTTTCACAAGTAGTAAAGTCAGAAAAAAAAGAAAGATAAGAAAAACAAAATATAAAGTAAATAGCATTCTTGTTCCTGCAGACTGTAAGCTGATGATGGATGAGCCTTCAGGGATTTAAAATTCAGTCCAAATTAGCATCCAACACTTCAGATTGTTATCAGATACATATATGAACCACTCAAAACTAGGGAGATATCTTACATAGTTTTACCATCCTTTGCTGTTAAACTGAAATAGTGTGAGGACAACTTTCTTCATTGCATCTCACCATTTTTTGTATCAGAAGAGAAACGGGAAGTAAACTATCTGAACTTTGGGAGGTTTCTTTAACACACTGGGCTGCATTTCAGTTTAGAGAGACTGAGAAAAGATAGAGATTTCCTGTTTATTCAAGTTATTTTGTCCTTTCCCACTGAATACATTGGCTTGGACAAAAATCCAGAAATTAAATACCTGACTGTGTTTATATGTGCATGTATATATGTGCTTCTGTCAAATATACATTATTTATACACACATCTATGTTATAAAAGAATGCTCAGAGACAGAATAACAAGCATTTCCAGTATACTCTTATTTCCACTTGAGCATAAAGATCAGCCAAATGTTACCATTACAACCATTTTGCAGCTATTTGCAGAACATGCATTATTTCTTCTCACTTCAATGTGTCATTGTAATTAATTCACATTGGAGAATAACATTCCATTTTTAATTTAACTAGTTCCATTTAATTCTGAGTCCTTTTTAGAATGTAGCTTAAACAATGACCACATCTTATGAAAATATACAACAAGGAAATAACATCTGCTGCACTATGTTGGCAAACACCAGGGCTAATGAATGGTTGTCAGTATCAAAACAGATGTCTGTTTACAGTTAAAAAATATTCTTTACCAGTTTAAGTAAATTCCTGAATTAATTTAACTCATTTGCAGTGTGTGGCCCAAATTGCTTTGCTATGATGATGCATGATGGAAATGTTGCTAGATTGAAAGGTTTCTGTTTCCCTTAAGAAGTCTGACTTAAATGTGACATCTAAGTTGGCTCGTGGAATCCATAAGGACAATTCAATTTGACAAGGATTATCTTGTCAGTAGGAGAAAACTTTCATAATTTGCTGAATATAATCATCTACTTAGGAGTATTACAGTTCAGAATGCTGGAGGGTTTTGCTAAAGTGGATGTTTAAGGGAAAGAACACAAATAGTCATATCATACAATCAAGTGAAATAAAATGGAAACAACTTCAGTGCTCTCCACTCCGTACATCATATTCTTAGCAATCCTCAGCCTGTAGATCTTGCATCCTCTTACATCAGTCCCGCTTCCTAGTGTTAACAATGTAGGTACCGATCCTCAAAACAATGAACAAACTGCACGCAAGGCCCATAGGCCTGTCCATAGGCCACTCTTCCACTTGTCTCTCCGCACTGAAGAGGCACTAAATTCAGTTCCTTCTTCCTCTTGGGATAAGAAGTTCCTTTAAACCTTTCTTGGTTATCCAGGTCAGTATTAGGAAATTTCATTTTCTAATGAAGAGTTTTATTTTTTCAGCCGAGACATTCAGTGTACAGAGTCTGTGGTCTGCAGGTCAGGACTGAGCCAGCAATGCAGATTCTAGATGATTTCCCTGAATTTATAGATTTTTTTAACCTTGTGACAGTGTCTCTAGCCTGTCAAGTTTCATAGCTGCATGTCTACTTTCATGCAGACGTGTGCATTAAACAATATATTTTGACCACATTTTTTCCATAATGGTAGCATTAATACTTGAATAACCTCATCATGATGTACATTCTCTTTCCTCCATCACTTTTTCTCCAAAGCAGACAGCATTTAAGAAGATTAATTGATTTTTGAGAATGAATCAGCAAATTACATGTTGTGTTTTATCTTTCTCATACACAGAAAATCAGTGTTACAGTGTGTCAGTAATTCACGATGACATATAAATTGGACTGAATCCAGCACAGATCACAGAGTGGTGAACAATGCTCATTATTCAATTTAGGTTTATGGACATCAAGAAGAATTAAAAAGAAATCTGTAGGTGTTACTGAGACTTTTGCTGTTTTGTCAGGATAATCCCTAAGTATTGCACATACTTAAACAATTAAAGAGGTTAAAAATAGTGCACAAGCTCAGTGCCACTTGATGTAAACAGTCTTTCACCCCTTGGACTGTAAAAACTTACTGGATTGCTGTATTTTCCTTACTGGAAAGTGCAATCTTTAATTTTGTAGCTGAAGTTTTAGATGTATCTTACTGGTTGTTGTAGGTATTGACTTCTTATCATAAAGGATTCTCAGTAAGATGCTGAACCCAAACACATGCAGTAAAACCCATGAGAGGAAGTTTTTCAAAATGGTTTTCAGTCTCCACAAAGTAGCTTTTCCTGAACTACTTACCACTTCAGAACTATGGTTTGGGGGTTTTTTAATCCTCTGATCTTAGTCTCTAGCAAGTGTGATGCACTGATTGTCTTGTAGGAGCCACTGAACTCTGACTTCTTATTCCTTTGATGCTTCTTGTGTTTGATTGCTTCTCCACTACATCTCCCAGCCAACAGCAGGAGCAAGGCAGGGGAGAGGGTACAAGTGGAGAGAACTTCCTGTGCTTAGAAATGAACAAAGCTATGAATTATCATTTATTCCACAATTACAGTTTATGGTGCACTGGATGTATGTGGAATCCCAGAAGAATTGTGGTGCGTGAAAAGTTGGTTTATTTGACTTCTCTCTGTATTTGCAGTGATGCACTCTGAAATGAAAACAACCACGCAGACTATTTTTGGTGTCAGATTTCCTGTTCAGCCTTGTTTCTGCTCCTTAATCTTCCGCTGGGGTAGGTCTTCAGGGGTTCTGGTCTATAAAAACACTTAAACGCTAGTGTTCATGTAATTTTTCTTCCTTTCACACAGGGTCAGATTAAAAATTGCTTCCTTCTCTTATGCCTGGTAATAGCCTATGCACTTTACAGCCTCACTAAAGCCAAAAATAAGAGGCAGAATGTGGCCTCTGGAGTGAACTTGAGCAGAAAGTTTGGCTCACTGTGTTCTGACAGGGTGTCAGAACATCCTCTTCTATTCCCTGCCTTTTATTCATGTAGAATTGGAAGAATCTCACTTCTGTATATTTTGTCCTGTGAGATGGAGGGACAGATTTAGGCAGACAGAGGACCTACAAGATTGTATCCCAACTTCCATCTCTCTTTGCCACTACCAATCTGACACAGTGGGCACTTAGGGTCATGCAGTAGGGGACATCTGACCWGTGGTGCTGCCTCCTGCTCTGCATTGAAGCTGCACCAGTGTATGATTATGTTGAACAAGAACACATACTGGAGTGTACAGGAAAACTGGAAAGCAATGAGTCACCAGGAACCACAGCATTGGTCTGATTCTGAAGGAACCTGAAAACAGAGTGGCTGAGTTGCTAACAAAATGTCTAGAACTTTCTAGAAAAGAGAGTGTTGTCCTTGACACTGGAGAAGAATTATTTAAGAGGCAGGTAAGGGAAATAATTATCTGGAGAAAACCAGACTTTAGAAAAATAATGTGCTTGAAACATTCAAGTTGAGGGGAATGCAAATCAGTGAAACTTTTTGTTAAGGATAATCAGTCTATTTCAATCTACTCCTCCAGTCTTCTTCATGTGTCACGGAAAATAGTTTGAAAAAGAAAACTCGTGGCAAGATACACTTAAAATAATGGCAGACAGACAATAAATTCTATAGACCTGTTTGTATTTTCCTATCATAAAACTACACAGATTGTAGAAGACCAACTTTGACTTTCCTGTGGAACTTTCTGCCAAAAGGATTTGCTAAGTATACATTAAAACAAACAAACAAACAAAACCCAACAACAACAAAACCACAACRGAAATAGTACCAATCCTCTTTTTTATAAGCTCATGTGATTTTGAGAAGTCTGTACTTATAGAAAAGCTATTTCAGGGCATAGTCCATAATAAAGATGATGATTAGTCATTTTTCTCCCCTTACTTCTTTCCTAGATATATTATGGTCCTGGTAAATACCAGAGAATGCATAGGTCCAAAACTTAATGTCCTGGTTTTGGCTGGGATAGAATTAATTTTCTTTCTAGTAGTTGGTATAGTGCTATGTTTTGGAKGTAGTACCTGGGGGACTACGTCCTACCCRSGGGAGAGTGAACGAGCGGCTGTGTGGTGCTTAGTTGCCAGCTGGGCTTAAACCATGACACTTAAACTCTTTATAATTAAAATCAGCTATGAATTTTGTATTATTGCAGGTTGTAACCACCAAACATCACTTTTGGCAGTGTCCTCAGTCAAAGGAAGAACTGTGAGGCTAGAGTTGTTTCTTTAAAAAAAAATAAATTCAAACAAGCTATGAGGGGTGAATGGAGGAACAGCCTTTTGTACTGTGTTTGATATCTTAGTGGAACTGTGGCCTGTCTGTGTCAAYAGAAACACCGATCTCCTCTATGCTGCTGGCCATCTTTTGTACAGGAAAGGTACAAGTCTTGCTTGCAGGTTTTTGAGGCTAAGAAAGTACTAATGCCTCATCTAGAGAATTATTTTTTGTCTGTAGCATGAAGAAAATACAAGGCCATTGCGTGGAAGTTTGCAGATGATGAAAATCGGTGGAATGAAAAAAAGGTAGGTCATTTAAGAGCAGCAGCTGGTATTGCATTATGAACTAGGTGCATTTACGCATGACAGATGAAAGGCTGCCTGTTTCGAAAGCAAAAAGATGTAGATCCCACTTACACAGTGGGGGCTGTGTCTTGAGAAAGAAAGCTTCAGAAAGGACGGGGAAGGGCCAGGGGTTGAGGGGTAATTGGTTGAACATGTACTCCTGGTTTTAAGCTGAGGCTGAGTAGCTAGCACAGTCCTTGGCAGAACAGCAGAGTGAATCCAGAGCAGGGATGGAGAAGCACATTCTGCRATTATGCAGCATTAGTGTGCCTATTACTGGGCTTCCTTGTCCTGTGCTGGTGTTAGGAAGGGAGAGACGAGAGAACAGTGGTATAGAAAACTCATTAAGTCTCCCAGAATAAAAGATAAGCTCTCAAATTCACCCATTCAGGTGACTTGAGGTGACTTATTCACTCTTAATACACACAGGAAGATTTGTAGTAGGGCAGTTTTAATGAGCTCTAATAGGGGAACTGGGCCAACTCATATTGGAAATAGAGTGCTGAATTTTCTAATGGGATGGTAATTAGCTCCTGGGACATAGCAGTCATCATGGATTTTCCATCACTTCCAAGACCTTAAATCTGATTGCGCACTTCTCCATACAATTGGTTTTGACTGCAGCTTATTAAAGTGACTTGGGAATTGTTAGGTGAGGGTGTCTGCTCTGTCTAGATGAGYGTTTTCTGTTTTAAACTTACTTGCAGTTGATGTACAATCCTGGTCTGCAGAAAGTTCCAAGGTTCAATTTTACTGAAAGTACAAACCGCCTTTAAAATTGCAGATCACTGGAACCTGTGTTGGCAGGAATGGAAACGCTCTCCCTCATTGTGGTTTTTCTCTCAGGCAGCACTAGTTTTTTCAGTGTGGTCTCTGCTCATCYTGATCACCTATGTCCTCACTGGATCTCTGGTGAGACCTAGCAGATCACTATGTTCTTGCTACTATTTTTCAGCAGCACTTGACCATGTGAGAGTGATTCCCTGCACTGTCACACCACTTAGCCGTAGTGCAAAGTTCTGTAAATTCCACTTAATGCTGCCATGGTACTTTTGGTGTGACAGAATGGGAAATCAAATCCAAACCTCTTAAACTGTATGTACAACTGTGGAAGGATTAGATGCTGCTAATTCAGGAGAGGTTGTTCAACTCCATCTTCTGTAACTAGCTTTCAATCCACTTCAGTTTAAAAGAATATTTCTTTCGAAGCTGACTACTATAACAAACTGAAGGCAAGTGCTGCAGTTACCTCAGCACACATAATTTGCAGTGGTGAGGAGAAGTAATGAAATTGCCTTTCATCCCAAAAGAGATGGATGTCTGTGGGACACCTTCTGCTCTATGATACTTTTGTTATTTGCATGGGATTGTACTGGTGCAAGAGTACAATATATCCTGTGGTGTCCTTCCCACAGACAGGCTTGTGTTTGATAGAAGTGACCTGGCTCACATCTCAACAGTGCAAGAGGGAGCTCCAGGAAAATCAAAATCCTGTTTAATTTTGCAAGAGGGAATGTGTCTCATAGTGCCTACAGCTTTCTCCCCCCCCTGCCACCCTGCACCTTTATTTTACTTGTACTCTCTGCACATCTCCTTCAGTCCTGCCTGCTGTGCTGAAGAGATGCCATCCACAAGAAAAACCCCCATCAATTCACTGGGCACAGAAGAAGTTCTGGTAGGATCCAGAAGCRGACTGAACCTGACCTTGGCTGAACTGGTCATCTAAAGATACCAAAGCATCCATTACCATAGCAGGTTTAGTTGCATCTGTTCCATCTCACAGAAGGGAATGATTTTGTTAGCTKTAATTTTAGCTAACCACTTTACTCCCTGTCAGAGTAACCTCTCCTACTTTTATGAGTGACTATAGTAGCATAAATCTTTTAATATTGTGGTTTCTGGACTAACTTGCTGGTGGTTCATCACAGCAAGGTTTTTGTTTGTTTGGGTGTTATAAAACCAGTGTTTTTTCCATCAGTTTGGTTTGGAGGAAGTTGTTTGTGGTAAAGTCCCCAACACGGGGAAATGCATTAGTTCTCAAAGCTGTGTAAGGTAGTTTCCCCAGGCTGCCCAGACTCACACAAGAGAGTGGTGCCATTAAAAAAAAAAGAAGAGGTTGTCTTTTCCCTTTGAACATTTTGAATGAGTGGGTTCAGAGAAAGGGTCTGAAAGAGACTCTTGCCTTTCGTTTTAATTCAGTCCTGTTCAGTGTTGTGTTCAGTTCACATTTTAATCATCTTTGAAGACTGAAGCAATCATGCAGGAGAGGAGGAAATCACCCATTCACCTTCATGGGTGTAGTGGTATATGTTGTAGTTTCTATGTTACCTGCATCTCTGACCACCCAGCGGTCCCAGCTGCACCCTGAGAAGGATGTCTCCCTTGCTGGATAGTCTTGCTGTTCTCTCCCCACTGTGCAATCCAAGGCTGAGCCTGTCTGCAGTTCTCAGAGGACGCACCTCTACAAATGCAATGGAGTATGGCATGGAGWTGCCAAAGCTATAAATGACCTGAGTTGGTATTATCTGCTCTGTGCTTGTCCATGTGCAGTTTATAGCTCTGGAAGGGAGAAACAGCACAATCTTCGTGTTGCAACAAGGCTCTAAGTTGCAGAAAAGTATCTTGCAGTGCTGACAAGCTTGCACTGCATCTGGATACAGAGCATGTGAGGTCTCTGCTCTCTCTTCAGCATCTCTGCCCTCTGCTCCCAGCGTGCGTTGTGGACATGTGCCCTGACTACCTTGAGAGRCCTGATTTTGCCATAGAAACCACAAGTTAAAGCAACACTATTGCTCATGACCTGTCAGGACTCATAAACCAAATCATTAGTTCTTCAGAACAAAAAYGTTTAGGAGTAACCCCCTGTTCTTTTAAGCATCCATAGCTTAACAGTTAGTCCCCTGCCTTTCACCAGGGCTCTTCAAAGGCCAACACCACAGAGCACTGCGCACAGCCGGCTCTGCTTGGTTGTGAATTCATTCCTGTTAATAGAGACTGACTGTCCTCAAACTAGTAGGTGTTATCGACAGAGGCYTAGTCAAAATATTCCACACTTTTTCTTATGAGGTGAGGATGTGAAACTTCAAAAGACTTGTTATCTTCCCTATTTTGGTATAGAGGATTTACATTAACTGGTTCTCACCATCTTAAGTCTGTGAAGGAAGTGGATTTTTATCCTGCTTTTCTAGCTCTGTAGACAAAAAGTCCTTGGTTATACATACAGCTGTCAGAAAGTTCATACAATACTTTTTGAGTTTTTCACAATTCTGGGGCATCTGTCACACTGTGACACAGTAAATATTGATTTACTGTATTGTATTATAGACATCTTCCGCCAATCCATTCAATACTGGCTATTTAGCGTTCCATTTTTATTATACTAGCGAGCTTTTGAAGAACAGGGTGATGTAGACTCCAAAGAGCTTTTTCCTGCCCCTTCAGCTAGGGAAGGAACTGTTTAAGTAAAAGCAAAGATGGGTGCCTGTAGATAGCAAGGAAAAAGTCAGACAAATGACAGAAATCGCAAGCCCTGTTCAGTTAATTGAGAAATAACAATTCAATCCTGCTATAAAGGTCTAGTGGTTGAGGGGGGGGTGGGTGTGAGGGGAGGGTGTTTTGTTTTTTGACTTTGTGAGCTGGTTTGCCAGTTCTGGCTCCTTGCTATCTCAGCAGCCACAAAACACAACCATAAATCCCACTGACGGTGTGGCTGTAGAAAAAACTACAGTGAGTTTTCTCATCTGGGAACATGAATGCTATGTCATGCTGTTTTCTCAGAATGAATTTTGAAACTGTTTCTGGTGCTGTATAGTTCTATTGTATACTTCCTCCCTCTTCATTCAGGAGAAAGTTCAGCAAAGGGGACTCTAAGATTTTTTTACATCTGTCTCAGTGCAGTGAGAAGGGGTACAAGAGCATCTTCTACCTCTCAGTGAAGCTGTAAAAATTAACACAGCTGTCTTGTCTTCTTACAGCATTTTTTTAAGTCAAGAAGGTTTTTGGGATCATGCCCGTGAACAACTTTTGAGACGGACCAACAGGTTCAGGCAGATTGGCAGGAGGACATTGATCTCAGAGGCGTTATAATCCTACAGGCTTCAGGAGGAAGCCAAGGAGGAGGAGGGAGAGAGCCTTTATTAGTGTCTCCACAAGAAAAAACCTGCGGTACAGATTTGTGCCGTTTTAGACACCAGAGAGTACACATAGGAGAAAAACAGTAAGGTCCTAATGGCAAAAGATTATAGAAGCAGCTCTGCCATCCTATTAAATATCAGCAAATCCAACCACAAAACACAGCTCACAGTAAAATAGGTTTGATTAGCTTTTCTGCCCATGGAACTGCTTGTTTATATTGAGACAATTGCAGTAATTTCCTTTAATGGAGGTTCTGAGAATGAAGAAAAGCATTTCTGTTCATTTTGGGACTACAGAACACATCTGATGTTTTGATTTTTTCATCTCACRTACCCAGAGGATGTGGAGGTGCTCCTCTGTCCCTCTGCTCTGATGGGACCATCCAATTTTCCATTCTGGGTCCCCTCATTAACAGGGATTTGCCACCTTGACAGACTGGTGAGCTCAATAGAACATCAGAGAACTGTGAAGCAACACCAAATACTATGTACTAAAATCTTTGCCTGCAAGGARTCTGACTGACCAGATACTTAATATTTAGTATTTAACTATAATATGAATATTTACTTTAAAATTATTGTACATCCATTTACGTAAAGCAGTAGTGCAACTGTAGAACGACACACCTGGGAGAAGAAGGAACTTTAGACGGTTTAAAACTTGGGCAGCGCAGACCCTCCCGAAGACTTCCAGGGAATGGCAGACAGAGGAGGGAGGGGAAGAGCACAGAATGGGGGAGGCTGGGATAATAACATAACCTTGCGCCCTCCCTTTCTGCTGGTCCTACTGGAGGTTGTCTTCAGGTTTCAAGCACAGATCAGGAGACCCAGCAAGAGTGTTTATGTGGAAGCCCCTGCTATGTGTCCTCAGTGTCACAGCGATGATTCAGTGACCATAAACTGAGGTCTGGTTCCAAATGGAGCCCCTTGGATTTCTTTCTTGTGATTGAACTGCAATTGCAGCAGTTAAGACTTTCCCATGGTTGGAGCACTAGGAATGTCTCACCTTCCCATGTGCCTTCCTTGGTGTCCATTAACATGTGAGATCACTGACCTCCTTTCCCTCAGTCATCGCACTCTTGGTGGTCTTCTTCCCTTACACAGTGGCCTGTTTTGTTTTGTTTATKGGCATCTCTGTCAAATTTTGTTTAAATTGCGCGAGGCATTGAAAAGATATGTGGAGGACAGACAGATACACATAGAAAGCCTGACTCAAAATGTAAACTAGATGGCTCTTGAAACTGGCAGTGGGTAGTGCAAACTTCCCGTTTGTCAACAGTTAAAAAACAAAAAAAAAGAACAAAGATAGGGAAATAACCATAAAACATTTCTTCAGAAGTGTGCAGTTTAGTAGGAGGCAGTACTCGCAGCACACAGCGGTTGAGACCAATATATTTTTGTGCCCAATTTTTCTTCTTGCTGTTTGATGTGTTATCTCTCTGGGACAGCACCATACTCCTATTTCAGCTCGTAGCATCAACGTAATGGAGCTCTTCCCAGAGGTGCTGCTCTCTAGAGCAGGTTGTGYGGTATTGTGCAGTGTTTGCCTTCCTTGTTTTTAACCAACTTCATTGTATCTCTGCTCTGGACTTTTTCTGCAGCCGTTTCAAATTGCCACAAGGATAAATCAAGGGTATTTGAATAATGGGTATTATTTTGTGTGGCTTCTTGCAGGAAGTGACGGCTGCTTTCAGTATCTGAAGGGGGGCATTAAAAAAGCTCAAACCACTGGAAGGACAACAGGTGTGGTTTGGATTCCAATTTATTGCCCAAATAAACGCCATTTAGTACTAGATGGGAAACAATTTGGAAGTGTTAGCTCAAACATCCAAACTACCAGAAGTTCCTCCACAGCCTGGCACCCTCATAGACAATTTCTTCATTCAGTCTCTCTGTTTAGGAATAGAAGCATTTCCCAGGGTTACCGACATTAACCAGAGGTGTGGAGGCTGTTCATATTGTACCTGTTGAGTAAGAACGGACTGTCAGCTTCCTTAAACTATCACGAAARTCACTTCTTTTTTAATGGAAAGAAAATAATTCAGTGATCTTTTTAGTTTGGTTACCCATCAAAACCAGTGGCATGTTTGGTATCTATAGACAATTTCTGGTGACAATCCAGCAAATCAGAATCTTGTTAGAAGGATGTTATTAATAATAACATCCCCTTATTAGCATAACTTTGAGCAAGAAAAATGTGAATACTTTTTCTCTAAGAGTTGGCTCAGGAAATAGTATTTTCTGATTGTGCATCTGAGGAAAACAACCTTAGATATTACCTAAACAATTCTTTTTACAGATTATAGTTGTGCTGGAAATATGCTTACTTTATTATCTGTAGTTCTGGTCTACCAGCCTAACATACTGTAAACTGTTGCTCCAATGACTGTCAGCAAACAGTTCTGTTGCAAACGTAATGCTGGATTTGTGGGAGTTCTCACTGAAAGTTTATTTGCAGTTTAATAGCAAAGGGCCAACTTGAAGCATTTAGTATTAAAAAAACCCTTTGGTTCTTAATGTCATACAGGAATAAAAGCCAGTATTTATTTTCCTCCAACTTAATTTTGATATAGGAATASTGTTTCAGAATGCTTCCCAACTTTTTTCTGCTAGTTGTCTTCAGGATTTCTGGACATGAGTGCTGTGCTTTGGGCTGGGTGTGCCAAAGAGTTCCTTAAGGCTAGTAAGTTTCATTACTTCACACACACATTCCTAATCACCTTGAAATGACAATAAATATCAGCTCATAGATTAATTATTTCCATCTGCCTACTAATATTAGAGTCAGTTTGGAGGAAGCCACCTGTGGGATATTTTTTATTCTTTTCTTGTACGTGACAAATATGGATAGAGAATCCAAGATGCTTCGAAGAACTGGTCAGGGAATTGCTTATTTTCCCCATGAAAAGATTTTGATAAATGAAAATGCTTGATTTTTATGAAAATCAAACAGCCCTAAAAGGTCACAAGTCCCAAAACTATGTAGGGATTTTCTTTAAGGGGAAAAACAGATCTTTTAATTAAAAGTTCTGAATTTTTACCTTTTAGCAATGCAGTTTCTTTAATTTTTTTTGGTTTTATGGTGGGTTCAAGCAACTTCAATTTCTGATTACCTTTGTATGAAAAAATGTATCCACATATCTTGAAGTTTGTTTATTGAGGTATGTTTTATAAGATTATAGCATTGAAGCATTTTTTTAACATTTTAACATTAATTGAAGCATTTATTTTAGCATTTTTTAAAAAACTGAAGGCAATTTGTCCAAGTCATGCAAGTAAAATACCCTGTYCTTTGTCAGAGACTAAATGTGGATATTTTTAGATCAGGAGGAAAATGTTTTGGAAATGTATAAACTTCAGTATTTCTAAGACAGCTAAAAGAGATGCTGTCTAGTTTGCTGACTGAAAATTTCCAAAACAGTACAATAAATTGGAAGATTTAGTTATGCTATGTGGCATCTCTGAGAGCATAACTCTCACAGAGTTCTGCTGTGTGGCACTCTGAAAAAAAACCCAGGGTTTTAAAAAAAAGGAAGAATATGATGTGTTTTATGGGAACTCCCCCAAAAAGTTATATGCCAAAAAATATGTAAATATAATCTAAAAGGCCTGGGGAGGACATATGATGGAAAATATAAGATGTTAAGATGTTTCTCTACCTTTGACTATAAAAGTTGAATTGCCTGGTCAAAGTGAAGGGATAGAGGGAGAGTTTAGCAAACTGTAAAATGGGATTAATATACTCAGTATGTTAACAACGTATGGAGGCTACTTGGAAGGATTGCTGTCAAGCACGCAGGAATAAGTGAAAACTCTTGAAGTGAGTACATAAAAGACTTATGCCTTCCTCTTATGCTAAAGGGAGATACCCTTCTAATAAAGGTGAAGCAGGTTCAGTGTGGTGGRGTGGGTATTAGGTCAGGTACACACTAAATTTGTATTTCTCATACTATGGGGTTTGTGGAAAGGCAATCTTGAACAGTTGAATCTACTTTTTAAAAACAATTTTTCACTACTAGGAAGTAWTTCTGGAAAGCATGCATTTATCTGCTTTTGCTGCCAGCAGCTGCTCATGCTCCAGAGCAGGGGAGTCAGTGTTTAGACTTGTAGCCAGTATTTGCAGATGATTTTCACTCCCTCAGTCTGGTGGGGCTTAAYGGCTGCTCCAGTGGAGAAGTGCTGATCAACATGGCAGTAGCATCAAAGTGGGGATTTACTGCTGATAGCCGTGAAGGTATGGTTTGCGTGGTSTCAGATGAAGTTTGTTTGAAAGAAGGGAAGGATAATCACATCAAGATGGATAGGTCCAAATAGAGAGCCATGTCTGCAAAAAAATTGAGATATGTTGGCTTTACTGTAACTAAATCTAGGAGTACTGGTTCCTAGAGTCCTACCATGAGACATGGTTTCCTCCGTCTTTGTCCTACTCTGCAGGGCTAYTCTGCAGGAAAAACTTAACAAATAAACAGAGTGTAATACATACACTCAATAAATGTAACCAGTTTGTTTAGCCCTTTCAGAATGGGGCTCAGTACAGGGTGTGATACACTGGAAAGAGCGGGATAGTGTTTTTTTGGTGTCTTTTATCCACGCCTAAGTGAGATGAACACATCAGAACACTTTGACCTCTGAAGTCTTTCAGTCTTTCAAGTCTGTTGATACTAATGAGGCTCCCAGGCAGAATGATCTCCCCTTTTCTGTCATATCTCCGCTTTCTTTATCCATTCCTGGCTCCCTACCTCTTTGTTCTCCACACCAAAAGCTCATTTACTTGTTTTCTTGCTGGCTGTAGCTGCTGGGGTTCACTTCCCTTCTGTGCATTTTCTTCAAAAGCCTTGAAATGTCACATAGCTATATGTCCTGCTGAGATGCTCTTGTCTTATTAATGTACCAATGGGTGTTTTTTAATGAGAAAACATGAAAGTACCATGGGCCTTCCTCTGTGCCTCCCCAGACTGATCATAAGAAATTGATGAATTGTGTGAAGTCTGCAAAGACTTGGGGATTCATTTTAAGTCTGTTTGGGCAAATGCGCACAAATAAGAGTTTGTTCTTTAGGAAATGGTTTGAAAATGGCTTTTCCAAATAGCATACTTCTTTGACTAGGGCTCAGGGCTCTGAGGCTGAACACAACCTGACACAGTATCCCCAGAATAATATGACTAATGAATTCCCCTAACGTGATAAAGGCAACTTACGTCGTGGACTTTGGAACAGAGGCTTGCATTAACTGTTCGCACTTACTTTCATCTCTGGAGTTAACAATTTGGGGCTCATATATATTCTCTAGTAAGAGCCATCAGATGCTCATGAGGTGGGTGCCTACTCTCCACTGCTGATCTCCCGAGGAAGTGATGCAGCATAGCCCCAGTGATGGTGACCAGGTTCCTCATCTCAAGGCTGGGCTTGTAACTCTGATGGTGTGTGTGTTCCTTGTTTATAGGCCGAGGCAGCAGTCATCCCAACAGTGCTTTTGAAAATCTGGTAGGTGTTTCCTTGTGAATTTGGGAGCCTCACTTTCAGCTGTCCTATGTCATAGTCTTAGTCTAAGTTGATGTTTGCTTTGGCTCCACTTTTTGTTCCACAGCGTTCATTGTGTAAGAGGGAGGAGAAGACAGGAGAGCAAAAAAACAAGCACCATCAGGGTAGGTAGCTGTCTAACTGAGAGGACTAGATTTTTCTCTGCACTGTGTTTTAAACAGATCTGGGGAGACCTGTCTGTCTGCAGTTACACTGTGTGAGGCAGGCCCGTTGCAGCTTGCTGAAGGAATGGTTTGGTGGTTTCCTTAGTGGAGACCTTCTTCTCTTGGTTCTTTCTACTCACTAGACTTGGTCTGTGCGTGACTTTGAATGAAGGGATGTGGTTGGTATCAGGAGGAATCACAGCATGTCTAGAACCAGGGCAAAATACCCAGGACCGCAGATTTCAACAGCCTCAGCTTTGGGTTAGCAAGGATAGTTGCTATGACAAGGGGTTTTTGTTTGTTTTCTGAGTGTCTTTGAAAGTATATCAAGCTGGAGAGGTGATATCACTAATTACTTGTGTCTACATTACTTTCAGGAGAAACAGAGGCACAGATTCTGGACCTCAGGGGTCCCAGAATGGTCACACTGGATTATATGATAAAGTGGGGACATGTGCTAGGCTGCAGCTGGGAGCATGCCTTCGACTGGTCTGTGCCTTTCCTGAGCAGTGTCCCCTGCCAAGATACCTCCCGTCCTGCAATGCAGCATCCTGGTGTCTCTGCTGCTCCAGGACCCCCCASGCCAGATGGAGCCACTCAGCACAGCCACTGCCCTTGAGGCTGGCTGGCTGCACTATGGGGGTCTCTGAGCAAGATGTGGCTCTGTGCTGCAAGCACGTGAGAGGCTGCGCTCTCAGCAAAGAGTAGGTCCTGTGCTCGGTACCTGAGATTTGCTGGGGTCTGCATTATATTGTCAACTTTGTAGCTGAGAGTCACCTGCCAGTGTGAAACTAGAAAGTATGGGGCAGAAATCATCCCGTATCACCTACAGGCAATTCTAGGTAAGAAAATGCAAAGAGATATCCAAGGTCAGAAGAAAGGTTCACCTAATCACTATCTTGTCGCCAGTGATAGCCAAATGGGGAAGCCTGGAGAGGAGTGTAAGAACAGTGCAAGCCTGTAGAGATCMCTCCCCAGAATACTCTCCCAAGATCCAGAGATTTTTGGCTCAGGGACTCCCTAAGACAGTGGCAGTATCTTTGTATTCAAGAGTCCTAAACAGATTTTTCATTGTGAATTTGCCCTTTTTTGAACATACATATATTTTTACATGTATTCCTGTGCTAAGATGTTTTGCAGCTTAACCACATATTGTATCATCAAGAATCTCTCGTTTGCTTTGAACTTCTTGCCACTTGCTAATTTCATTTAATGCCCACAGCTATAAGCGGGAATTATACTTTAAGACCAGAAGATCCCTTGCTCAGCATGCAACGTGTACTGAAATGTGTGCTGCGTGGGCAAATGYGAATCACAGAACAGAGATTGCCCTGGTCCGTGCTTTCTGAAGGCACATCACACTACCACTAAAACTCCTGCACTGCAGGAGGAGTTTCCAAAGAGTGACTCACTTTGTATTGTCATGTACAAAAATTGAAATCCTGAAATCTAATGTGAAGCCTAGGGGAAGAGGTGTGGGAAAGGGATGATGAGGAAGGTTCAGATGAGACTTTGTCTTGATACATGCATTAAATATGGTAACCTAAAATCTGTTTATTGTTAGGTCAAAAGTTCAGAAGAAAATAAAACACTAGAGGAAAAAAGTACAGGAGGGGCTTCCCTTAAAAAAAAAGTATCAAAATGTTAAATTGTCCTTGAAGATAGGAACAGTAAGATGTAACAATGGAGCACAAGCAAGACTGGATACATAACTTATTGATGGCAACAGATCTTTAAATTACATACAGCAGCAGGGAACACCCAGTGTTAAAAGATAACACATGCATATCCGCATATTGACACATGTTCTTTTTTAAAATCTGGCCTCCTGTGTTGGTGTTTTCATTGGCAGAAGGAAAATAAATTTTGCCTAATCTCTGATTTTCATTCCAGATAACATCTTCCTTTTTCCAGCTGCCAGTAGTTACAAGGATGTCATGCAAGAGTAGTAGCTTACTGGTATGAACTGGTGCCTTGGCCTTGCAAATCTCATAGTCCTGTTCTGATGAGCTGTGCTGTTTCCTTTGTGGGTTCTGTACCTTCAGTTTTAAGGGGATTACCTGTATGAGCGAGGCTTACGGAACTGAGATCTTTGTGAGGAAAACCATGASTGCTGTGTGCTCAAATGAACTTTTCATGCTATAAAAGCGTATCATTAATTCCTTCTGTATCATACTTGTGTGTATGTGTGTGTGTCTAAACCTTATTGTGATCCAAAATCAAAGGGAAACCACTCAGGAGCTTCTAGGGTTAAGGCTTCATTATGCCTAAMATCCATCCTTTCTTCTGCTGCAGACTCACAGGTTTTGAAACAAAAGAGCACTGTTTTGATAGATTAACACATTAAAGTTTGGGAAGTTTCAGTGATCACAGAAGTATGCAAAGCAAATGTAGAAACATCCATTTTGAGGTGTTTTACCCATCACTTTTCTCGAATGTCATCCCTGCCAGCAGGAGTCTGAAACAGACAGTTGCAGCTAAACCAAACCAAAAAAATATTTTCTAGGACTGTAAAAATAGGATGGGAAGAGACAATGAGAGCTCCTTGAATCCACTYCCCCTAACTGTTTTGACCAGATGATTGTCTAATCTCTTCTTAAAAACCTCCACTGATGGAGACTCCACATCCTCCCCAGGCAGTCTTTGAGTGCTAAACTAACCTTCCCACTAGAAAGCTTTCCTAATGTCAAATTTGCATCTCCCTTGTGCAATCGAAGCCATTAATTCTGTCCTATTGCAACAGGTGTTGGGAAGAGTCAGTTCCCTGCTTTGCAGTAGCATTTTGTGTACATGAAGCTTACAATTTCCCCTCTGCCTTCTCTTTTCCAGATTAAATCTCTCCCATCCCTTTGATCATACCCTGCTGCACACTTTCTCTAGATCTCTTCCTTGAAGTGGGCTACCAAAATTGGATGCAGTAATCCACACCATGCCTTACCAGCACTTCATGGAGCAGAAGTTTTATAAATTTCTTTTAATCTATTTATATAGCTTAGTATGACATTTAGCTTCATCCATCTAAGGACGACCTTTGGCTTTTTTGTGACAGAGTAGTACTGTAACAGGAATGGCAAACCTGTGGTTGCTGAGCCATGTGCAGTTTGCAAGTGGATCAAGTATAGCTTGCCTGTATCAGGCTGTATAGGGTACCTGGAAGCATTCCCTGTGACTAGAGCCAGACAAATGGCTCAGACACTAGAATTTGTTTCTTCAGACTGAAGTGTGGAAGACTCGTTTTCAACTTGGATCGAATCCTGCAGTACTCCTTAAGAAACTGTGCTCGACGAAGCTGGGATGAATCCTGCCAATTGAAGGCTGCCAAGAAATCAGGCAAGCTACCATTATAAGACAGGGCAGTGGTTCCCCTGACCATCCCTGCTACAGAGAGTAAAATGTAGCCACACTCTCTTCATTTGTAGTACTTGTATTTAACTACAAAGGCAGCACTGTCAAGTCATAAATTATTTAAGCTGAAGGTATCCAAAGGGACAATTTCTGCTGAGTTAAGCCCATTGGGTATCACTGGGATGGAGAAACAGAACCGTGAGGAAGGAATCTCTGGGATCCACTTCTGTGATGCATAACACTGCGAACATAAAACACCGTCTGGAGGTAGGCTTAGATACAAAGTACTGAGCTGGTGTGTTAACAACCAGCACCAAAGTGTTGCACAGCTCCGTGAGAAGCCTGCGAGGGCTGCTTGTCTTCCCAAGTACGGACATGCACGTGCAACTGTACACAAGCTCTTCTCTATTAGTACAACCTTTGAATGAACTGGTAAGAGACGCTTAAATATTGTGCCTTAACTATGTTTTGACAGCTGTCGCTTGTACTGTTTCCCTCCAGGTCTATCTTTTAATTACATCAGGTTAACACAATGTTTCATCTGTCACCCTTGGCTGATAGCAGAAAGGGACAAATTCAGCCATGGGATGAACAGATTTTCTCACTGCCATGGCAGTATTTGCTACCCTCCACTTGAATCACTCACTACCCACAGTCAGTTATCATGGTTAGAAAAAGAAATGTCCTGTCTTAAAGGGTTGAGCAGTGGCTCAGGCATGTGCTTTGTGTGATATTGCAGTCCAGCGGCTAAGGCATTTTTAGCTGAATCTGCGGCATGTGGTATAATTCTAAATCCCAAGGGACATTTGTATTTTCATTGCTAAAGGGGTCTGAGAATTGGCTGCAGAATGAGAAAAAAATAGTCTTAGCACTTGAGCAATTACTTAAGCTATGTTCACATCTTTCCATAGTCACTTAAGTGTTGCTGCAAATTGGAATTGCTCAAATATTCCCAGAGAATAGAATGGAAAGCCTTCAAGATTAATGTTCCCTCTATGTGCAGACTGCTAGATGGGGGATGGAAGTAGTTAGCTTTTAATGACACGTTTATGGAGGTTAGGTCAGTCTGCAGGGGAACTGATTCAGTATCACACGTCTCCAGTGGTGGGTTCTGCAGTGTTGCTGGGATCTCGCATGTGAATAACGAGTCTTGGAAATACTCTTTGCAAGTGGGCTGAGTGCTGGAGAACAAAGAGTGAAATCAGTTCGAAGAAAAAAGTCCTCTAACAGCTTGGAATAGAATATATTTTTTAAAATGACTCTGGAAAATGAATTTCCTTTGGAAAATTTGTAACTGGGAAGATCTCTGAATAGACTCTTTGCTGACTGCTGCAGAACTGTGTTAAGATGGAGCAAAATTCAGTATGGTACAATAAATGTTATAGCTTGCATGTATAAGCTCAGAGTTTTCTAAATACAAAACTTCTAAATTTAAGGAAGACTGGTTAGATTATTTTCTACTTTCTAACATGCACTAATGTGCACTAACAGAAAGCAATGTGGACACTTAGTAGTTTCTTTGAGATGCATCATTAAGAAAAAATAATGACATTTATGTTAGTGATAATTCACTGGAGTTGAAAATTTGTTATCCTTTTGAACCAGATTTTATTTTACCTTTCTCTCCTCCCAGATCCAGGAAAGGGAGAGGAAGGGAAACACCTCTTGTTTTGTTTTTTTTTTATGAAATAAAAGGAGAACCAGTTCCACTTCCATGCATTTCCTTCCAGCTCCAGCCACCTCCCCAAAGGCCACTACAGTGGAGGTACGTCAGTCTGGCTGTCAGCGTGACACCTTTCACGGCAGCTAGCTAGTGGTGAACATACGCAGGACAGACCACACCTAGGAACTGATGTTGAACAGGGCAATTGCAAAGGACTGTCACTACTGTGTGTTGGCATGAAAGTCCCTGAGTTTATGATTTCTCTCGGACAAAGCTTCATCGTTTTGTTCTTACTGCTTTTCTTGTTTGTATGCTAACACTCCTTCTTTCCCTTTGAGATAGTTCAGACATTACTGAGATAGCAGATAGAACRCAGGTAACTTTTCTCAGAGAAGTAATGGCTTGTGTTCATGTCTGATCTGGCAGATTCTCTCCTTTTTTTTTTTTTTTCTGTGTTTCTTTTTTTTCTTCATTTTGAGACACCATTTGTTTCAGTAGCAGATAACTTACCCTATTCACCATCCCTGCCATGACAAGCCTCCCGTTTCCATTCTGGACTGCAATCTCTCACACATTGAGGGAGGAAACTGTAGATGACTGAGCACTCTCTATTCAGAGAATAATGTCCCTTAAAGGAATTTTTTTTCCCCCTTCCTGGAAGGGTTTGTCTGCAGGTCAGGTGGGTGAGTTGGAATGAATCACAGAGGAGAGAGTGAACAGTCAGTTTGGGGTCAAMTTTTTTCTACCTCCCTTGTCTCTTTTCTTCAGTTTCCCAGTCTCATTGAAGTTCAATCTTTCAAGATCTTTCCTGAGAGCAAAAGGAGGCAAAGAAAGCACTTCTCTCTCATTTTTTTCCTAGTTGTCAGCCAAAAGCTGGTGAGACTTTAGCACCCGTGAAACTGTGAGGAGTCATTTCTCTGCTTCTGTGCTAGTTCCTGCTCATCTTGGTGAAATGCCTCCGAGCTTTCTACCTTAGGTAGAAAGGAGAAACTATCTAAAATGCTCTGCAAACTGACATAAACCCAAAGCACCTTCCTGGAGAGGGAAGGGGTTTGTGATAGCATGAGAGATACGGAGAGCCTTCCACAAATAGCCTGTGCATGCTGCAAATCTGAGACTTCCCTGCAGCAAGAAATGAAAGGCTGGGGTACGCAGTGTGCACTGCGGCTGCTCAGGAGACTTCATCTTCACCTCCGCATGCTATGTAGCCTGGCACAGGCTCTCCTTGGCTCAAGGGCCCTGTTCCAGCTAGACTCAGTAGGGCAGTATTTCCATCCTGGCAGCGGCATTGGTTCGCCGTTGCTCACTATACCAAGAAGTGGTAGCCCTGTCCTTAAAAATCCCTCCTGCCAGAGCTGCTTTTCTGCTGCTCTGTGCTGCAGTGAGCACTGAGGTGCTGCTAACATTGCTGCAAGCAGCATTAACTTTGACTGAAAAATGTGCTGGTCGTTAAGGGTTATGCCCTTTCCAGGAACTGCTCGCTGGCTCCTCTGAACCTTGCAGATGTCAAACTTTGCAATGTTAATATGGAAGAGATTCTGCAAATTAACCAGGAATATGGGGCAAAGCTCTCTCCCATTTCATCTGTGCTTTCGTCTTGTCCTTTCTTCCAGTTTGCAGAGCCCTTTGCTCCTTCCCTCACTGCGTAGTAGATAGAAACATTTGGCTTTTTGCAATCAAAGCAGCTATGGGGGTCTCAGTGGGATTATTTTTACATGTAAGCATTGCACAAGTCCAGGTCCAGGAAAAGAAGCCAATATTTTCTTTAACACATGCTGGTATAAAATAGGAACAACTCTTCTGAAAGCTTAGAGATTGAGATGGCCTTGAATTAGATCCAAGGACCTCAGATTAATTACAAAACTAAATCAGAATGAATGTTCTTTTATAGTTCTGCTGCACAATGGTCCCTGGACTTAGTGAACCTGGATGTCAAATATATAGATAAGGATGATCTGTACTGAAGCAGAATAAAGGGCACATTTACCTAGCTGTGAATTAAGGGTCTATCCTTTGCTGAATTCTGCTGTTACTTTAGTTATTTGAACAAATCTAAGAGCAAAATCAGATCTCTGCTACAGAGGAGAGAAGGTTGTAAGGCAAATTCAGCTTGTTTTACTCAGTCTTGCTCCTTTGCGAGAAATTTGTCTCTTCTCTCCTAAAAATGACGCAGAACCTTATAGCGCATGCTACAAAGGTCATCTGTGCTCCTTCTTTTTTAAAGGCTGTCAGGSTAGAGCCTCTATTATCGTTGTAAGTTTTAACTTGCAGAGTAAGAACCTGAATAAATTGTAAAGAACTTCCATTGCCTTTCATAGAGATGAACAGTCCTTTCATGCTTTACTTTTAACTGCAGCATGCTTTGGAAACAAGGTKACATCTATTTGAGTCATTATGACCGAGACAGCTCAGGCAGCACTAACTGCAGGCAGATTTCCAAGCAGAAGAAAGAGTTGAGGCCTGCAGCATTTTGGGAAAGACAGTGTTTGGGAACGAGAGGAGCCCCAGGACCTACACTTGCCAGGAGCCACTCGCTCACACAGAGGCCCGGTACTACTTGTAGGCTGATTGGCACTGTCTTACCCGCTGAAGAGGAAGCATCTGCTGGCTTCCAACCAGCACACAGAGTCTCTAATTTAGGAAAGCAAAGTACAGTCTTGCATGCCACAGTCCTGAAAAGCTACCAACCCTGATGTGGAAACAAGGAGAGGCAAATCTGTATAGCTCTAGCCAAGAATAAAAGCACACTCACTTCTGAGTGGAAACAATTTCAGCGCATGGTGAGATGGAGGGACGTGGTCTGTTCAGCCTGGAGGAAACTCAGGGAGATCTGATTGCTATCTCCAGCTAGGAGGGCTGAGGAGGTGGAGCCAGGCTCTTCCCAGAGGCACACAGTGAGAGGCACGCAGTGGCATCAGTCACACACTGCAACGAGACAAACACCAGCTCAGTACAGGGACAAAAATGTCACAGCCAGCGGGATACAGCACAGGGACACACTGACCAGGGAAGGCTGAGGGTCTCCATCCTTGGAGGTATACAGAGTTTGACTAGACAAGGCCCTAAGCAACCTTCTGTCACTTTGAAGGTATCCCTGCAGGGAGTGGGGTGTTGGACGAGACAAGCTCCAGACCCGCCTCAATTTTTCTTTGATTCCAGGTTGTTACATATGTTATTTCTTAACTAAAGTGACTGTGGAAAGTCACTTCACTCTGTTTGCCTGTTTCCTTACCTTCATATTGGAAACAGTATTTTACTTCCATGAAACATATGTCCTTCATTTTTATTATCTTTTTTAGTTCCAAGGGTGCACTTGGAGGTATACGAGTCATAAAGAAAATGCCAGTCTTTAGGAAGGCAAAGACTGAAAAAATTGCAGGCCAATAGTTAAAATATTCTGACACTGCTGTAACACCTTAAAAAAAAGGGTTTCTTGATGAGAGGGATTGAAATTATAAAGTATGTTTGTCAATTTCCCCTCTTCTTCTAGATCTCCAGAAACAACGTGKTTTTTTCATCTTGATAAGCACTATTAAATGGAGCAAGAATAGTGCCATCTGGTTATTCCCAATCATGTCCACATGAGAATTTGCTTGAAATGATGTAGAAATGGCCCAGTGTTAACTTATACAGAGCTTGTGGGCATTTGCAACATGAGGCTGATTTTAAACAATTATAATATCCGTGCAGGTGGAAGGCAGTATAGGACAGCACGTTCTGGTTACAGACATTTAGAGATAGTTCCATTTCCTAAAATGTCAGTGATGTCAAAAAAAATTCTCCTATACAGCTACAGCCACCTCCTTCCCCTTAGACCTTCCACCCTTAGAAAAGACAAAGCTTTTTCCAGTAGTAATGCTGGAAACATTTCATTACCCTTCCTGCAGGCAAAGTTTTCTCTATGTATGGATACATGAGAATGGTCAGATAATGAATGAGCTGATTGGCTGAACATCTGCAGGTGCTCTATAATGACAACAATTAAGCTATTCTGAAGCTATTACCATATTAAATTAACTTACTGCAATGCTATTAATTAGAATTCATGTTCTAGAAATGAAACAGCGCAGCAATTACATTGGTATTTAATGACCTGTAAAAGTAAAATATAAAAATGGTAAATTTCCTCATGTAATTAATTTAAGGCTGGAAGATGGTGGGTCAGACTGCTCCCAGTGTAACTCCAGCCACTTCTGTACTTTTGCAACATGAATGTTTATGATCCATGTTACCTTTTATCTTGAAAGAATAATTATTTGGCATCTGATAACTAAAGCTCTCCAATAGTTGTGCCAAAAACCAGAAATCAGGCAAAGTTCAGCTGGGCTTACTGTGAAGTCTGAAACTTGATACGGTTTTGGGAAAAGGCTCAGTAAGGTTTGTGACTGAGGTTGTCAGTTGACCTCTGCAGTGTATATTTTACAGACAAGGTCTAGCAGTGATTACTTTTTTGCATAATATTTTAAGGCTCTCCCTTTACTTACTTTCCATCCTGCCCCCTCGGCAGAAGTAAATATAAGTGCTTTTGACTTATTATTTGCTATTGAATTTCTCAAATTCTGTGACATGGTGACTTCTTCAGGGTACATCCTTGAAAACTGAAACAGATGTGTCCTACCTAGCTCTCTGAGGAGTTACAATATCAGGACCTGTCTGTCCTTGGGCACAGAAGCCTTTGCAGCTGTATGAGTTTCATGAAGCAGTAGGGTTATTACCCCTTGTGTGCTCAGCATGGACCATGCTCGGAGCTTTGTTGTTGCTCTTAAACAGAACTGTTAGGGGTGGGCTCAACGTGCCTGGCAGCCAGTCCAGTCAGGACCCCTGAAACAGCCCTTGCTCRTCATTTTGTACTGCCTTACAAGGGGGAACTCTGGATACCATCCAGTCATTAATCACAGCATTGTGAAATGAAATAAAGAGAATAAGCTGGAGCAACTGAAACACCTGTGGGTTGCTATCTGCACAGCAATAGAAACTGGGCTAGACAGCTCCTATCCACGAGCTATCACCTAGCATAAGCTAAGTTTGTAGAGCAACCCACGGGTGTTGCTTTTGGCCTGAGGGAGCTCTGAGCCACAGCTTTTTCCAGCCCTCCTTGCTGATGACTGAGCTGTAGCGTTACAAAAGAGATAGTTGTGATGCWCATTACTCTTCTGTAATACGTGGCCCTAGATCCTGACTGCTTGTCCACACATTTTCTATTGCATGCTTTTCGTGGAAAAAGCAGAGCCATAGCCTAGGGCATATAGAAAAAATTCTCTGGATGAGAAGCTGCTATACTTACCCTGAGATCTTCCATAACAATGCCCATTTTCAGACTGATTTTCTTCCCCCAGTGAGAGAGGAGAAACTGTGGGATTTTAATGATTCATTTTATTGATGGATCTGAATGTTTATTGTTGTTTTAACTATCAAAACATACAGAGGCTGGAATCTATCCAGAGAAAAGAAGGCAATTTCTTTTATTTCCTTACACTGTGTGGGGCAGTGGCAAGGGAATATTTCCATCTTTATTACAATAACCATTTGCCTGAGGAACAGTGGGGCACAGAAGTCTGCAAGTTTGAAGAAAAACAGGATGACAGTCAAAACTGGAAGCTGAACGTTGAGGTGTCTTTTCTTATTTGATGCAGGTTCTTGGCTTTCTAATCTTTTTTCTACCTATGCATTAATAGTCAAAACTGTCAAAAATAATATCTTACCAACCCAGAACTTCTTGGTTGCAGTCTCCTTCACATCTGCTTTTTCAAGGATTGATGCAAGGACTCGGCGTATTTTTTTTCAATTGCAGTAACTTATTGAGTGTGTATCTATATGCTTATGTGAACCTACAGATAAACCGACATGCCCCATATGAAATCCCAGAAAGGTATTTTTGTTTAAATATCAAACATTGTTTAGCCTCAAGTGTTTTAAATCAGGCTTAATCCCTTTTGCCTCTTAACCAGACTGTAGTACCCCATAATTTTAAAAATAGTTTCATATACATGAGCAGGGAAACATAATCTTGACAGACCGCCCTGGTTGTCCTCATAAACTTCTGAGGCAAGCTTTCAAACCTTCACAGCAAACGTAATGTAAAAAAGAAGTCAGAAGGCCCAAGATTTATGTCTCTTTTCTTGAATATATATAAAAAGGGATGATGGGGTTTTGAAAAAATGGATTAATGGATTGTACCTGGAGCTTTGTGATCCTTCGGACTAAGCCATTATAAATGTTCCGGTATGACCTTTTGCTTAGTCCCTCTGTTGGAGCTTTTCCTGTAGACGCTGTTGCAGTGGACTGTGAGATAGAAATTCCTTGGTGAGGCTCTCCTATGTGGCTCAATTTCCAAAACAAATTGGGTTCTTTATTAATATTATTTTAATTGCTATTTCATGAAAATGGCCATGTGCTTGAACAACTTTTCCTTTTGGTATGGATGGCAGAGGCTCAGAATATAAAATTTCTTATTTCACTTTGGAGGCTATTTGTCCAAAGCCCAATATATTTTGGAATGTGTATTAATAATTGAATCTGACCTGGATTTGTTCCTTGCAAATTTGGCACTAACTACTGTGTCCCTAATTACAGGAAGCTTCTCGTCTTAGGGTGCTAAAATTTACTGGGGAAAGGGTGTCTCAGGTTCCACCATTTGTTGTGTGGATTTTCACAGGGTGCAGACAAAAATCCCAAAGGTTCTGCATAACATGCTCATCTCACTGTAAAACCTGCAGTGGACTCTCTGTGGATGCACTTTGCCTTGGCAGGTTTGTAAATTCAGGAATCCAGAGGGTGATATATTCCTCAGAATCTTAACGTTATGTCCGGGGGGTCTGTCCACCTCAACAGAGCCATACTTTTTCCTCTTACACGCTGCTTTTGATGATTAAACAGAGCCATCAATCCATGAAAGAGAAGTATTGGAAATAAAAAGCTGGAAATAATTGTTCCCTACCACACAAGTGAGGGTTTGGTTTAAGGATCTGAGCCCACACAGCATTATGGGTATTAATTTTAGATAGTCACCTTTTTGAAGCTTATCCTAACCTAATTAAGTGTCTGTTTTCCCCTTAGGGCTGGCACTTTTACTAGATGAGATAACAGCTGCATCTCYGTGAGAAGCCTTGTGAAGGGCAAAATATTTGTTAGCAGTTGCTATTTTCAGCCTTGCCAGAATAAACAAAGAGCTCGGCACCTGCAGTCATTTCTTTCAAAAAGTCAGCACAATTTGTACCTACTCTGGGGTCAGCGGAGGAAGGCGCAGGAAGAACGGGCAGGCTCACCCGTGAGGCTTTGGGAAGATGCTTCTGGAGGGAGGGATAGGCTCTTCAGTTTGGAGACATATGGGATTGTTAGGTGATTAATAACACTCTTCTAGCAAGGGTAAGGAATACACAGAAGAACAGAGTGCTCTGAAATTATTAATGCATCTTGGGACAAGCCAGCGTGAGACCCACATTGGCTATAAACAAGAGAGCTAGCACAAACAAACTGGGGGAGTTCAGACAGAGGCGAAGGCAGGAGAAAAGAAGAGAATTATTTTTTTTACTCCTTTTTCTTTTTTGGTAATTAACCACAACTAGATTTCAGAACACATAATTTTAGACCCTGATTGTCTAAACAATGTGTCTTCATCTCGAAAACAATTAGGCTTTGGGCTTAACGTGCCTCAGAGGGTTACATAAACTAGATCCAGGACAACTCCTTACRCAAGAAAAACATTCCTGACTGTGTGGGAGAGCAGATGGCATTTAGGTAAACTATTTGCAGGAAACCCCCCTGTGCCATTAGATGGCAAATGGGTACTGCCACTGCTGTTCCCCTGCTTGGGTTTGTGGGAAGCTATGGAAAAAATAAGTGCTTAATAAAGTATGCCAAATGCTGTGGTGATGAAGCAGAGAGGGTTAATCTGCAGACAGGTATTACAAGGATCAGCACTGTTGTACGTTTACATTGCAGACGTGTCTCTGAGTAGCGCCTGTGGTTGGTGTGCCACATCAAACCTCAGCCTAGGCTACAGGGGAGGAGTGAAGGGGGATTTGTTGCTCTCTCCATTCTCCAGAGCGGGCAATGAAATGCCAGGAGTGAATGCAGCCACAGGTGGGTTTGGATGAGGAAGAAGAATCCGCAGCTGCTCCCCATCACATGGCTGAGGGTATCTCATGCTGGGGAGAGCTGTGTGGATGGAGATACAGCCCTGAGACCCCTTAGGCAATCTCATCTTGAAAGGCAGTGGGTCTTTGGAAGACCTACACCGAAGTCCAGCTCTGAATTTGACACCAGCTGTGTCTGCAGTGGTAAGRTCTATGTTGTACTGGATAAAGGTATTTGGAAGAGTGTCATGGCCCTGGAGGCACCCACAAGCCTTAATGGCCCTGATAAACCTTACCTGGGACCACCCTGCCCATGGCCCAGGGCCCYATTTCAGCCCTTGGGGCCGTCAGTCCCTGGTCTAGTGATGCTGCAGCAGTGCTGGTCTCCAGCTCTCTATGGCCCTGTTGAGCTAGGCCCATGTCCTGGCTTGTCCCTGTAGTGACAGTCAAATCCCAGGGAAGAAGTCACTGCTTTGAGTGAAGTCAGAGCAATGGGCCACTGGAGTGGAGAGTTAGTGGATGTTTCTGTAGGTCTTAGGCTATTTATTTCTATGTACTGAGGGAACTGGAGGAGACTTAAGGGAGTTAGGCTGGAGCTGATCTCTCACTGCTACTCGGCTGGGTTGGATATGAAAAGAAGTTACTGAAGTGTCTGGTTTCTGTCTACTTTGCTTACCTGGATGACAACATTCTCTATGAAGCTTTGTGTTTTTCCAGATATAATTTATGAATAAGTATGAAACCCTTGTGAGTCAGTAACCGTGTGGGGCACTTGCTCAAGGGAAGTTTATCCCATCACCCTGTTTTTGGTCCCTCATGGTCTAATTCCTTTCCCACAATAACCCTTTTGCCTTGATTTGTTGCAAGTTACACAAGGGTTTGGATTATTTTTGGGACTACTTTTGTACTATTACTATTGTTACCCGTAGCATTTTTAAAGGAGGCTGGCTATTTGAGGGTGGAGAATATCCAGAYGAAAATGCAGTATTTAATTCTGTTGCCATGAGTGAGAAAGCCTGCAAAAAGTCAGATTTTCTAGGTCAATAAATGAATAATTATTATTTGAAAATCTATTGTGAAGAGGAAGAAGCTCAAAACTTGACACTGATGAAAACCTGTATTTTTTTTCTGACCTCTGAGGTATCTAAGGGAAAAATAAATGTCTTCCTTTTTTATGTGTGAGGGACTCTCAGGGGGCTAAAAGAGCCTGGTAAAACTCTATATTCTGCCTATTTGTAGAACCAGTGCTAAACAACAGAGAAAAGTGAAGACATTTTAAAGGCCTAGTGATCTGTTTTCCCTTTCAGTTAGTCTTGCAATGTTTCACAGCCTTTCACAACTTCACAGTAGGTTGGGGCATTGTGGGAACCTAGGGATGGAGATGCCTGATCACTGAGCCTTCCTGTTACCAGCAGCCATTCTAAAACCAGAGCTCTTCCAGCACGCTGTCAGTAACTCCAGCTCATTTGCTTGGCTCATTCATATAAATGAGCTCCTCTTGCTTCCAAGAGAGCATGTTTAGTGGAGCTTGTGCAGGAGCAACTGTCCTTTTTGCCTTGTTCATCATTGCCAATGCCAGTGCAGGGACCTAAGAAAAGAACCAGTCTTTTAGAAAAATAACACTAACTCTGTGCCCAATGCTTTTGGCACCCCAGAGACGGACAGGGTGCCATCCTTGATCAGCCAAGAGTGCAGAAAGAGATGCTACTTATAGGCTCCCAACCTATCTTTGTGTTCGTCCAGCATTCATCCGTATGGTGGTCTCAAGCTCCAAAGTTCACTGCAGTGGCACTGGAAATAAAGACTGACTAATGTTATGTGTAGATTGCTGAGAACAGTACCCATCATTTAAAAGAACCTAATATAGATTTATAATCCTTAGTTGATGTGGGGTATCTTGACCATCAGGTCAGCCTAAAAGTGTATCTCCAGTGTTACAAATCCAGTTAGCCTGATCTGGTTTCTTTTCTAAAATTGTAACAACAGGTGTGTGTCGTGAATCATCCTTTGCTTTTTCCATCTCTCCTCTGGAAGAAGGGCTATGTTTCCACCACAGGTCCTTGGAAAATAGTGGAAGTCAGAAGGATCTGAGAGAGCCCCATGTGTGCTTTCTCACAGGATAAAAGGATGGAGCAAGGATGTCTGGGATGCAGCTGGCTGAAATGATTACTTTAGCACTGCAGGGATCATCAGCATGTTGTCAAGGATGCGTCCCTGGGACAATGCATCCAGCAAAGGCTGGGAGTGTAGTGAGAAAGGGCTACTGTACATGTACCCTTTTCTTATACTTTTCACTGGACCTTTAGTTATACCCAGTACTGCCACTCTGTAAAGTCCTAGATAAAACAGCTTTTAAAACTTGGCATATCATTATTTAACTAAGTGGTTAGTTCCCAACGGAAAGGTCTTTTCAGCTTATCTTTGAAAGACAGGGCTTTATTGTGCTCTGGCTCTGTGATAAATTCTCCAGTTTGCCCTCTTTTGAAGGGAGATCTGTTCCATAATTTACAACTACTTACTCTTGAATTTTTATGCTCTGAGGACTAACACCTTTAAATGTGGTGCATCCAAGGAAAATTAATCTAAGAATAGCTGACTCAAAAAATATGCTTATTAAATGTATTTAGTAAGATGACAGATTCTCCATGTTCTTGCCAATCTGTAACACTGAGATCTGCAGCTCCCTCCCTCCTTGCTTGCACTAAGTAAGGATTTTACTCCTGGAATTTGAAGTTGCCTCCTTTGTTAAATCTGATAGGTTCCAGCTAAAAATCAACATCAAATGAATATATCTCCACACTGTAAAAGCACGCAACTCATCTCTTTTGCCTAAGGGAGAGTAACACAGAAGGCAAAGCTCTTGCTGTTGCCAAGAAGCCTCCAGTCCAAGCTCTTCGGAAATCTGACTTAGTAAAGAAATTTTTTCTCTTTTGTTTACAAGTTACAAATTTACTTTTTTGACAACAGATTCAAGCCTGAATAATGTAACAGAGACTGTATTAAAAGCCCTATATCCATGCTTAAAGCAACTGTTACTGAAATCCCAAACCACCTGAGCAAATCCCCGTCAGATTTGGCTCTTTGTACTTCATCCTTTTGTGAACAGAAACCAAGTTTAGAGTTAAAAGTTAATTTCTTATCATGGACCACGCGAAAAAGAGTGTAACACACAAACATACTCTGTGCTACCTCAGTAACTGTGGAATAGCTTCCTATAGGGAAAGTGCTACGAAAAAACGAATTAAGCTCTTGCATCACATCTGATGATTATCCATGAACAGTGAAATCAAACTGAATCAGCAAATGCAAAGTACATTTATGGGTGGTACTGTCTTCTTCCCTTGTGAAATAGGAATGGACTAATATGGTTGTGGGGCAAATTTAAAATGAAAAATAACAGTTCCTACTCTGATAACTAGATGTTTAAGTGTTGTATTTAAAGGATACATTTTGATTGGTTAAACCAAAATTAATTCTAAATACAGAAGTTAAAGAACTATCTGTTTGATAGATCTTTTTAAAAATCCAGTATGAACACAAGGTTCAGAATGATTTATTAAGCACACTAAAGCTGGAGTTATGCATAAGCAATGAAGGAAGGCATGCTGTAGCTCTGTTCTGGCTTTGCAAATTCTGCTGCTGGTTTTAATGTTCATAACTTTTAAAGCTATTCTCCAGTTATGTTTCTCTCTTGGTCCATCTGTGATATGCCATATGCTCTTCTTAACAATATTATTGTTTAAATTTGGGATTATTTAAAAAACGTGTCTTGAAATACTCTCTCCTTGCACTCCAAAGAATCTTCCTTTAGATTTTATAGATTCCACCAGTGTTTGCTGAGACATGAAGCTTAACTTTGGCCTTTGATCAAGTTATCTGTCACTCAGCTTTATTCATTCTGGTGCTTAATACACAGTAGTTTGTCAGATAACAATAAACTGAAAATATGTTTTCTTTAAAAAAGATTTTCTAGGAATGAAAGTGCTGACTGAATGGTCAAAATGAATTAATGGAAAACTCAAAAGTTCTGCAAAGCTTCTGTCTTTCGCATGAAGTGTGTGATTCGGTGCAGGCTTGTATCCAAATTCCTCCCCTTGAAAATTAAGGGAGGAAAGGATGCTGCAGCTTTTTATTTGGGGGAAATATAATCTGAGTCCAGCTGTGAAAATTCAGAAAGAGCTTGTACAAGTTTGAAAAAGAATGCTTAAATGTTGGTAGGAAGGTGAAATGTAACCAAGGGATACATGAGTGGAAGGAAATAGTGGAGGGAGGTTTAAAGCAATGATTAAGTAAATTGGTTCTACTGGGTTGAGTGAAGAGAAGTTCTGGAGGTCTCAGGTCCAAGGAAGGAGGTAAAGATTGGAGATAGTGGGACAKGGAGGCATGAAAGCACATTTTGGCTTTACCTTCTGCTTTATTTTTGAAGTTTATGTGAAGACCTGCAATATCTCTGCCCTTCCAACTACATTCAAGACTGTCTACCGTGAAAGCTGGGATTTGGAGGGGCCCTGTCATTCAGGGAAAAAGATCACTTCGACATTATGCCCTTCCTTAGGGAAAAGGGGCTTACCCCTACCTCTTCTGGATTGCAGACTGGGATCTGCCATAAGGTGAAGAGGGATAGGCTGTTCTTGGATGAGGAAAAAAGGGAGCTGTGCTCCTCTACCCAGGCATGCACTAGGATCCAGGGGCAAGGCCTGTAGGGATTTGGGTCCTTTTCCCTGCCCTCTCCATATGAACCATAGGATGTCTAACCTGGCCTATTGATGTGGTGAGCCAGAGAGCAAGCTGCTTGCCAGGTTAAGCCAAAAATACAACATCGAGATGGCACTGAGTGACTGGGTAGAGGCATGCTCTGAGCTTGTCACAGATTCTCAGTAACATTCTTTACACCACTCTGGGAAACCTTTTCTGTTTCCAGGCTGGCCTCCAAGGCTACATGTATAATAGTAAATACAGCAGGCCGAGATCTATCTTCCAGCCCATCCAGTCAAGTGGCAGAGTTGTGATCATTTCAATATCATCACATTCTTTTTCTTCTAGACAGGGACGGTCTTATCTGGTGTGTTTCCTGAGATCTGCCCACAGCCCATCCTGTCCCCCAAACCAAGCCTGCACATGTGGGACAGGGCTGCTGGGTGCAACTAAAGCCCAGCTGGTGAGGTGCAGGCTGTTAAACAGCATGGTTGTTCATTTACCAGGGCATAGGTCTGTGCTCTGGCGCTGCTCAGTTTATTATTTTTGACGTAGCCCAAGTACTATGTCCCCATAAGCATTTGAATTTCTTTCTGATTTGGGTTCTCCTGTCACCAGCAAGAGCCAGTGCCTGATGCTTCACTGATGGTGATAATCCTCTTCCTGATGACACCTGGAAGGAAACTTCTTCCTAAGCACTGATGGTGAGAAATCTGTACCATAAGTCACTTCCAGCCTACATAGAAATGCAATTTCTACTTAGCAGAAATGCAACTTCTATTCTGACTCATGTAAATACTTACTCCTCTTTAGAGCATCTTGAACTGCTTGTCTTGTTAGTGTAGTTTTGTAACAGTTAAGTCATCCTGTTAAGGCAAAGTTGTTCAGGGACTTGAATGAGTCTGATCATACTGCTATGGTTTAGTGCTAACATTATTACGTTTCTGTGTGTTCTGGTGCGTCCACCTTAACAGTGAGTAAAGATGAGTAAGGAACATAAAGGATTTCTTTACTCTCACTTTAAAGCCTTTTTTTTTTTTTTTTTGCTATTCAACTGTACTTTGATCTATTAGAGTTTTCGTTGCTTATAGATGTAAGCTACTGAGGTATGTTGTGTTCCCCTACTCATAATTTGTTTTTCTGGACAGACTGTCCTTACTACTGATTACCTGCACGTTGCCTGACTGTTTTCCTTTTGAAATCCAAGAGGAAAAATGCTGTAACAAATAATCACATAAACATCCTGTAAGTGCTTGGAAGGTAACAAGGAAATGAGTAATAGCCAGCATGGATTTGTCAAGAACAAATTATATCAGACTAATCTATTTTTTTCTATGACCGTATAACAGGCTGTTTGGATAGGGGAGAATCAATAKATGTCATGAGTCCTGACATTAGGATGCTCTGACATCCCTGCAGATGAGCTGGGGAATATGCTCTGGATGCAAAATTTCTCATGTGGTTGGTTTTGTGTTCTTAGTGCATAGTTCTTCATGGGTCACTGCCAAAGTGGAAATAAATAGTGGTAAGGCATTGTAAGGGTCTGTTATGGCTCTGGGCATACTCAGTATTTTCATTAACAGCTAACTGATAAAAGAGGAAGGATGTGTATTACTCTTGCAGATGATAGTAAACAGGGAGAGACTGAAAGGTGTGTGAGATAGTTCTTCCTATCTACTAGGTCCTAGGGAAACTTCCACTGGAGTGACTGTGTATAGCTCAGGGTACTGTATGGCAAGGAAGATGAGTACAGCTGTAATCGGAAAGCAACAAGAATGACCAGTGCCCTGTGAGGGAAGGCTGAAAGAGCTGTGGTTGCTTAGTCCAGATAAAAAACAAGAGGAAAGGCAAGTCTTAAGTACACAGAAAGCTCCCTTAACAGGGAAGGGAATAATTTGTTCTCTTTGTCTGTAGGGTATAAGACGGGAATTAATGGACTTAAATTTTATCAGGGGACACTGAGGTTTGACACTGGGAAAAACTTTAAACATTCGTAATAATTAAGGACTGGAACATGTTGCCTGGGGAAGATGCATAATCTCTCTTACTGAGGTTTTTAAAAAATGAGCTAGACAAAAATCTGTCAGGAATGATGTAGTTACAAGTTTATTTTTGCCTAAGGGCAAGGGGATGGGTTAGATGAAGTCTTGAGTCCTTCAAGCGCTATTGTCTGTAGTTCTGTGTGTCACTGCTGAATTCAGCACTTCCATATTCATGTCTAAAAGCTGGCTGAATACATAGGGAGCCTGAATTTTCACTCAGACCTCTCTCCTGTGCTTTTCTCTAATCCATTAAATGAAGCCCAGAAGGGGTAGATCTAATTATGTTCTAGTTTAGAGGCACAAGTATTAGGGAGGTAAGAGATAAAGAACAGAAGCTTGGGTGAGAAATGTCTTGCCTTCCCAGTGACGTCCTGCCAAGTGTACCAAGTTCAGTCTTGTTATGCTCCCAAATGGCCCATCTATGATTGCATTAGCACAAAGTATCACCATCTGAGAAGAGTTCACATGCAGCAATTCACTGAATTAAAATTTAAGGCAATAAATGAGGACTTATAATGTATTGGCAACATTATCAGTAGCAGCATTGCCGGCATATTAGTGACTATGATAGATTGACTACTGGGGAATTCATTAAATTTACAGGAGTCTCCCCAAATAATTCCACTGGCTAAAATACTAAATGCTGCCCTCGGGAGCACTTCGGCCATTTAGTTTCCAAGCAGAGAGTACTCTAAGAACAGGATTATGCTACTGTTGTTTGCTTGAATTTGGGAGTAGAGTCCATTTATGTTAGAGTTTTCCAACACTGAGAATAGTTTCTGTTTGTACAAAGCTTGCTGCCTTACTAAACATAGGGCCTGTGAGAAATAATTTTGAGTGCAAAATACATTACTTAATACAAAGTGCCCAAAAAGCATAAATATAAACAAAACCCAATATTATACTTGTGCAATGAAGCTTAATGTAAAGGCTGTGTTGTTTTGGTTGTGTGGAGGATGGCAGTGATTTCTGTCTGCGCAGTCACCTTTGCTAAAAGAGGAAAATTGCTGAAACTTTTAAGATGAATGTATAGAAATCCTCTACTTTCCTTCTTAAGCTGATGGATACTTTAAGGTTAATGGTTAACGTTGCAAAGTCAAGTGTATCCGCATATTTGTGAATGTGCACTGGAGAAATTCTCCAGAGATTGAGACTGTAACTCTCTTCAGCAGTGTGGATCTGTGGAATTGTTCTTGAATGAACTCAAAGTGCAGTGGGTCACAATCTGGATTTAATTTTCTTATTTGTAAATTTTGATTTTGGTTTAGACAACTGGAGATTGGTTGGAGCAGAACAGACCTTCTCCAGGTACTGTGATTGTATCACAAACTCTTTTCCTAACTACAAAATTGAGATCTGTAAAAACTTTCATGGGTCAGTAGCTGCAGAGTCAATTCCTTTAATGGAACTAGAACTATAATTCAACTGTAATGTAGAAAAGATGAAGCATTTTTGGATGAGGTGACTTGATTTTTTTGGACAGACCCTTAGTGTTATAAACTAAATATTAAAGAAAACAATCATAGCAACAATCGTTATCAATGCCTGAGAGAGGACAGGAATTCTAGGGCTTTTTCATCTAGTATGGGAACATATTTCACAGCTAAAAGTCTGCCCTTGCTACCCCATTAATAATCTCTCTCTTTCGAAACTTGCTGATGGGCTAGTTTTCTTCTGGGACCCTGAAGACCGCCACCTGAATCACTGTGTGATAGTAAGGTGAGCATTGGGGTAGGAGAGAAGTAGTTTTCTCCCACTTATGAGTTTTGTTTCACAGCTCCAGGTAAACCCACACACAGTTGCAGTGCTAGTTGGCATAGTCTTATTGTTAGAATACAAGTTGGGCTTTTCTTTTTATCTTGCACAAGATGCAATCCTGGCTCGTCAAACCTGGGAAATGATTGACTCATCTATTGCATTGCCCTATTCTCAGTAAATTGCAGTGCGATTCCCAATTTACCTGCCATATGGCCAACTCTTCTTAAAAATCCAACTGCATAAGCAATTCGTGCCCAAGAACACGGGACGGGAGCACATTACTTACAAAGTATGTAATCAAGCAGTGTGATCCAACCCATTAACTTGGTGACATCTTTCTCTTTATTTGGACAGTTTACTGGCTCTGGGGTTTCGAGTGGGAGCTGTCACTTACACTTTCTGATAATAAAACTTAATTGAAATTTCATTCCTGTACCAGCAAGTGCCAGGTCACCAGATGGTTCCTGATTATTATGTCCACATAATCTGTGCTGGATAGCAGCAGACATTGTCTGCACTCTTACCGGGACAATTGTTGCATGTACTTTGCAAATTTTTAATATGCATATCTTATTGTTTAAATAAGGTAAAAAGATTTTTTTCAGTATTTCCTAAATAGTGTAAAGTAATAAACTTCCACGGACAATTCTTAAAGTTGGGGTTTTTTTCTTGTTTTGTTTTCTAAATCATCAGTAAGACCCTAGCAGCTTTTTAACCACAATAAACTAGTGGGTTCCTATTAAAAAATGAAAATTTCTGAGATTGTAAGCTGTGATCCAATCAGGGAGGTAATTCAAGTCACACTATCTCAGCATATCAGTATGTGCAATGTAAGTAACACTTACCCTGAGGCAAATGCCTTCCAGGATGCGGGACAGGATACCCGAATTGGGTAGGAGATGTTAACAGGACAAACAAATAGAGAAAATCTGCCTAACATCGCAGGTTTATGAACAGCAAGAAAGAATACATACTATGAGGATGTGCATAAACACACTTTACGTCTCAAACTCTTGCTTAGGACCTTTTGGGCCTGGAAATACACTCACTGTGCTGAGCTTAGAAAAAGCATGTTTCATGAGCTCGCTCCTTGCAGCAGGGCAGGCCTAGTCATGACAGAAGAGGAGGAGGATCACTGAAGCCATGAAAGCTGCAAGCATGGGTTGGACCCTGCTTCCCTGCCTGCCTGTGTCCTTGGAGATCTTTTCCCTTTTGGCCATGCACATGAAGAAGTGGTAGCTTGGCCTTTTCCTCGTAGCTGGTTCTGTGACTGCATGTGGGATAATGAAGCAGTAGGAGGTAAAGTAGCTGCAGGGGATTCTTGTAAGAGCAGGAATCGGGCCTGCTCTGAGTAAGTGGCAAAAGGGAGCTTTCATGCAGAAATGGACATAACTATTTAGGTCTCTTCAGGAGTAACAAGTGTGATACTGAATGACAGAGCCAGCTGCCTACTTAAACATAGGAACTGAGGTCAATCACAAAGACAGCTTTTGGAAAACAAGAGTGTAATAATACATGATATGGTGCCCGAGGGACTTCCTGACCACTTGCAGGACTGGGGATGGGAGGTTTCCTAGCTGATGCATTTGAGCAACTCATTTGCATCAAAAGACTTTTTTGCACTTACCCCCCAGATGTGCCTAAAAGTCTTGTTGATGTTCCCCAACAGCTGTCAGGAATATAATGAAAAAAGAGATAACAAGTAATGCCTGTCACCACTGGTGGCTTCATAGCGATTTCTAAACTTCGAGTGGCAGGGCTCTCCTCTTTGCTTCTTCCATTGTTTTTGCTTTACTCTGTTGTCTTCAATTGGGGTGGCAAAGGGTGTTTGGTGGTGTGTGTGTTTCTATGTGTACTGCTTGTTTTTAACTCTTTGTCCAGAACAACCCCCAAACTGAAAAGAAAGAGAAAAGATCAGCAAGTTGTGGTGTTTTGTGCAGGGATGGGCTATTACTCATTTTAAGAGTCCAACTGAAGATGTCATTTCTGATATATAAGTAATTTTTATCCAGAGTGTCTTAAAAGACAAACTCTTCCTTGTGCAATCAGGAAGGTAATTGAGAGACCAGTTGAGATGCTTAAGTTAGCCAGGGGAGAAGCAAATAAACTAGGGTCCCTCCAAGAGGGACTCATCCCTAAAACTTTCTCCCTCCTTCCTGTTCTTGTCTGTCTTCATTTTAATGTCCTGCAGGTCAAAATTCAAGGCCTGTGGGCCTGTCCCAGAAAGACATACTTTCTTTGACCTGGAGTGCAGGGAGCAAACTCCTGTTGTTCGTATTGCATCAGTACAGCTTTATTCTGCTTTATGCTGTTCATCTGATCCGTAACTTTGGTATTTACTCCAGTTGCGGAACTGTTTGCAGACCTGTGTGAGATGGCTCCAGTAAAAGCAGGACTGCTGGGATCTACACTATTGCTAAACTCAAACCAAAACAAAATGCATATCCTCACAGTTCTTCCTATTGAGATCAGAAGTAGAAGTAATAAATACAGTGAAGGAAGCTGTTCTCAAATTATTTGGGATGTTAAATGGAATGGGAAAGTGCTTCAAAATATTTCTCAAATGGTTTCTGTAAACATTCCTTGAATAGCTTTCCTGTGCCTAGGTTTGSTGTGTATTTAAGAAGACAGGGGCACTTTCTAGAAAATTAGTTTTTGTCTTCCCTTTGGTTTGTTAGAAATCTCATAGAGGCTGGGAAACAGAATTTCAGTTCCAGTTTAAGGCTTCAAAAGAAGCGAATAAAGTTTCAGAGGAACATCTGGAACTTACCCCCCAACTTTTCACCAAACTTCTCTAAGTTTGCCCATGACTCATTGTTTTGGACATATAAATGTGATGCCAGCAGCAGACAAGGGGTGTTTCTTTGGCTGACTCCTGTATGTTATGAGGTTTCAGAAAAATGGAAAGCAAATTTCAGTTAGAACTCTATTCCTATTAGTGTTTTCATTGATGCAGCCCTTGACTGTGTCAACCCAAACTAAATTCACACAGCATGTGTGTAATTTGAGAGAATTTAATCAACAGCTAAAAATTTGGGAAAAGGATGCAATTAAAATGTGGTATTGTAACAGTGATGAATACCATGGAAACAGTAGGTTAGTGAATCTGCTGCTCCCATTGAAAATGAACCAAATTTCCTGTTGATAAAACGATTTGATAATGGTGAATCTGCTCCAATATTTTGTTATTAAAAATGTGTATATAGGGAAGGTACTGAAGTACCTTGCTTTCTGGAGTCTTGCCTTTCTGATGAAGGACCCTGAACAACTGGTTAGATGCTTGTTTTGAAGAAACCCTATGCATCTATTCCACTTTACAAATAAAACTGCCCAATGCTCGGAAGGCTGTGAAGTAGCATTACAGGAGCAGTAGGAGATGAGAGACATGCAACAATCAAAAGGCTGTTAATTGTGTTTCAGAAGAGTACAGTAATGGCTATGAATTATGGCTATGAATCAGAAACCAGATTTTCTTACATACAATAATTCTATTGCTGAGTCTTGTTAGAGTTATGGATAAGAAAACTGAAACCCATGCATCTCCTGGTATAGCAGAGCTTCCCTTATATTGTGTTCTAGGTTAGCAAGGTTTGACTATGTTTCCCGAAGAGTTTCCTTCACTACATATGACATTACATTTTGATCAGCATTATCATTACTATAGTCGTACCCCAGTGTTGACACCAACAGTCAGGACTAAGCAGATGAAATGTTAAGGACTGCAATGTAGAGAAGGTCAGACTATGATCTGCTGGTTTCTGTCCTAAACTCTGTGTCTGGTATGTTCCTGTCAACAAGAACTCTAAGCAATACAGCTACCCACTGGCAGAAAGAACAGGACTGAGATGAAGGAAGGAASCACAGATGTACAGCAATCTCCAGATTTTTTAATTTTTTTTTGAGAATGGAACAAGTTAGAGTTACGTAGAAATGGGCATAGAGTAGGAAACTAAGGTGCATGGAAGCAGGAAGGGGATAAACCATGCAGAGCCCAGCAGACAATGGGCAGACCTTCAGTTTGATATCAAAGATAAGAACAAGCCAGTGAAGGTGTCTGAGAAGTGTTTGGGGATTTTTTTGAATTATAAGTATGGGCAAGCTGAGTTCTAGCAATGGCATGAAATATGTGATGAGGAGAAGCTGGAACACGCAAAGCATCAAGGTGAAAGCAACAACAGGGATTTGGGGGTGTGTCCCTGAAATAAGGTTCTGGAGATACCGTGCGGAATAACAGGCAGGACTGCAYGGTGGCATTGAAATTTAGGGGCGAGTCAAAGGTTATGTACTTTTAGTACATAAGCATAAGGGACAGAAAAAATACTGAATCTGCCAACAGTTAAAGACAAGAGAATTTCCTTGACACTAAGGGAGTTTCTTTCAATCATGATACCACTAAACTTTCCAAATGTGTCTGAAAATATTTGTTGAAGCATGACTTACCTTCTTACAAAAACATTTTTGTATTCCAAGAGATAATACTGTTACAGCCCTCTGCACGGGTTTCCATTCTGCGACCTTTTTTTGAGGTGACTAATTCCCATGGAATTTCAGGGGATTTGACCATGTAAATATCTTTACTTCCTTTAGAAAACCTGCTACCTCCTGTTAATGGATACGTAGAGAACCAAATTCTTACCTGATTTAGCTCACATACTGCAATGTACGTAGGAAATCTACTAGGTTATCACCCAAAATGTCTGAAAAATGTCTATGATTAGAATAAATATATATAATACACATCTGAAGTTTTTTTACTTAATGTTTTATTTTTGGTTTGGGTTTTTTTTTTAATTAACTGTAACTGAATCAATCTCTAAATGTTAATTTAGTTAGGAGTAATGTGTATCTCAGATGTTACTTAAACATTTCCTCTACCAAGCCATGTTATTTTAAACAATTGGTAAGTGAATCACTTCCAGAGGTCTCTGCAGAACTGAAGATTAATACTGTTTTCTCCAGCATGAGACATACAAATTCATCCTCTAGAAACCAATAGAGAACACTGACTACCCTTCCGGGAGAATGCAAGCAATTCCATAAAGTCGGAGGAGGTTTACATTACAATTCTCATATAAAATTCAGACAAGTGAAATCATAAAAGCCCAAACAAAACAAAAACGGTTTAATACAGGTGAATGTCGATGCCAAACAAGAAAAAGGCAGTGAAGCTGCAGGTCATCTGGGTGACTTCAGCATAACAGAACTGCATGCATACAAGGAATTTAAAATGAGGGAAGAATCTGAATGTGAACAAAACTGAAATTAAAATCAAACAGTACACTGACTAAAAGGGAGGATGGAAAATGCAAGCAGCTAGCTGCTAGCAAACATTAGCTACAGCAGATGTGATTGTCATTAGCTCTAAATGCATGTTAAATTGAAGCCAGCATCTGTTCTCACAGAGATGGCCTCAGTCATCTAAACAGAAAGGTTACTTTGGAAATCAAAACTTTAGAAAAGAATTAAAGGCAGGGTTTGGGAGAGGTAGAGAAACCTGAGTCTGATAACCAGGGGCAAATGTTCACAGTCCTGGATAGTCATTCTGCAGCTCTGAAAGAGCAGTGTTACATTTCACAGGAGCTGGTGAAGATCCTGCATGTAAAAGTCAACAAAACCTTTTAAGGCTGTGAATGTAAGATTCAATGATTTGACTTCTTTCTAGACAATCAAAAGCTGAGCAAGCACTAAAGTCAATGCTCGTGACAAATGCTGAGAAAAGGAAAGCAAAGTCCTAAAGATTTCCAAATAATGACTAGCATTTAACTCTGAGCAGCACTTACACAAAAAGAAACAAAATGATTACAATAGCAGGCATCATAAAATACTGGGACCTAGAAAAATGAAAGTAGTAAGAATGAATAACTCAGTCAAAAAATTCAATCGCACAGTTACCAAGGCTGGATGTAATTTCAGAAAACTGAGGAAAAGGACTTCCAAAATGATGAAGGGATTACAAATTGTAAAATAGGTGGTAAAAATTATCATCAGAGAAATCACAAACAGAAAAGAAACTGTGTCATCTAATCAGAGTGCTGAGAGGTGAGGAATAAAAATGAAGTGAAGGAAACATGCCTGGCTGCGATTTCTTAAAAATGATCCTAGCCACTGACTGAGTATTAAGACTGATCAGAACTACCTAACAGCAGGAAAATGTTACAGTAGAAGAGGTAAAGTGACCCAAACTGTCAGTATTTGGTATCCTGCTCTTCCCATTGCGCCATCAACTGATGTTGTACTGGCTATCTAAATTTATTTTAATAAATAGTATGCTAAAATAACTGTTTAGAAGACAGTCATAGCAAACTTGTTTTAGAGTCATAAATTCTGAAAATAATTAATGTGTATATCKAAGAGTTTACTTCTCAGTTTGGGACTTGTGGTGAAACATTAAGTTCAATTTTATTTGAGCTGACTTAACCACCCTTACCTTAAGCAGTAAAACTATGGTTTTGAATACCCATCTACCTTATTTCTAGAATATCGTACAGATTTAAAGCAAAGATCAATTGCTAAAGTAACAAGTCAAAAGTAAGAAGCTAGATGACTTTGTTTAGTGAGGATCTCTACAAACTTAGCTAATTACTTCCTACATTTCAGTTTCACCGTAGTAAAATTTAAAGTGTAACTAACAACAATGTAAAACTTGAATTTGAAGTAACTATAGTTTACTGCTTAATAGTGTGGAGCAAGGAAATTTTTAGAGTTAATGAGTCAATGGGATCAAAATGAAAACTACAGCAAATTCAGTCAAAATATGATTATAGATGAAATCTCTGAGGGCTATGGGAAATGAGGAAATAGGGAGCTTTTAGTAAATATTTTGGGTTTGTGACACTTTGCATTGTGACTAGCCATTGGCTCTGTCAAGCATGCAACAAATCTGTAACAGAGACCCCATGTTTAAGGGGATTGCTCAACCTTCCGTAACAATTGAAAGCTCTTACAAGCAGATGGCTGGGGCAGTGGTAAGAAACCATTTTGGTTTTACGTCAGTCTCCCAGTGGATAAGGGCCCACACTGTAATAAGTACTAATTAATAATCTTTCCAGGAACTCTGACAAAGAACCATGGATTGAATGCATGTGGAAAAATTAGCTATTCTTGCTCAAAAAGCTGAGTTTTCAAATTGGGGTTTTCGTGTGTAGTGGGACAAGGTTTGATTCTTCATCTATCTTCTCTTTTTCTAGTCTGGGAAGGAGCCCTTAGGGAACAGTTTTAGTTGAGATCTTACTAAGAAAGTAGCTTTCCAATGCACTGGCTTTCTTAGGACCGAATCAGAAAAGTAGTGCAGAGCTACCAGAGAGAGTACTGACACTTCTCCTGCTACTTCACTTGGACACCCCAGCTCTACCACTATGGTTCCACTTCTTGGGATGCTTATGGGATATCTGATAAACAACAGGCACGTATTCTGAAGTATCTATGCTACTTTTGGGAAGGCTGTGCAAGAACTGTGGGGGATATGCTACTATTAGTTGCTTTTCCCAGCATATTGCCATGTCCCCTGCACAAACATAATCCATACAATTCAGCTCTTACAATTTAGAAATTACATCTTTATGAAAAATTGGTGTAATACTTCCATTGAAGTTGAGAAATCTCTTATTAAACCTCTGACATTAACAACTCGATCACAGGGGTACAGGATGCAAGTTATAATGACAAAATTGGCTAGCTAATATAATGTAGTTGAGTGTAGATTATTATAGGATTTCTACAAAAGGCAATTTGTTGCTGCCAYTTTCTTTTTTTTGTCCTTTATACTGATAGTAAATCTCTCTGTTTTGCTCTGTTGGGTTGACATATAGAATCTTCTTGTCATTAGCAGGTAGCTCTTGCCAATATATTGGTTTTTGAGTTTTCAATGATAAATCAGTGACACAAAGTTCTTTCCCATTTTTGTTGACTGGGAGTTGCTGTTTGAATATTAAGTAAAATTTTGTTTACTCTCACAACGATGTAGGTAATATCTGAAAAGATTATTATCCCAAAGGGTAGAAACTATCTGTTAACCTCTCCATGCAATAATAACTACCTTGAGTCTATATTTGAAAAGACAAAACCAAACTAACACATGTAAGCATGATGCTGACATTCTGTTCTTGTGTAATGTCTCCTATTGTCTTCCTAGTATGCATTTTCTGTCATTTTCATCATTCTCCTGATAAAATTGTAAATATTATTACACAATGAACATTAGAAATGTTATCCCAAATAACATTAGCTGAAAAGAGATTCATTTCATTATTTAAACAAAAGAAATATTGTTCCTACCATATTTGCTTCTGGAAATTGAAAAGTGAAGATGGGATAGGGGATAGAAAAAGGACTGGGAATTTGCCCTTGAGTTTCAACTCATTTGGCGTTGAAAATAAACTTTATTTTTAAAATAAACTTTTCTTAAGTGATGATCTTCAAATCGTGGACTCATTAGTGTTGGCAACTTTTTTAAATAGCCACACAGTAAAAATGGTTGGGCAGCGTTGTATTTTAATGACAATTTTGCCTATGAGAACTGCAAGATCTTATTCCATTAACAAAATCAGAATTACTGCCATATATAAATGACAGTCTGAATCCGTGTGTATCAAAGAAGTCCATGGCATTAGAAGAAAAAAGAAAAAATATACTTTGGTCTGGAATTGGAGCTGATGAAACAGAGGCACCCTCAATAACATCTAAGAATTGCTCTGGCCAGAGTTTCCTTTGATATATGGGTAATTTCAGCTGCTAACCTTTAGATTAAAAATATTAGTAGTGGTGTTCTCAAAAGTCAACACCAGATACTTGAATAATCCTCACAGATGTTAGTACTTTAAATAGGAGAGGTACTGTCATTCCTACAAAATAAACACATAGTAGGATAGAAATAAAAAAAATCCCTGCAAGATGTTGAAGCGTAAACACAGGCTCTTGCAGTAAGTACATGGAGAACTACAGTGAAAAATGGAAAAGTTGGGGAAAGAAGTCAGATTCAAATTATAAGGAAATGGGGAATTGGTAAGTCTGTCATTTAACACTGACAATAAATGTCCTAAATGATGAGATAGTTAGGAATGTAAAGCTGGCAAAGGAGACAACCTACTCAAAGAGAGTGGAAAGGGGGGAGAAGAGAGACCTAAAAACTAAGGCAGGAATTTCGAGCTCTCTTCAGATTCAAGTCAATGAACATCTCTGAAATTTGTAACAGGGATGTGGACTCTAAAAAACCTCAGTAGTTAAACAAAGGAAAAGCCGTTAAGTTCAGTGCTCAAACTAGAACTCATGAAAACCAAACCAGAAATCAACGGCGAACATCAGATGGTAGTTCAACTGTCATAACAGAAAAGGGGAYGCGGCAAATTCTTCATTACTCTAATCCTGAAATCATGATGTAATACGCTTGTTTGTTTCAAGTTTCTGGACTGTGGGTGCTGACCCACCGCTTTCCCTAGTGTCAGAGAATGCAATCAGGGAGTTGCAAAGCATTGAAAATTTACTGTGCTCTTCCCTACTCTTTGCACACACTTAGTCTTCAAGGTCAAGTAACTTCCATCAACCTCTCAAAGCTCTCCCAGATTATATAGATTTACTGTCACCAGTAATTCTTAAACTATTTCATAATAAATTGTGAAAATCTGACTTAAATGAGAAACTTCAACCTAAGAAACTCTAAAAGGGTTCACCTAGTTCTGGTCACTGTATTTAGTGATAAAACAGTACAACAAATAATCATGACACAGATTAGCTGATGTCTGTACTGTTACTGACTGTGACTGTATGTTTTAAGTAACTATTTGTAATGAAAATGAAGCATGGAACTATTTTCATGAGGGATAAAAACTTAATGTTTAGTTAGGAACATATTTTGTACTTGGCTGTTTCTGTAGCGTTATTACTTCCACCCTGGACAAGTTTTGTGGGTACTGACTGCATTTGCTTCTTCTGTCTTCATCTCTGCTTTTGATAATGTTTCTTGTGCTGTTTGGATTACTTTTGTATTAAGATACTGATACTGAAGTCATGCTGTAGGTACCACTTAAGACCCATTTGTTAGAGGTGCAAATAGTAGTTTATTTTAAAAACCTCTTAAGTAAATCCACCAACGTATTAAATGTCCATGATAAAGTCTTAAATTAAATGGTATATATTGCAGCTAAATGTAACAGGCCTTAAAAGTTTAAATATCGTATCTTAATCCAGACAGTGAAAACTTCTAATTACATTGTGTATCCCGGAAGTTTATTTATTACAAGTTCACTGATGTCTTTGTATTGATTAGGAACACATAGTTTTCCCAGAAAATCATCCTCTTTGTCTGACATACTGTTTTCCAGGACACTAAGTTCAAGATCAGACACGTTAGATGGCAAGTAAGAGCTAACCTGAGTTACTGACTGGCTTCTTCCTGCAGAGGTCTGCCCCTTTCCTATATTCAGATCAGCATCAGAGCTAACTTGTTTGCTTCTCAGTGTAGATATTTGTTTAATATGCTGATCACCCCATTTCTCTTCCTTACTGATCTGTTGGGCTTCCTGCTCTTCATCTAATAACCTTGCTTGAATGGAGGCATCATTAAGTGAATCAACTGATTCACCACTAGTTTTCTTGCTGGTTTTTAAGTCACGGTTTCTCTTCAAAGACTGGACTGGAGATGAAACAGAAGGAACTGGCAAAAGATCTGAAGTACTTTCAGCTCTTTGACTTGTCTTTGAAATTCTGGACCTGCTAGATTCCGGCTCTGTATCTGACCAACCTCGCTTTGGGCTTTCAAGCCACAGAGGTTCAGGACTGCTGTCAAGAGCTTGAGAGTCTCTGCCCGTACACTCAGCACTGGTGAAATCTTCTGAATAAACTGTGTTTTCAGGACTACCAACAAAGTCATCTGAGTATATGAATTCAGAGTTGTTTTCAACACTCCTGCTGGGGCTTGGTATATGATCACTTACAACAGACGCATCATCATGCTCTGTGGTTTTACAGTGAATTAAGTGTATTGCTTCCTCATTACTTCCTTTTGCATTAGCATCTGATGGGAAAGCTGCTGGGAGTTGGGCTTTCGCATACTTTTCCTTGCGAGCAGATTTTAATACCGTTTCCTCCAGTAAGGGGGCTGTAGTTACTTTGCGTGGATGTTCCTTGCTTGCAATTTGATCATTCTTCAGTAGACTTGCAATAGCCTGTTTCTGCAGGTGAGGGGACACATCTCCTGCCATGGAAATGTACTCTGTGAGAGCTCTGCTTTGTAATGAAGTGTCAACAGTTTTATCAATCTGATTATTCCGCTTTGAACGGTCTCCCTTGCTACAATGCCTGTGAGAAACCACATCCTGTTCTCCAGCATTTCTGAGCAGCTTTCTTTTGGATAAAGGGCTTCTCTCCTTCAGCATCTCCATTTGCTTTTTTCTGTACTGCTCTCTCCTTTCATGAATTACCAGCTTATCAGGATTGGTCTGCTGCAGCCGTAGCCTCAGTGTATTTGTCAGCCCGTACCACAGTTTCCTTCTGGGAGGTCTGTTTTCCTTAGTTTTGCAGTTCCTTTCAGAGCCTGCCTCTCCCTGGCGTACGGCTTTCTTAGGTCCTCTCCCAGCCCGAGAAGACCCTGGTGAGGTGGCCTCTTGCCGGCCTTGCTTGGATCGAGGGCTGGCAGCTCCACTGCTCCCATCTGGCCCCGCAGGTGCCTCTGCAGACTTGAGGGGAGAGGAGCGGCTGGGGCTGATGGGTCGTGAGGCCATGCCAGCACCCCCCGGGGCCTTGTAGAGCCAGGCCAGATGAGGGTGGACAGCAGCAGGCGTAGCGCTGCCGGTGAGCACAGACAGCTCTGCCAGCAAGGCACTGAGTAGCGGCAGCTGCCCCAGGGTGTTATGGAGCTGTGGAGGGCTGGCGGGGTGCAGCAGTGAGGGCCCAGCACTGGGCTGTGGGGGGCTCTGGACCTTGTCTTGCTCCTGGGGTCTCCAGGCCTCGACATGCTCCCATTTCCCCGAAGCTGCTGCTGCTGGCGGCAGATGAGGCTCAGCAGGCTCGCGGCTGTAATAGAGCACGGGAGGGCAGAAGATGTTGCCCTCCAGCTCCTCGCCCTCCTCCTCCTCCTCGCCCCCCGGCTCAGGGGAGGAGGCAGGCGGCGTGGCAGCGCCGGGGCTGGCGGGGGTTGGCGGGGGCAGCTCCTCAGCGGCCTCCAGGCTGGTGAGGCAGTAGCCCAGGACCAGCTCCCCGACGGGGCGGCCCGCGGAGTCCCGCAGCGGGAAGCAGCCGCGGCGGCCGCAGGAGGCAGGCGCCTCGGGCCGCTGCAGCAGCTCGGCGGCGGCAGGGGCCAGGGAGACGCCGCAGCTGCCGAGGAGACGGGGGGGCCCCGGGGCGAGCCCGGCGGGCAGCGCCAGCAGCAGAGCGCGGAGCGGCCGGCGGCGGAGCGCGGCACAGAGCGAGCCCCGGCGCCAGCGGAAGAGGCAGCGCTTGCCGCGGCCGAAGGGGAAGGCCTGCCCGGGCCGCAGGGGCGGCGCGGCGGCGGCGGAGCGCAGCAGGAGGGTGGGGAAGTCCAGGAGGCGCAGCGCCACGGCCGGGCGCAGCGCGGGGCCCGGCGCCGCCACCCGCACCGCCTCCACCAGCAGCTCCAGCGCGAACAGCCCCTCCGCGCCCCCCGCCGCCGCCGCCATGGCGGCCCCCAGCGTCAGGTCTCGCGCGACGTGTGTGTGCGTGTGCGGGGTGTTAGGCGAGGCCGGCGGCTCTCTCGCGAGAGGAGCGGCGCCCGCGCCGCGGGGAGGGCGCTCAGCCTCCCCAGGGAGTCGTCGTCCCCGCCCCCCCCCCGCCTCCAGCGACGCGCCTTTGCAAGGCACGCTGGGAGTTGTAGTCCGTGCCCCGTGGGCAGTGGCGTCCCGGGACGGGCGCGGGAGCCGCTACCCGCCTACCCGCCACCCCCTGCAGCGCAGGGGCAGCACGGGTCAGGGACCCTGAGGGGCTACTCAGGCCCTGATCCCCCGGGTGGGGAGGTGAGCAGTGCTCCGTGGCCTCCCGTGTGCCCCAGCGGGGGGCTCGGGGCAGCCGTGTTGCGGCCTGCCCTGGCCGGAGGCTGCAGTGACAGGCCGGGTGGAAACCAGGTGCTGCCTGGTGTCAGCTCGCAAGCGCCCTGTGCAGCGTGGCGGCTGCGGTCGTGCCCCTGCCCTCGGCTCTGAAGGCAGCGGCCGAGGCCCTGGTCGTGTTTTCCCCACTGTGGTTCACGAGCAACAGCCACAGGAGCAGGGGTGGGATGGCAGGCTCTGCTCCATCAGTCAGCAGGAGAGCTTGTGGAGGCAAGGAGGGATGTTAAACTATTTTCTGCTTCTTTGCGGCCTCTTCCCACCCCAAGAGAAACATCAAGGTCTGTGCCAAGGGCTGTGTGCTGAAGAGTCTCTCCGCAGTTGAGGGCCTGTACATAGCTGAGATTTTAAAAACTGTGGTTCTACATTGATTAGGTTTTTCTAATCAGCTGTGTCACCTCTTCATATTTAATGACTCTGTCTCTGTCATGCCTGAGTGCCTTGGACATGCATTGATGAATTCCTATTTTCTCTCCTGTCTGCATGTAAACTGTGAGTTGGCGGTGGACACCCTTGTGGAGAATTTCACTCCTCGCCTCCTGCCTGGCGAAGAGAGTGCCCTTCCCTCTCTGACCACCCTTCCCTTGCACCAAAGTCTCCTTGCCACAGGCAGAGCAAATACTTGCCGAGCTGGGAAGAAAATTGTTTTGTTCAATTAGTAAGTTGACTCTAAAACAATGTGTCCTAAACTGATGGTGTTCCGTTAAAGTTACAGTACATCCTCACGATTTAGCACCAGGGAAGTAACTAAAAGAAAGGCCAATCCCCTCTTTGTTTGTTCTTTTTATTCCCTCCTTTTTTCCCCTTTCCTTCCTCTGCCAAATCACAATCAATTTTTAGAAAAGCAGAAACCAGCGGGAAATGGTTAAAGAATCCAACCCTTCACTGTTGGTCAAGTCCCTTGATCATTATTATTTAAAGGACACTTTTCATTAGTTGTTACGTCTAAGAAGAGAGTTAAGGAGTTTGACCTCTGAATTGTGACCAGGGCTTAAGAAGTAAATAAGTTCTTCTCAGTTCCTCCATTGCCTCTGTTCTAAGCACACAAGTCTGAGAGCTACAAGTCCTCTGCCATCAAGGCTGCTAGTATTCAGGTGTTGCCATTGTACTGGCATTGTGGCAGACGAAACAAATGGACAGTCCATTTTGCTGCGACATTCATCTCCTGCCATCAGTCATATGCTTTCCTTCTGTTTCCTTTTCCTCCAGCCTGTTCCCATCCCAGGAGGGCCCGACAGTTTAGTTGTCATTCTCCATAAAGGAAGAACAGACCCCCTGATACACTGAAAATGACAGACGTATTTGGCAGTGGTCAAATAGTCGCTCTTGAGATTCCCCGGGAAGACGATGGATAGGCATTTTGCCCATTTTACAGGTGGGCATACTGTGACTGTGACATTCAGTCCAAGATTTCTAGCCTCTTAATTTTGAAACTTCCAACCTGTGTAGGTGAGAGACGCATCTTTATGTGTGGTAACTGCACTGAAGTTAGGGGGTAAATTATGGAGTAAGCAAACCCTTGTTTTAAGATGCTGAGCCTCTACACTCCCAACAGTTTTGTGTGAAACTGAAAATTTCAGTTTCATGTCCCTGAAAATCAGCCCTATTCCTGTATTTCATTCTGCACAGACAATATAAATAAAAATTACTGAATACTTGTGAAAAGTGTAGGTGTTAATAAGCTGTGTAAGATCAGTCAGCAAGTTAGTGACAAAACAATTATTTAAATAGAAGGGGGTATCGGTTTTTAAGTTTGTTCTTGTTGGTGTGTTTTATTAAGTCAATCCTCTGGTCACAAGAGCCTATTTCTCTTCAAAATAAACAGAAAACAACATTTTGTTTTTTAGTTGCATGTTAGAAAAAAAGACCTTTTTCTTTCCAATAGTCCTAGTTTCTGCTAACCACCATTTTAGGGAGACTTGTGATAACACTTCTTCAGACAGCATGTCACTAAAGAGTGGTTTAGAAAACAGGCATGCCTCACAGAGGCAGGGTTATGGAGCCAAGTTTCATTCCCTGCTACTTYCCCAAAGACAGCAGGTACATATTAGGATCTACAGTAGTTACATTCAGTAATCTTTTTAAAATAGCTCTGGTTCTTCTCAGTGCAATCTCTTCAGTCCTCCTTTCTTAGAACTAAACTTCAATTCTGTTTTTTTTTTAAGACTGGAAGACTGAGGAATTTTGCTGATTCAGTGAAGTCTTTCACTGACCTTATTTGTATGTTTGAAGTACTAACATTTCGTCTCAAAAAATTCCAGCCCAGTCAGTCAGTATCATTAGCAGCAACTCAGCAACTTTGGTTCAAATCTATCTTTTGAAGGCTCTGAATTGCCTTCTTTTGCCCTTAATTTCTGTAAAATTTCAGATTTATTGATCTCTCTGCACAAAGAGAGCTCTCTATACCTGTTTATGGATGGAGAAGTATGACCATTAAAAAAGATATTGAGAAAACATGGATTTTGCTAGATCTACAATTAAACCTACTTATTCTGGTGTAATTCTAAAGATTGCATTTTTTACAAATCAAATACTGGAGTAAAGAGCCATTGTTCACCTGCATACAAAATTGCTTTTCTCTGTGCAGAATCTGCAGGGCGATGCTTGGAATTTGTGCAAATATTTAGCCTGGTGGCACTCTGATTCAGAAGGGGGTCAGACAGTCTGCTGGAATATTCAGCTTCAACATAATAGCAGTTCTTAAAATACTCCAGCTTAAAATGCCACCCAGAGAAGACTTATTTAGTCTTTTCTCAGTTGTCTGTTGAGTCAGCCACTTGCGAAAGGGCAATAAACTGGAAGAAATTCAGGAATAAGGATGGCAGCCTTCGATAACTCTCTCAGTTTTCATGAACTCTCCAGTTCAGAAAAAACGAAAAATTACAAAATACATGAGCAAAGCATTTGAGGTTTTTGCAATATATTTAGGTTTCTGTCCTGAAGAATCTGGAAAAGGTTTAGAAAAGGAATAAAGTCAAATGAGAATGTTAAATCTATTTAGAAATTACTGTTTGCATATGTTTATGTATATTGTGCAGAGTTTTGCAGGGAGCTTTGTTGTTTCCTGTGTCCATATTCTACTTCACGATCCTTAATTTCGTGCTGACCCAGACCTAGTGATGTATGGAGCAGCCTAGGAACAGTTGCAATGGTATTATTGGCACAGGCATTTTGATATCCATCAAGATGAAGGATACCGTGGTTTCTCTCCACTTCTCGGGGTGTACCCTCCTGTCCACAAAGTGCCCCATCACTTGGGTGGTCGGAACAGCTAGTACAGAATCTATTCAGACATACAGCTCCAAAATACCTCCCTTGCATTGCTACCCTAAAGATGCTTGTTAACTCCTCCTACTTCAGTATGATAGCTCTCACGTTTATTTTCATTCTCTACTATCCTTAGCAGACTTTGGGAGTGTTAAAATAAACATTATTTGCCTAGTCGTGTGGCCCTTCTCCATTTGGCAAACACCAGTCTGTTTCCTGTTCTTTTAATGATTTCATTGCTGTCCTTAGTATTTTACTTTCTCAGAGTGGTGAGAGTTAAGGCTTATGGCAGAGTTACTTCTGCAAAGTCAGCAGGGGTGGCACTCAGGATTGTTTTCTCGTTACCTCTGGGGGAGGGGAAGTGGTTGGCCTTTARGATATGTGTGAATCCATGGCTTTCACAACCAGCTTGGAAATACAACCCATGCCAGCTTGCCTTCTGATTCCAAATTTCTTCAAGGATTAATGGGACTGTGTCAAAACACAGCTTCTCCTTCTGTACTGAGCAGTCCTCATCATCTTTCTTGGATCTGGGGAAACTCAGTGCAAGTAGACACTTAAAGGAAACATGGGAAAATCTGGCAAATACTTGAGAGAGAATGACATTGTGAGAGCCAACAGGAAGCAGGATGTCACAAATACAGGAGCTTAGACAACTATATTGAACATGACAATGAGAAATATCCTTAAGGGTCACATCTGAGGTGATTTCCTTTATTTAAAAAAAGTTCTTATTAAAGCCAATAGACATTTTTGCTTAAACCAAAACAATAGTGAAGGGTCAACCTCAGGATTCAGCCCATTGAATATTCTTTGCATAATGTCCAGCAACATGCAAAGCCAATTTCTTTAAATAGCTGGGTGTCATTAGCACATGGAGGCTTTACCATCAGTCTTTATTTGATATAAACCATCATGAGCTCATTTGGTATTAATGGAAATCCCGTGGGTTCGCATGCTGTCATTTAGCAATAATTAATGTATCATTGTTTAAATTGTGTTACTCCCCGTCCAATAGCTGGGAAGCTCTCCGAAAGTTCTCAAAGGGATCAATTTATTTTCTTTGGCTTCATGGTTGCAGCCCATACTTGTCATGCACATATGTACTGAATGACGAAAGGATTCCAGGTGCTTAGCCATCCAAAGAGCACAACTTAATCACACAGCAGCACAGTTGCGTGCATATGTTTGAGAAGCGGAGAAAATCTGTACCAAAAGTTTTCTTCAAGGTGTGTGGGTCCTTACAATTCCTGTTTTAACTGTAGAGCAGGATAGGTCCTCAGCCCTTCTCAGGGTTTAGCATTCTCTCTATAAGCAGTGATTTTTCAGACTTGCCACCTCCTAAAAAGCTACATTTACAGCATTCCTCTAGCTCAAGCTGGGAACCACTGGGGGCAAATTGCAGTTCAAATATCTGACAGAGCTTCTGACAGTGAAAGCTCTTGTGAGCCTCAGGATGGTTCTTAAAGTCAATTCAATAGTTAGATGAGATTTCATTAAAATAAAAAATTGGAGATGTCTGCAAATATTTGAGTAGGAAACAGTATTGTGTGCATTGTACCATCACACTGATGACACACATTGTTTAATCTGTCATAATTACCATTGTAAAGTATGTTTTTTCAGAGGTTTACACTGCAGCTGTTTTGTTCACTGCACATTTTCAACCTCTAAGCTGTTTCTCTTTTTCCCTTTAAAAACAAATTAAAATCAATTTGACTGCTTTGAGAGGTCTCCTTTAGAGAGAGCAAACCAAAGAGAGCCAGGGACGTTGTTATGCAGAGCTGCAGAGTTGGACCAGATCCTCCTCTCTGGTTGTGCATGAGGCTGAGTGATATTCAAGTGCCTGTGCCTGGTAGGAAGGGGCCAGAAATATTCCATCCCACTTAGTAAACAGGAGGTATGAAGCTGCTTGTGGACATCACAAAAGGAGAACCAATTAGCCCTGTATTTTTCATGTCCCWTCTTGTTTTACAAGTAGACATGGTGGCAATCCCATAGTTTAGTAAGGTGGACTGTGAGAGAAATGGCTCTCTAATGAACGTTTGTCCCTGGCTTGCCTGGCAGTGGGATTTCCACTCTAAAGATGAGGTCCTTTTCTTGGCTAACAGCTTTGTTCCAGGGATCTCAACAACGATGTAACTCCCGCATGCTTCATGCCTTCAAGCTTCTGTCCTTACTCTTACTCTGCCAGGTGTCAAGTATGGAGTACTTCCCACTGGTGTCCTGCTAATGTCCGTAACTTGCTGACTCTTACTTACCATGGTGATGGCTGTGATGTGAAACWTGAATGTATGGACAGTGCAAAATCATGGCCTGTTACATTGCTTTATTGATTAGAAGGAAAGAATAAAGTGTGTTTTAGGATGATAAATGTGGGAATCTGGAGATATACCTTCAGCTCTCTCTTTTGCCGTAGGTTTCCTCGGGAGGATCTAATTTCTCTGTGCCCGAGTTCCTCTCATGAGACATGACCACTGTTTCATAGAGATGCTGAGTGGATAAGTACCCCCTGGAACGGAACAAATCTCTGGGGTGGACAGAGCACGCAGCATCCCTACCAGCCCTGCAGGCCCCTGCCCTGGGGAGTGATGGCAAGTGGCTATCATGRGGATTGTTTTGCTTGCCCCCGAAATGCAGTACCACAGCCTGGTGGTGAGGCCACCGGCCCTTCACAAGCAGTGAAGAGCGGCTGGAAGTGAGCGATTCCTTATTGCAAGACCTGACCAGCTCCTTCCCACGTTTCAGGAGTGGGCACTGCAGCACAAGGGGAGACGCGCTGAGAGGCTGGTGCATCTGCGTAGCTCGCCGTGTTGCCATGCAGGGCTCTTAGGCGCTGAAAATGTGGCAGCCTGCCTGAGCTAATTATCTCCCCAGCTCTTGAGAGAGCTAGTCCAGGCACGGCACTGTGCTGACACAGCTGTCCTGCTGCCGGTTCCTCGGCTGGCCCCGTCCGGGGGATCCCAGGGCTGCGCTCCATTGCAGAGCGTAGCTATGCCTGTAGGAACTTTTCACTGGTAGTCGCAATGCTGGAAAAGTATTTAATTCACTGCTATGCAAGTAGCCCTGTGGGCTACAGCCAGGGAGGAAAATAGGCTTGTTTCTCTTGTGCTACACTGTGTAGTCTGCGTGGGCAGAAAGACAGAGCGCTGTCTGTTGTAAGCCCCTGACAGAAGGTCAGACGAGAGCTGTGCCAGTGCAGAAGCCTGGCCGGCCAAACTCACCCCTTGTCTAACTCCACTGACCTTCTCTGAGCTAATTCAGGGATGTCTTTGGCCCTGTAAGTTCAGCTAAAGCAGCTGTGATTGCCCTACACAAAGTTTCTTGGGTTTGCTGATATGTATTTTAAGCTTATTGCTATTTCAGTGCAGTTTCATGCATTTCCTATTTGAACAGTTCCTGTCGGAAGCATGTATTGTTTGGGAAGACGTGGCATTAATTACTGTGTGAATTATTTGTTGTGTGGGTACCGTGGAAGAAATAGATGGGAACTATTCCAAATGGTCTTTAATGAGTTCAGTCATCCAAGATCCTGATTTCCATCTCATAAATAATAAACTGTCCTCAATATGCTAATTCAAATTTGCCTTTAAATTGCTTATTTTAATTTTGCAGAGGAAATAATCAAGAAGAAAAAGTTYGGAAAAATGCAAGCCTGCCCTGTTTCTGTGGCAGGGTACTCGGAGGTTGCAGTGTCTTGTCCTCTTCCCCACGCTAAGCCCTGAGAGTGAGCATGTGAGTAGGCTGGTAATGGTTTCATGTCATGAAGAGTGAAATTTGAAACGTAATGAATGAAAATATATATGAAATCTTTGCTCCATAAAGGAAGGGTCCTTAATATAACCTTACACAGTGAGCTCTTTGCCATCTCCTTTTGATGGGATCTCCAGTCTCAATTTCCTCTGCTGATCATTTGCTGTTCGGGCCAATGGAGGCCAGAAGTGCTGCTCTGACAATAGACCTAGCCTCTGGCAAGGTAATAGTGTGTGCTCAGCAGTGACCCGTCTGCTTCATCAAATGCAACATCAACAGTCTTTTAGACAAGTCTCATCTAGTCTTGCAGTAGCGGGTGATGATTTTTCAAAAAGCCTTCTCATATTTGTGGACGTTTGTACGAGGCATGAATGTACTGGTAACTGGACTAATGATTTACTACTTGCTAACTATAAATAGAAATATTTCTGCTCCAGGCAGGCAAATCATTACACTCAGAGAGTTTGGTACTGGTATAACAGTTAGCCATGAGATTATTCTGTTCTGAAAACATCCTTTTCATTCTTTTTTTTTTCTCCTCTCAGCATTTTATCTTCAGTAAACACATATAATGATTTTACATGAACCTGTGGTCTCTGGGCTGTCTGCAAGTCCAGGCTAAACAATAGTACATAGCATAGCAAAAATACTGCAAGAAAAGTAAAAGAAGTGTGTTTTGGACATGTATTAGCTGGTCACACATCATTCAGATTTGTTAAGGTTTGGTACCGAATAAATAGACAGGAATAGAAGGTTTGGATGGTCCTGCAGGCACATCTTACTGGAAACACAGTCGCAGAAATTTCATTTCAAGAGACAAACCAGTGAAAAAAACCCGAACAGGTTATTCTATTTCCTGCCCTGGAAGAAATGGCAGCTTTTTGACATTAATATCCTCAGTCAGGCATTGCAAATATTAGTTCTCAGTTCCTTCAAGGGATAAAAAGAGATAAAAATAGAAGCCACTCTGAAACCTCCCAGAGGCTGACAAATGCATTCATTCATTTCTTTATAATGACATCTTTCATGAAGGCCTTAACACTGGAAATTCTCAGAGGAGGATTCCTTCCCCCCAATACTTTCTCACTTCTGTTGAAAGCTATCTGTATCATTGCGAGCAGGCAGGGGGTAAAATACTTTCTGAAAACTCAGCTGTGCTTTTGTATGCTGATCTTAAACAGAAAAAAGGCTCATTCTCCTGAGTGCTCCGAGAACGTGGTGCTGCGACCTGGAACGGCGTGGGAGTATCTGGCTGTGATGGGACAGCCCACGTGAGAAGGGATGGCTGTGTGTGGTGCTCAGCAAGGGGTGAGCGAAGTGCAACCCCTGCACCTCAAATCTGTGTGTGAGAGAAACATGCTGCACAAAACATGTCAAATTTGCAGCAGCTTTCATTTCACTCTCTACTCCTCTCATTCGTATGTCTTCCCAGTTTGTTCAGCTCTACTCTAAGGCCTGCATTCATCCTGCTTAGCGGAGGCAACCTAGTCACATTTGCCCTCTGCTGCAGGGAGGGAGAGAGGCTCTTCCAGGGCTGTCAGATCTTCAGATTAACTGACTCCCTCTCTGAGGAACCTCTTTTTGTCTGTTGATTGTACAGGAGCCAAGGCTTGTTTAGCTGGCTTGGTTAAATGTCTACAATTGAGTGGGGTGATCTTGATTTCTACACTTCAATCTTTGGTAAGGTTGGCAGGCAAACAGAGCAGTCAGTTGCTTTATTTTTGTTACACTAATTTTAAGAGTCTTTTTCACAACCAGAGTGTAAAGCAAAGCCCAGCAGATTGCTTACATCAACACTGGGAGGTAAAGCTGGAATCTGAAACGGGATCATTATTGCAAATGGAACTCGTCTGACCAAATGCAGACTGAACACAGAGATGAATAGAGATGAACCCCAAAAGACTCTCTTTCACTCCTCACTCTATAAATGAACCTAGAGACAATAGCTCAGGGGTGGTCATGTACATCTAGAGATATGTAGGTAAATTGCATCCACAACACCTGCAGAGCTCCCTCCATGGCAGTCATTCCAGGGCAAGGGATCAGCCACACAGATGAACTAAAGATATAGGACTGAAGGGCACCACCTGAGTCATCGAGTCAGTGCCTCTCCAATTGCAGAAAGGCATGCTGCAGATGCATAATCCTGTGCACTGTAGCTCATCTCACCCTGGGATGCTGTACATTTCCAGGCTTCTCATAACAGACTCCAAGTCTGTGCTAGAAGACCAAATGCCACAACAATTGTGCCACAGGAGGAGAACAGGAGAGATCAAGGGCATTTCTAAGTCCTCCTGCTTAGCAGGAGATTTGCTGGGTGACATTTGCAGATGCTTCTGGACCATGCACTATGCTGCAGAGGAAGACAAACAAAACACAGCAGTCTCTGATGAGCTAATCTGGAAGAGGATTGCTTCCCTGTTCCAAATCTGGTAATTAGCTCAACCCTGAGCATGTGAACAAGCACAGACAGCTGATGGATGCTGATACCTCGAGGAGCACTGATGAACCTTATGTCTCTCAGTGACCATATTTACACCCTTAACTGACCCAACTTGAAGTAAAATACTCTATCTTAAATCCCTGTTAGGGGGTCAGGAAAAAGTATATTGTTCAAGAAAAATGTCAGCCCTGGGTGTATAACCATAAACTAATTTTACTCCTATAATTTCCCATCTCCAGTGGGGGGTTATTTTTTTCTTTTATAAACAAAGATCTCCAGTGGGGGGTTATTTTTTTCTTTTATAAACAAAGGCTTTGCTTTGTAATGTACTGCTGTTTGGCACAGTCTCTGATTGTATAAATGGCAGATCTTTAAACAATGTGCTGTGATCTTATCTGATCTGCAGGCTGGAGGATATATCATCAATATAATTTGTGGCAGGATATTTGCATAGATGTGGTGAAGTGTGTTGGAAACTCCTCTGAAATCACACAGGCAAAAAGGAGACAGTATTAGCGTAAATAAGTGAGGCTATCAGTTTAACAGCTCCATGAATACGTGTTCTTTCTAGAATAGGAAATCACAGTTTGCAGGTACTTAAAGCCAGCTAAGAGAAAACAGGCTGATTGTGATTTTTTGTCACTAACATATTGGATCACACAGGGAACCAGTAACTACGGACAGAGAGTTTCAGCTGTTGTTCATGGGTTCACATGTGGCTCCCTAATTCCATTGCTGGTATCCAAAGGCTGTTCTTGGCCGCAGAGAAAGGAGGGGTGAAGGGCTTGGCCCCAGAGAAGGGGAGCTGCCATTCTGAAGTCGTTAGTAGGCGAGAGGTGGCATTCTGCAAAGGACTACTGCCATCATGAACAAAATTAATTGGTTCCTCTGCTGGTATTCTTGAAAGGAGCTACTAAATGAATGGACATTGCCAGCGCGGTTCAGGAGACCAAGCTAAATTATTATAATAGACCCTTCTGGCCAAAAAAATCTGTGCATCACTGAGAGGTTCTCCCTTTGCGTAAGGGTCAAGATGTGTATTAGTGTAATTTAGGGACCAAGTGCAGCTCATGGTCTCAGTGAGTCTACTCATACTGTGCAAAAAAATGTACTTTAGCTTCTACAGCAGTAATTCTGGCCACTGTCACATATTCTGTGCTTGCTTGAAGAAAATAAACTGTGCTGTACTGCACATAATAAAGGGCTTCTCTTCTTGAACAGTACTTATAGTTGTAACCTAGCAAGAATACTAGGGAAGCTGAAAACATCAGCTTTGCCCAGACAACCAAAAACTTTCCTTTATATTGTGCCAGTGGTTGCACCGTCTGGAGCCCTGATGCCGTAATGGGATGTGTGAAGGCTAAAGATAATGTAAAGCTCCGGATCTGGAATTGAAGCTTCCCCTATGTGAAAAGTGTTGGTGTTGGTTATGCTCCATGTCTATCTKCTCTTTAAGTTGCAAAAGATTTCCATTTCTAGTATAACACCCTGTAAAAAAAGATCATGCACTGACTTCTCTTGTTAAAATTCCTTTCAGTTTTTTAGGGGTTTTTGCCCTGTATTAGTTAGGAATGGTAGAGGTCGGCGGAGCTTTGTAAAGGACCTTTTCAGCAAGGGTGAAACATATTAATCACGCTGCAAATCCTGCCTGCTGGCTGATGGGGTGCTTCTCTGTGCTGGTGTACAGGCCTGTCAGAGCCCTGGGGGAGCTCTATGCACACGTGGGCACCTGATGTATGGGTTATCTTGCAGGGATGGAGAACAGCTCAGAGATGAAAGACTGAAAAGCCACAAAGTTCTGCCAGATGCAAAAAGTAAATGAGCAGAAGGAAACCCAAAACTATTCATTTTCACTGTCACTTTATTTGGACAAGTGTGATATCCAAGTAAACTACATTGTCCTTTTTTCTTGTCCTTGACTGTATTTGTATCTTTGCATTTATTGTTAGGTTTTGTCATGCTATCAGCTTCCAAGAGTGGTATGCCAAATCAGATATTTCTGCTCAAAGCTATAAGTCTCCAAGTAGGACAGGTGAGTTTGGTTTCTTCCCTAAATGTTCAAAATGTCCTTGCTTGCTCCTAKGGTCCTCCACAGGCTGCTGTTCTGGTTAAATTCAAGAGCTCGGTTCCGGAGTCTTTGCTCCATGAGGGAGATCAGGCTTCTTCCTTTGAGAGCTTGCTCCTGACCTGAATGACAAAGAAACTGAAACAAGGGCAGGGTGAGGCTGGGGAAGGTTTGCTCACTGATGTAGCTCATTAGAGGACTTCGCTGCCTTGCTACTAAGCCTTTTGGTTCTGCCAAGTTTCTTGATGAGAGCTGCAGGAGTAACAACAGAAAAGTAGGTCAGGAGTAGATCTTGTAAATCTACTCAAAGGGCCAAGAGCACAGTTTGTGTAGAAGAAGAAGAAAAGAGAGAAAGGAAAAAAAGAAATAGGAAGATTTTAGGGTGAAGAGAAGGAGGGGAAAGCCAGAAGTTTAGGTGGGACTTCTTGTGTGAACCATGATGTGTAATTATACACCTGATTACAGATTGCTTTCTGATAGTGTCTGAAAATTTTTTCAGTTTCTTCTGCAGGSTTTTCATTAGCACTTCTGAATCTCTTATTCTGCAGTTGCTGTTAGCAGTAAGGCCAGCCTGCCTGCCTGCAGGGATTTTGACTATACACTGGGTGAGCAATGTGCTGGCCTGCTGTATACATATTTCAAGTGTGTAGCTGCACCCCTACTGAGACCCAGGGAAAAGCAACAGCAGAAAAACAAGAGCTTTTGCAGGATGGACGGTTTCCTTTGAAATGTGGTAGGCATGTGATTTCTTTAAAGGGAAGAAAATCAATAGAAGGATTTTTTTAGGTTGGAAAAAACACTATCCCCAGTGTTGTCTTTGGGAGTGAACTTTCAAAACACATCTTGGTTTGGGCAATATGCACTGCTTATCCAGCACGCACACAGCATACACCTCGACTTTTTATTCAACTGAACTTTTTGCCACGCTGGCGAAATGTCTTACAAATAGCTGGTGTCATGAGTTTTTTCTATTTAGGCCTAAAATCCTAGGAGGTTTCTGTAACACACAGTTTAACCCCTGACACCCTGAACCGTAATCTGATTTTAAGCGAAATCTGTCTGTGGCTCTTCCAGCACATCCATAATTCCAGCTAGCTTCCAGGAAATATTGTATACATCTACATTATATATGTATTTCTTCTGCTTTTTATTAGAACCCTTGTTGGCTGTTAGGGTTTTTGCTGTTCGTTTCTTTTTTGAGTTCTTTTAACTTGTTTTTCACTTCTGTTTTCCTAGCAGTTAGAATACAAGTTTAAAACAGCATGTTAATGTGATACACTGTTTAAGCTGAAGTAAAAATCCTTTAGCATACGCGTTTACTCAGAGAAGGTGGGACTGAGAGAGGAACAGGATTTATTCTTACCACTGCCATCCTTTCACGTGGAAATTTCCCCTTAAAAATGATTTTGCATTTGGGACAGCTTCCCATGGATTCGGCACTTTCTGCATTTGGTGATACAAACCAGCATATTTCCGCACCCTCAGTCAAACTGGGTGCAGCTCTGCCTGCTGGTTTTCCTCTATCGATAATTAATACATCAGTTGATAAGCAATGGACATTTTATAAAGGCCATTTAGACAAAACAGAACAATGTCTTCCTTGCATCTATCAATGAGAGACTTTTTCATCTCTCTTCTGCAAATTCTCTTATTTTCCTTCTGAAAGTTGGAAACCTCTGCCAAGAAAATACAAACAGAAGACTCTTCATTATCATCATAACACAGAACTTTGAGGGAATGCTGTCAACTTAGACAACTACATTTCTGCCTGACATGTTTTACCTCCTAGAGTTACGAGGACCAGCATGAAACTTACTGAGAGTTTAGGGAGATATGTTTCTCCTTGTTTTTCACTTTTACTTCCTCCTTCTGACAGTGTTCTTCTCACTACCTAGCCTCAAGGTTTCCCTGCAGCCCATCACTGAGCTCCCTGTCCTTGTACAATGAGGGCACAGGCCAGTTTTAAACATACAGGTGCAGAACTCCGGTACGTGTGCAGGAATCACAGGTGTACAGCAGTAAAGCTGTTTTGAAATTAGGGTTGGGTTTTTGTTTTGGTTTTTAGTTTATCTGAAAATCTTGGTGGGTACTCTTYAGACAACCCTATATTTATCTGGGAAGTAGGTCTGATGTGGATGGAGGTAGTTCTCACCCACAAATTCCCTCCTCCTGCAGCTGCATGCTACAACGTGACCTGGAGGCCTCTGTAAAGGCACAGATATACCAGGGAAGGAGCAGGGAAGTCGTACGCTGAGGAGTTAGTAGCCCACAGGGAGTGGTAGTGATGGATAGGAGCTATTTATATTTTGGGCAGTGATCACAAAAGTCCACCGCGTAGCAGCCTGGGACCACTGGCTCTACTTGTTTCTGCACAGGAAGAGTCCCCAGGGAGCAGCACACCGTGAGTGGCCTCACACAGTTGGCAGAACCGACCAGCCTTGTGAAAATCCTCCTGCATATTCTCACTACTACAAGTGCCRAAATGCATATTTACTATCCTGACAAAATGTTCTCTGCTCAGGCGGAAGTTTGAAACACTAAATTTTTTTGCTTGGCCTTCGTCTGGATGTGTAGGATGGCTGTGAAGATGCTGTGTGCTGTTTCCAGATCGCTGGAGGTATCTGACCCACCTGCCAGGTGCCTTTTGTATCTGTTTGCATGCCCTTGGTGTTGAGCTGTTTACCTGTTGTTGTTTGGTCCACTCTCAGCATTCCTCTGGGCAGTGCTGGTACCTGAGCTGAGTCACGGGCTGGTAACCACTGTCACTGGCTGAGGATCTGGCCCATCATGCGCTGCAGTGTCTTGGCAGAAAAAAGTCCAGTAAATGAAATGCAGTATATAATCTGCAGTTTGCAATGAAGGATTTAATTAATTTATCTCCTGGCATTTTATGCTTGATTTCTGCATGCTTTTCAAATGAAATCATAGAATCATAGAATTGTTTAGGTTGGAAAAGACCTCTAAGATCGTCAAGTCCAACCGTTAACCTAGCACTGCCAAGTCCACCACTAAACCATGTCCCTAAGCACCACATCTACATGTCTTTTAAATGCCTCCAGGGATGGTGACTCAACCACTTCCCTGGGCAGCCTGTTCCAATGCTTGACATTTTGGTGAAGAAATTTTTCCTAATATCCAGTCCAAACCTGCCCTGGTGCAACTTGAGGCCGTTTCCTCTTGTCCTATTGCTTCTTACTTGGGAGAAGAGACGAATGTAACACTGTCTGAGCTACATCAGACTCTATTCCACTTTTGTTATGTGTCATGTCTTTTCCTCATGCTGTCTTTCAGTGGCTAGCATTTCCCAAGTGTTTTCTAAGGGAGCTGTATAATCTTTCGATTTTAATAAGTATATAATAGGTGTTGCAGTTTTACATAATTTGTTATTTGTAGTGTACATTAATTTAATGTTCCTTATGAGTTACAGGATTGTCTTTAATAATGAATTATGTGCCTTACTGAATAGGTTTTCTTTCTCAGGGAGCTCAATACTGGTTTTTAGTTAAAGGAGACCCTGAGTGTCCCTTATCTTTCTCCCTCCCTTTAATTACAAAAGGAGGTAATTTTCAACCAAAATTATGTGGCAGGCCAATGAGGAGTTAAGATTTAGATAAGGCAGAACTGATAACCTGGTTACTATTTTGGGGATAGGCACAGAAATATTTGGAATGCTATGAAGCAGTTGTTATGGTCTTTAACCCCTCTAAGCTGGGAGTTACTTGGGTAGGGGGAGAAAATAAGTCTATTTTTTTCCCCGTAAGTTGGATGAGGCATGTATATGGATTGCTTACTGATATGACTCAACTGTATGAGCAGAATAACAATGATCTTACTGTGTTCTCACAGGAGTATTTCTCAAAGATTTCCTATATACCTGAATTTTGTCCCCCATCCCATTGCTCTGTCTTTTAATTAAATTTTACGCTGAATTGATTACATCTAGATTTTCCCATGGGGCTGTAGAAGTGAATTTACTTTTATTCTCCTATCTGTGAAGCTTGTTGTCTAAATCTTTTCTCTCTCTGTCTCTTTTTTTTAAGAAGATTTGCTGATTGCAATTTGATTACCTGTTCAGCTTTTTACAAATTATGTTACTCTAATTGAAGCCTAGAAATAGAAATACAATAAATGGCTCTAAGTTAACCTCAGAAATGTTTGATTTCATATTATTCTATTCTGCTTATCTCAAGATTCTTTGTTATAGTAGATGATACTCTTTAAGCCTCTGTAGAAAATACTAAATTAAAAAAACAACAAAGCAGAATACTTGCATTTATTCAGTAGCTGTCCTTAGAGACTGCAAATGTGGACAAACGCCGAGTCTATTGTCATTTTCTAAATAAGACAACTGTTATCTTGGTGGAAACCAGGACTTTCAAAGTCAGATTTTCAGAAAAGCTCCTAAGGAGTTTAGAGGCATGAGTCTCATTCAAAGGCAGATTTACACCAGCCAGAGATTCCTCTTATGGGAGGGGGGGGGCATGACATTATCAGAGGGAAAAGCAAATTCACTTTGTATATGTCTCTGAGTAAATTTTGCTTGTGTGCAAATCTGGCTATATCTGCAGCAGAAACGTGATATTCTTCAACGCTTCAAGCTGTCCCGAATTCTCACTTCAGCATTAAGTTGCGTGTAAACACTTGCCTGGCTGGAAAGGCTTTTCTTCACGGCGTGCTTTCCCGATGCAGCGGTCCCAGCAGCACTGTCCCCAGCAGAGTGTGTCTCATGTGTTTCGCAGCATTTCCATATTAACCGTGTGCTGTGGGACGCCGTGGAGCTGCTGCTCTCTGGCTGTTCGCCTTTCAGTCCCACGCTYCTCCGTCTTCTGATGTATAGCACAGAAACCGTGTGCTTTGCTGCAGCTTAACTGAATTACTCTTGTGTCACCCAGGCCCCGTAATGCTATAAAGGCTGGTTAACATATATATGAAAGCCATGGCTCACCACTGTGCTTTCTGTGACACATGCTCTTGTCAAAGGCTTTCATCACACAAAACCATTAAAAAGTCGTGACCGCTACTGAAAAGATCCAGAAACAGGACTAACAAGTAAAGAAACCAAGAAGCGACCCCCCTTGGGTTTCACATGGGGAGGGGAATCTCTTGATTTAGTCACTTTTTATTTTCTACGCCCCCTCAGCACATGGTGCTAAAGCAGTTAATGCCTCACTGGGTTCATGCTGAAGGCCTCTTGCTGCCAAACACCTGCAATCAGTAGTTGATCATTTGGCTGGGAAGTCAAAGGCAAGACATATGCGATGCTGAAACCGCATCACCCCCTTCTCTGAACGCTACAGAGCTGCGGGAGGGGCACCCAGCGGTGCCTTGGGGTATACAGTACGCTATAGGGTGCATGTTTGTCTTATGTGTGGTCAACAGTTATGTACAGAGAGTCTCTGTGGAAAGTATCACGTCCCCCAGGATGAGAGATAGTGTACTACCCGTTGTGAAAACGCGATGATGACGACAACGCTGCTGAAGCACACCGAAGGCCAATTTGCAATATGTTGCTCGTATTGTTCGCTCGAGCAATTATTATAATCCGTTTGCCTGTAAATGTGCTTTGTGTTGTTATATCATTAACCTTAGCAATGTCAACGTGCTCCCCATATGCAGTTCCATTATACAACTTCACAGGATAAGAGCGGGGGACACATCTCATACGGGGAAGAGTGTTCACAGCCCAAGCTTTACCGACGCCTGAGGAGAACATCAAGTCCTATGGACGGAGCCTGGCTGCGGGAAGGTGCTTGCTTCTCTGCAAAGAGAAATGGGGAGCCGTTTAATCTGCCACTGCCCAACTGCTGCAGAGGGAGGAGGATTTTATGCCAGAGATGTGAGTCCTGGTAAAAGGCCACATCCCCAGGGAGCGGTGGTGTCCGCAGGGCGGTTTGGGCAGAGCAGCCGCAGGAGCTGCATTACTCCCAGTTAGTACCTGTCAAAGTGAGAGAGGAGACAAACCATGTTTTCAAGGTTTTGTGCTTTTCAGAGTGCTGTGAATGTGAAGAGGTTGTTTTGAGGCTATTAGCCACTTACACATGTAACAGAAATAAAAAAACACAGACGAGCAACCTCAGACTKTTCTCTTCTGCACAGAGGTCTGCATACAGGACTTGGACTGTATATAGAGAGTCTCTACAATCAGCTAAAATGTAACACAAAATATGATTAGTAAGCATAAGCTTTTTTTGTCTCACAGCTCACAATATAGCAATGAAGTGGGTATTTTTTTTCACTGAAGTAGGAAAAAGCTTAATAATGGTTCTCTCACATCCAAATAAAACAGGTTGGTCATTTCCAGTGGGATTATCATCAAGAAGGTTTCTACGTAAAGACGTCTTATTAGTTACTGTATCCAAGATTTCTAAGTGGATTTAATAATACCTACTTATCTGAAGGGCCAGAGAACACTGGCCCTTTAAACAAAAACTGTGTGATGCTGAGGGAATTAAGACATTATTGAGCAGATGTCTTTAGCTAATAGTGTAAGAAAAGTGACGGAATTGCTATCTGAAGCAAGGCTGCTTTGCTCCCAGYGCCGCACCCACACTGCAGAAAATAGCGTCCTTTCATCAGCCATACTCCGGCAGCCCCTGCTGAATTGCGCAGTCTGGCATTGCACCTCTGCTTGGGGCTGCCCTGCGAGTGCTGGGGGATGACTGGGGTACTTGCAGCTGCCTCTTAGACCATTTGCAGTAGGGGTAGCCACTGGACATCTTGGGGCTTCCTTTATGCCTCTGTGGCCCTTCTTTCTTACAGCACCAACCTAGAGCTGAGAGAAGGGATCTCAGCCTGGCTTTCTCCTTCCTGCATTTGGAGAGTGCCTGATCTTGCAGTGGGTATCTGGACAATGCAGCTCAGAGGAGAATGCCCAGCTTCATTCACGCTCTGTGCTATGTTGGCCCTAATGGTTAGTGATAACTCCTGTAGTAGTCACTGGTGGTCATTTTGGACAGAAACATTCAGGTACTGTGAGGATGGACTGCAGGCAGACCTCTGGGCACAATGCTGCCCAGTTTCCTACTTTCACCTCTGCCTCTGAGACGTTAATGATGTTTCTTGGAGCATCTACATAATATTTCTGATACATGGGAGATGTATTTGACTTCCTAAAAAGGGTCACAATAGGTCACCCATTCTACATGGACATTGGTTGAGAATCACTAGCCGAAAGCTGACTCTAGTCACAGCTCTTGGGAGATTTACGTTGGCTTTGGACAAGTGTCAGAAGCCCAAAGAGCAACAAACTTGGGCTGTGGTGGGGATTTGTCCTGAGGCCACTCTATGTCTGACACACGCGCTCTGGTGTCTTTCTTCTGTTTGCTGCGTCCAAGCTGTTACTGTCTCAGTCGTCCGCCCCATTCCTTTGTCATAATTTATCACCAGCAAATAAGTGGTGATAGAGTAAAAAAAGAGACCTGTAACCATGTCAGGTGCTAGTGTTGGTGTTTCGGTGCAAACTGCCCTTTGCTGCTGGTTTACTGTGCGGGGTGGCAGGCCGGGCGCTCATCTGCCCACTGCCGCCAGCTGGGGTGAGGGGACGTATGGCAGAGGACAGGGCTGAGGCAGTTTGCCCTGGTTTAGGGAAGACCCTGTCCTCTAGCCCAGACCTTGGCATTAGTCTCAGCACAGTTTCTACCTATCAGCACGCTCTCTTCTATCTAGATACACGTGCAGAAATAAATTAAGAAGTTTTAATTGGCCTTTCAGCGGGCCAGTCGCTTAGCATTATCATCAGGCAGTTGACCACGGGCATGTTTGCCAGGGACCCAAAGGAGGGCAGAGTCCTCTCTCTCTCTCTCTCTCTCATTTAGCCTCCTACAGACAGATGCTGCTGGTTTCGTGCCTGGGTGCTGCGGGGGTCCAGGTCCAGGTGCCGCGGCTGGGTGCAGCACTACCTGCGAGCAGGAGGACCTGGGCGAGGCGGCGCATCCCCCTCTGCTTAAACCCTCCCTGGTGAGCACTACTCTTAACCCCATGCTGTTTCTCTTATCAGCAGCAAAGGGATTATTGATGAGATTCTCAGGGCTGACTAGAAGACTGAGCTATAGAGCTGCCATTTAAATTAATGACAGTTACACAGCTAAACCCGCCAGCTGGCTTTGGGAAAATCAGCTTCTCCCTGTCTGTGCTTGTTTACTGGAGAGCATTGCTGTAAGAAGTTATAAAGTAGCAGAGAATGCAGTAGTATTCAGTTGCTGTAGAAGCTAAAGAGAATTAGATGCTCTTTTTTTGCCAGATCCCCAGCTGCTGTAAACTGGCTGCTCTCTGCCAAAGTCAATAGAGCTATACCAATTTTCTCCAGCTCAGGATTTGGATCTTTCAGGCTTTATCAGAGTATCTGCTGTTTCCCTTTGCAGGCAGGTGAAACAYTAATGAATATGGAACAAGATCTTGCAGTCAGGGGATTTTAATAAATAAAAATATATTAACAAAAATCAATGCAGGGCCTTGCTCCTGTCAGCATTTGTTCTGTTTTCTCCCTCCACCTCATTCCTTCTTTGTTCACTGTGATTGCATCTGCATCGCTATGGTAACTAATGAATGATTATTTAATTTACCAAACTCTGGATGCAGCAGTTTAGTGTTTAAAATATTCCAGCACTGTCTGTCATACGCATGTGCACAAATATACAATCTGTCACTCAGGAAAAACTATAGGTTCTTGATATTCTTATTTTAAGCTAAATGTGTTTGCCTGTCTCTTCGAATGGGACGTGAGAGCTTTATCTACTGTGACGATGGCCACAAGCTAAACAGTATGTGCAGATAAACATAGTTGTATTATTTTGTGTCTACTGTCAGTGTGTATCAGATGTCAGCCAGCACACCTGAAATGAAGGCAGCGCCATTTACATCCCACAGGATTTCTGCCCAACTCGCGGGTCTTAAGAGTTATTGCGTGTTCACAGGAAATTTTCAGAAGAAAAGAGGTATTTCATGTTTGTAAGAGCCCGTCTAAAACTGTTGTTTTGAAGGAGTGAAAGGGGAAGAACAACTGTCACTGTCTTTTCAAAGGCATGGTGGGCCTTCAGCCATCTGAAGTCTTCAAGAAAAGGATAAATAATTGCTGGAGGAATGCTAGGGCAGCTACACACTCTTCCTTGGGGCTGATGTAGGTGGGGACTGACTGGAAAAGGTAGATCAGCATCTGCTTTCATCATGTTTTCTCTCAGCTCTCTGCCTATTTCAGTGCTTTGATGAGCTGGAGATTTTCAGGAGATCCCTAGACACCCAGGTATGTTTTTGCTTGGAGGGGACTCAGTTTTATCCTATCCTAAAGAATTGTGCAGCTGACTTTTAATCTGCAAAGGGAATACTTTCTCAGTAGAATATACTCCTGCTAAAGGTGAAGCAGATAGTTTTAATAAAGTTACTAGTTTCTTTTTTTCTGTGGCTGCTTGAGGAAATCAGGGTGAAAGAGTGAAGGGACAAGAGTGACAATATACATCCAGGCATGATATGGTCTTACGCCTGTTGAGCAGCTGCAAGAGAAGTGACATGTTTCCCTCCTGGAGCTGGTGGGACCTGAGACCTGACCATTTCAGAGGCACCTTGCTCAGGGCCTGGGGAGGAAAGTTTGCCTGGGCTTGAGGAGGAGGAAGAGATTTCAGGTACTCTGGGAAAAGCCGAGAGAAGTTTAATGCTACACAGCACTCCAGCTATGCTCACGTGGGAAAACACAGCAAATCGGACTGTGCAAAGACGCTGTTGCCCATGGGCCACAGGAGGTAGCTTGCTTCTTTTGCCCATCCTTTGAGCCATCCTGGAATGCTCAAAGGTAAAAATTCCAGGCTGCAGGCAGTTGTTCCCACCTCACTTAGTTGGGATATGCACACTGTGTTTGTAATGGCACAACTCAGAAACAGCTGTTTTGCATAGGTGAAGCTGAAATCTCCTGGGTACACTCCACTTTGCCCAAACCCCGGCCCCAAGAGCGGCTTTTGACATGATGGCTATGCTTCACTGCAGTTTCATATCTGAAACAGCAGGACCAAGGACTCCTAAATCATGTCCCATTGTTGATATATAAGTGTGCAGTGATCCAGACAGGTAGTTTTATTGCTGGTTACATGAAACAATAACTGGTTGTATGATGGCCCCCAGTTAACCTGTGGTAAGGTGAAAGCAGGGGCACTAGACTGGAATGAACTGTTATATCCTAAGGTTGATTTAAGGCTAAAACGGGACCTAGATCCACTGAAACTGCGAAACTGTGTGGTCCCTCTGCAACAAATGTTTCATTTCATTGCCCATATCTGAAGCAGGTTGCTTTAAAAAAAAAAAAAAAAAAAAAAAATCTCATTCCTGAATCCTGATCTCCCGTGAGCATGAAGCAGTAGACCCCTGGTGAAGAGACAGGCAAAGTATAAACCATGCAACTTCTCAGCTCCTGCAGCTCTTTCCCTGTAAGTCTATGTTAAACCTGGATCTCTGCTCCCARACTCTAAGGAGCCTCATTTAATCCAGGCTTGCTTTAGAAGCCCCTACAGTTCAGGACTTACTCATTATGTGCTGCACTGCTGCTCACCTGGAAACTATTGAGTGTCCCAAAAGAAAGTTACAGTCATCTTACAAGGATGAGTAATCTCTAACAGCTGGGTGAGAGATGATTTTTCTAGTTGTACACAACTTTGAGGTTTAAAAAAAACCAACCCCTTCTCTGTTCCGTATTGGGCTGAAACCAAGTTCCTTCTATTTTTATGGGAAAAAAATGCAGAAAGAAAGATCCTCACTTAGCATAGCCAACAGTTCATTAATCAATTCACATCAGGTGAAAAAGATTCAACTTTGCCAGCCTCCCACATTCCAGAAAAGTGCACTGACCATAAAAATATCAGGGGTCTCCTTTGCAATCTTCAATTTTTTATGCAAAATGGAGCAGTGCCAACCTGTGAAAGTGAGAGGCTGACTTTGGTAGGTAGTTAATAGCTTGGTGATTTATAGTACCTGCCTAGTACACAGGGGTCCGAAGTTCAGGTCTGTGAGAGCCCAGGGCTTTAGGCTATTGTCAATTCTAAACCTCTCTCGGGTTTTGACCATAAATCACACCCTAGAGATGAGAAATCTTTCCTGACAAAAGTTCTGGCAATGCTGCTATGTCTCCCTGCAAAACACTTGTTTCAGCCACCTGCTACTTTCTGATAAAAAACCATTTCATTGAAGAACTTCACGAACTATCTCTAAATGTTTGGCAGGACTGGATCTTTCAAAGAGCTCAGAAAAATTAAATTAATTTTACTGTATTTTGGATTGCAAAGTCTTTTGGTAGGTTTCCAAAGACCTTTTTTTTTCAGGGTGGTCCATTTTATATGGCTTAATAGTATCTGACATGCATCTTTGATATCTTAGCTCTTCAGAGGACCTTGGGACACAAGACCCTGGTGCACTGTGTAGTAAAAAGAAAAAGAATTTCCAAAGCATGAAAAATCTACACTTCCATGTGGATGAAAAATGAGAGGAAATAGCTATTTTCTCCCATTTTTAGTAGACCAAATTGAGAGAAATCTATTAGAGTACTTGATGCCACAGAAGGGTTTGGGGCTGGCTGATGACAAAGGATAAATTTGGTGGCTTTACTGGGATCTGCATAGACAGATTAAAAGTGCATCAACTGTAAAAGCAGAGAGGCYGTTCCAGTGTCTGCAGAGACCTCTGGTGTAGCACAGACCTGGGATTCACCTGCTGACCTGGTTGGGAAAGGAGAAGGTGGCCTGCTTTACTTCTTTCTAGTGGATACCATCTGTGAAGTGTAGCTCTTCTTGCTCCTAAGCAAGSTGCCCTGCTTGTTTTCTCACCTGAGGACTCTCCCCCGCCTTCAGAAGAGGTCTGCTGAGAGGGCTCCTGCGTGGGATTTCTCAGCTCTTAAACAAATGAGAAAGGTTGATGAATCTTTAACAAATCCTTCCCTTCAGCTGTYGGCCAGACTGAGGAGATAAATAACACTGGCAGTCCCACCCCAAGCGCTTTTGCCCAAGACAAGTCCTATCTCTGCTACTAATAGAGAAGTGGCATTTTTTTATTTTGCCCAAGAGACTCACTTAACCCATTCTTGGCTGCTGACTCCAGCCCATCATCTGGGATTTGTGTTCCTGATTTCAGCAGATGGACACAGAGCTGACTGAGCGCTACAAGACAAACTTGAGCCTTACTTTTATGAATAAGCCTAGCAAGAAGACGACAAAAGTGAAAAGAGAATTTAATCTGTTTGTCKGCTTGTGGGTGCTGTACTAATGGGGAGAAAATCAATTTAGGTAGAATAGTGAGGATGCTGTAGGCAGCCTGAATCCAGGAGCAAGAAAGCGTGGTCTTGGCAGTAACGCTGTAAGCGCTGACCAGAAGGATATTTCAAAAGGACTGTTTGCTCGTTGCATGCAGTGGATTCAAGGGGAGAGCATTTCCTTCTCCCCACACTGAGACAGTCTCTGTGCTGAACAGCAGCAATGTGGTGCAGGGATGGCACGGTGGCTCAGCCCTGCAGAGACATGCGTTTGGCTTGTGTCGGGCAGGCATTTTAGCGCAGATGCTGTGTTGCCCTGCACTGGCTGTGCTTTTGCTGGCTCTGKAGCCAGCCCAGGCTCCCCCAGCTCAAGCTTCTCTCCTCCACACCTCCATGTACAATGGAGGTATTTGCTTGGAGATGAGGGAAAATCCTTGGGGGACTGCAGCTTGCATTGCTCAGGGGGACTGCCTGCATGTGTGCATGGCTATATGACTGTTCTGTGTGTAACTGATCTGTTTTGTGCCCTGAGATCAGGCCTGAAGTGTTGTCTCTACGCCATTGGTTTCTCCCTGGGTTTGAGAAAGAGTGAGCTTGCTAGCTTACATATTTTTATCTTTACTAAATATACTTAAAATAAATCTTTTATTTAACTATCTTTACTTAAAACTCCAGTGTTCATGACTAGACTCAGCATTTTTAGTTAGTTTTCTACTTAGGAAGCACTGATAAATCATGAACAAGCGCATAAGGGTCCTTTTACTCTCCGACTACCAGCTAGCAGAGCTAGGCTTTGTTTGTAAGCTTCTGAAGTAGCCAGGGACACAAGAGAGAGGAGTACACTTTAATGTTGTTCCTTTCAAGTGTCACCTTGGGGTGACTTCCTACTTATAAAACTGCTTGGGGTTCTCTCAAGCTAAGCTCGCTCCAAGGCAACACTTTTGATCAGGCATGACAGTGAAGTACCTCCACCGAGGCAGAAGGTTATATGTGTCCTGCACAGTAAATAGCAGTTGGATACAGGGACGATCCGCAGCAAATCACTGCAGGCTATCATGCAGCGCTGCCRGCTGTCCCATGGGCATCCTGTGGCAGCAGGGACGTGCTAGTGGCCTCCCCCAGTGCCAGCTGCCAAACTGGGGTGCAAGTGTCAAAGGCAAAAAGAGCAGTGTTCTGAAATGCTGGTTACGTTCGGTCTGTCTGTTGGACTTTCATTTATTTCTTAACACTTCAGCAAGAACAGCTTTGCTTTGCTTTTCCCCGCCCATCACTGGCTGTCTATTATTGCCTGGTGTGAACATTTTCAGTACTCTTTCCTTCTTCTTGCCAAGTACAGTAACAAGGGAAAGGGAAACAGACTTATGCTGGTGGCAGTCTCTCTGTGCCTCCATTTCTTTACAGAATGGGGAAATGATGCTTCTTTTTTTTGCCATTTTTTGCCACATAGGGTTGAATTGCCACTCTATGCTGAGAAAAAACAGACCCATCGTAGTTTTCCCTTTTGCCACCGGCGGGTTGTAATACTGCAGTGTAAAAGCCTGAATCCATTTCCAAGGTGGTGGGAAATGTACTGGCAAGCCAGGGTTGTGTGTACTGAGCACAGATAAGGGTCAATATAGAGTTTAAGCAGTATATTTAAACACAAGTTTCTGTCTGAACATCAGGAAACACTTTTTTACTGTGAGGGTGACCAAGTGCTGGCACAGGTTGCCCAGGGTGGTTGTGGAGTCTCCATCCTTGGAGATATTCAAAAGCCTTCTGGACATGGTCTTGGGCAACCAGCTCTAGGTAGCTCTACTTGAGCAGGGGGGTTGGACGAGGTGACCTCCAGAGGTCCCTTCCAACCTTAACCCTTCTGTGATCCTGTGATTATGGACTTTAGGCTGTTAGAGCCATAGTTCTGTCAGGTCATAAGGGAGATAAGGTTTGTGAGTAGCGTAGTGGTATTTTTTAATGCACCAATAATGTTGTTAGGAAAAAAAATGGACAGACTTTTGGACATAAGCTTTCATCACATTCTATGTGCCTAAAATCTTGGGTATTTTTATAAATATGGTGGCTGTTTTAATAAAAGATACTGTCTTAATCTACAAATTTTTTTGGGCTTAATAGAAACAGATGCATACAATGCAGATCCTGATAGCCCTCTGAATTAAGGAGAAAGGTAACTAATTCCGTTATAAATTATGAATGTGAGCCATGATCAGCAAATGTGCACCCAGACGAGAGTGACCTCTCTCTGATACCAATAGCTGCTTTTTCCAAAGGAAAGCGCTCAATGTTCAYATGTGGAAATGGAAAGTCCTCAGGAAATGGAGAAAAAAGGGGTGTTCATTGCCAGTTTGAGTCAGTTTATCAGTCAGTTGCTTCTAGTTAATATAGTCCACTATGCTGAGATACAAATGGTCTGAAGGAGTAGGGAAATTTTTAGCAGAATTATTGGATTAGGCTTTTTGAATCAACTAAGTAGATCCCCACGACATAGATGTGACCAGAAAGATACTCCGGTGAACAATATGAGTTACAAGCATGAAGAACTTGCAAGCTCTAAGCAAGTGAGATGCTCAGTCATCAACTCTGCAAAATACGTAGCAAAGCAGGGGCTACATTGCAACTTCCAGAYCAGTGCTGCTGGAAATTGCCTAACCTACAGCCAGTCGTTGGAGTCTCCGCTTCCTCCGCCTTGCCATTTAGTCCCATACCTACCTAACCTATTTCTGACACATTTCCACAATGTTTAAATAGTGCCTCCTCTCAAATATGACCAGTTTGCCAGAAACTGATGCCTGCCTCCAGGTAAAGCTGTGACTTGAGGCCAAAAAAGATTGACTTGAGGGAAATGTACCCAGAGATGCAGAGGTGTGTAAGACAGGAAAAAAGAAGAAGGTAGAGAGGCCATTTCATGACTTGCAGATTGACTTCTTTAATGACATTTTAATTAACAGTTCTTGCTGTTAAATGCCATGGGTTTCTCTCTTTAGAGCTGTCTGCATTAATAATGTGTGACTCTACTGTGAAGTGATTTACATAAAACATGCTTCTCTCATTACAGATGGGAGCTCTGTGCTGGGCCAGAGGGAGAAGGAGAAGGAAGGTAAGTGCATTCTGTAAATGAAGGGCAGTTTCCTGTGTTGGGCCATGAGCACCCATGAAAAATCTCCCTCTCCTCCACCACCACCCTGACCCGAAATGTTTCCCAGCTCAGAGTCCATACTGCATCGAGGCGAATGTTTTTACACAGGTCTGGCACAGAGTGTTGTGGTGGAAGGGCCAGGATCAGCTGATGCAGATCCACACTGCAGAGAAGCTGTAGAGGGATTAAACTCAGCTTCCCCTGAAGGRCCTTTTCTGCACGTTTTGTATCACTTCTGCAGTGCAAAGCGGCTGGGGCCTCTGATCACAGCCTTCTGCGTTTCTCCACCTTTATGTGTCATAGAAATAGGTTCATATTTTGTGGTCTGTCAAGTTCCAGACAGACACCAATGTGAAAACATGACAACTAGAAAACAGAAAATGAAATATCACTTTTTTCCAACTTCATAAAAAAATATTTATTTAATTTCTTCCTAAATATGACTGGGACTTTACATTATGTCTTTTTCTCTAAGTTGGATACAAGGCAGCCTGGACCATTTGTTGCTAAGTCATCCCCTGCGTGCTTTTTTGTTATAGATGAAATGGTTTATGTTGACTCATAAATACAGAGATGTACAGCTTCTTAGCTTCTTCCCACAACGTTGCAATAAATTAATAGGAAGCATACTGCTGAGACTGTGCTCTCAAGGTGGATTCCAGTTAAAGCAGATACCAAGTGAGATCTCAGTTAAGTTGAGCTTTCTAAGAGTTAGTGATCTAAGCTGTCCAATGCGTGCTTTCCTAGAGGGAAACAGTGACCTGGAAAATGGCTCAGCTTTCTTATCTAAGCCACCTATTTTAAGATGAGATGAATTGTTTTCCGAGGGTTCTTATCTCTCTCCATACGGGTGACTTAGATTAGATCTGAAGAGTTTCAAAAGCCATCTTGGTAGTTTGAGGGATTTTTTTAAGAGATGAATGGAATGGTTTGGAAATGGAATTAAAGCTGCCATGAGTTTAGTTTCATTCTATATTTTCATCTATATATATAAATAAAATATATACACCTAGCATGTTTTAAAGTGAAACAAAGATAAGATTGTCCATAAAGAGACCTTGAAAAGGCAAAAATAATAATCTGTTGCCTGTGGTGGACACTTCTGCCATTGAAATTATGTTGCAGATACAGCCGACACCTTTGATTTCTGAAAAATAACATCTCAGACCACTGGGAAGTTACTTACAGGAAAATAAGGCATCACGGGTACATAATTAAGTAAACCCTTTCTGTTTCTCACATCTCCACGGAAATAGATTTGCTGTTCAGCTCATTAGAAATAAACATTTTGCTGGTACTTCCAACAGGAGGACTAGCCTGCCGATGCMGTTAAGAATCAGAAGAAGAAATCAAAGTCTTTGGAAGATAAGCACTTTTACATCATGAACCCTTGTTGATTTGATAGTTGGAAATTAAGGACTGTGGATGRAAACTTACACTGGCACCTGGATTCATGTCACAGAAAATGCCAGTAAAAATTCAGTTCATGCTTTTTAATTGATACATTTGATTTCGGAGTAGTAAGGAGGGCAGTCTTGTGTTCTCGGTCATGATGTCTTCTTTGAAACTACATGCAGACCAAAGTGATTTGTCCACATTGGTTTATTTGCTGAGTTCGGGCTTGTACTTGTAGTACTGCACCCAAACTATCCTTTCAGCAGAATAAATTATAAAAGCTGCAATTAAAATTGTTTCACATTTTGCCTTCCTTTTCTTTACCTAATTTCTGTGTTGGCTAAAACCATTGAAATCTAAAAAGTAAAGTATCTCTGATTTTCCTGGGGGATTGTGCAGATCAACGTTTCTGGGAAGTTGACTGAAATGTAACTGTAAGCTTATGATTCTTTAAATAGCCTTGATGAAATGTTAACAGTTCTTCTGTATCGTATCTGTAACAAAGTGGGAAGATTAGAAGTGAGGTTTGGCTTCAGCAAATCATATTGTTGTCTTTTAAATTAGTTCTGCTGTGGGCATGGTGCCTGTAGTTTGCTTAATCTGTTAAACCTTTTTTGGTAAATTAATATTTTGGACAATGATGAATATAAATAATTTACATCTACAGCTTTCATGTTGTATGTTCACTGAGCTGGATTTGCAAAGGCATCAAGCCAGGATGTAATTCCTGGCTTTATTAGGTTGTGAAACAGAATCTAGCCAGAAGATATAATGTCCTTAAGCTGTAACATCAGCAGCAACAGACAGACCTTAATGCTGCTGGACCTAATGGAATTAGATTTCATGTATGCTTAATGAATGCAAATGCCACTTAATTTTTACAGCCTGAGTTGTAATACATTGCATGTGACACATCTGCTACCGAAAAAAATATTCAAATATGTGATTCTTACACCCAGTGTCCAATTTCAGCACTGTAAAATGTATCCTCTTAGGGAAGAGAGACTGRAGGAACATGCCAGCAATATTACTGCATAATTTAAAGCAGCCACCAAAGAGAAATGTTAAAATATGCACCAGGCAATTACAAGCATTGTATATGTTTTTATTCTCCTTTGCTGCTGTTCAACAAGGAGTAGTAAAGAGATTTAGAGCAAGTGGCAACCATAGCAACAAGGAATTTTCGGTTCAACCTGGTGCTGTATAACTTCTGGCAGAGAAACACATTTCAGGATACTTTGTCAAGTGTTGATTCTTCCAAAAGATATGYGCAGTGCTTTCAGTTCTGCCTCTCAGGCACTGGTCCCACAGAGATACATGAGAGCCAATTTCAGCACAAGCCCAAGCGGAAGCAATTACAATTGGCTTATGCCAGAGCTGGTCATGATACTTGTTCAACGGTGGTCCCTTGGGTTTGTTAATTATTAGAGATAATAAGTCCCATTCCGCTCTCTGTGAGAGAGGAGGGAAATAGATGTGATGGAAGAAGGTTTCTATCTCTTACCAGTCCCCTGCTCCATCCAGCTGTGGCTGTGAGAAGCCCCAAGCAGAGCTTTGCTCCTCTGACCTGATCACACCAACTACCCTGCTCTGGGGGGTACAAAGGGGCCCCTCAAGCACATCTCCTCAGGAGTGGTAATTACCAGCGTGACTGTGTCCTTAGACTTTTGTTTGTGCTTCCTTGGCACATCCATTTTGCTTGCAGACAGCTAGGTGGGCATTGACCCTGAAAACAAGTCAGTGAAAACTCAAGGAGAGTATGGGTGGTATGCAGAACTCAATCACGTATGYGAAGAGCCCAGAAAATATGCTCGGCTGATGAGGGTCTGGGGGTTTTTCAAAGACAGTCCAGTGTTTAGTCACTGTGCATTTTACAAAATAGAGTGGGTATGTATAATATTCAAGATTATGGCAGATATAGTAGTCACAAAGAAGTCTGTCTACTGATCACAAACTAAGCTGTGCAAAGTCAGCAGGATCTGGGACTCTCACTTAGGTGAAAAAGTTGACCTTCACAGCTAGACACCAAAATGAAACATCCATTGCTTCTTGTGACAAAGAGTTAATTTACACAGCTAATTCTGAAATGAAAACAGCAGCAAGATGACAGGACAACAAATAGTATACAATCTAAAAGATGAGATTGATGTTATTCCACAGAACATGTTAGAAACAACTGTCAGTTTTTTCTAACGCTGTTGGAGGCAATCCTTCTACTTTTCTGTAGTAGACGGAACTGTTCTACACACTGACTGAGAGCAGACTGAGGGCTTTTTATTTTTATTTGATGGGCCAGACACATCCTCCAGTAGAGTACTGAGGTATGTAAGCCTCTTACATTAACCTTTCCTTGTGGTCACCTTAGGAAGACACTTTGCATGCCCCAGGTGTGCAGATCACAGGCTGAAAGCCACTACATGATGACGTGCCCCTTGAAAGCCAGGCATTAATTCCTGCAGTTGAATAAGCAGCTCCATGCTCCCAGGGGTAGCTGGAGTCCTTAGTCACTAACCAAGGAACTCACTCATTTTTACAAGTAATTTGCCAATTGCTTTTTTCCAGACATGCAGAGTTGGGGATAGGTCCCAGAAACAGTGCACGTAAAGTATGCATCTGACCATTTTATCTAATGCTCCTTTGAAGGTTACTTATCACGAGATGCTGTGATAGCACATAGATCTCCTCCACCTCATTACACCTTAATTTGGGATCCTGAGACTATAAAATTGTTTCGTAAATTATCTGGAAATAGCTATGGCTGACTCTGCATCCCGGAGGGGGAAACCTATTGCCTTTTGGCAAGACATATGAAGTTACCTATGATCAAGGCAGCACATTCTTAAATACTTTATCTCCATATGTGCAATCTCTGTATCAAGTTACAACAGTAGGAAGTAGAAGAGAAGTATTGCCATCACACTTAAGAATATAGATGTTTAGAAATGAGTGAATTAAGTGAGGCAGAAATCTGGGATCTGATACTTTCATTTTTTCCAGCAACACCATTTTTTGGACAGCCTGGGATAAAAAAAGCAGAAGGTGGGTAGTATTATTTGAACAAAGTTCCCAGCAACTATTGCATGTGGATAGCCTTTGTATTGTGCAGATTGTTTTCCTCCGCACACATATTTTGTTTCTTGCATTGGAGCACTTAAAGCATATCCAATGGAGTTATACATCTGCATAAATATTTGATAACTCTAATTGTGCAGCCTACACCATACTTTGACCCTTGGGCATGTAGTGCAAGTAAATGGGCATTCCAMCCCTCTATAAAATGTTAAGGTGTTCAGGCAATGTGTGAGATTGCCCAAAGCATCAATTTAAAGCAACAGCTCTACTTGTGCTGTTTCAAAATCAGAGAAAAAATATGTTCTTGTTTTATAATTAGAGCTACTGTTAAATGATTTCACATTATTTGTTAAATTAACATGAAAGTCATCACTTCTCATTGTCACTTCCATTATAAACACCTGTCCTTCAAGGAATCTTTCACATGTGAAAAAATCTCATCTTTCTAAATGTAACAAGATAAGAAAGAGGTGTAGGGCATAGGATGGTTTAAATACCATTTTGGTTCTTAGCAAAAGCATTGTTAATCATGGATTTAATTTATCTTGAAAAGAGGTGAATTATAATTATAGCTCCTAGAAATGCATACTGCAGGATTTCTACCTTTTATTTTCTGCTAAATATAATTTTTTAATCTAAAGAAAAAGCTGGCTATTTTTATTTTGAAGAAGCTGCCTCTGAATCTATATCAGTAGAATCTGTTCTTCCTGAATAATTGATAAATTGAAATACTAATGTTGAGAAAGAAAAATCTCATTTTTTCACTTCCTTTCCACATCCATCTTAAATGCAGAAAACCTGAGGTCATTCTTGTAGGTGGGCATAAGACCAGGATTTCCATCCTGTGGAAAATTCTGATACTTCTAATTTTTCTTCCTCATGACTTGGAATGAGAAGTTGAGCAAGTTTGGGGAAGTCCCAAACTTTCCAGTCTCACATTTACTCATAGTGCTTGTGTAATGGAAATGAAATGCTTCTTTTAATCTTTTTTTTTTTTCCTTTTTTGTTTTAACTTTAAYGTGTACAAAATACTGAGAATCTGAGTCTTGTGGGACTTTTACTTCCAGCTCCTCTGCTTTTCATTTTTCTCTCTAGGGTGAGTGTCTTGATTGGACTGAACCTGTCTGGCCACACCACAGTCATGCACTGCCCATCTAAGTGTAATGTTTCAGGGGCAGCCTGAGAAACTGTCCTCCTGGGAAAGCTTACGTCGTGCTGAAGTCTCATGTGTAGCACTGCAGCAATTCAAGTGGATGCAGCTTAGTGCTGAACTGACACACCACAAATTCATCTGACATGTTTCCATTCCGGCTGACATGATTCAAAGGCATTTCATTTCTGTGTTCTAATGAAAAAGTGAAAAATTATTTTTACCCACAGAAATTTTTACTTTAGGAAGRGCTGCATTTCCAGTTATAAAGACAAAGGCATTTTTCTTGAACAGCATAAATCAAACTTGTTTTCCTGTTTACAAACAGCCTTGCCTACTAGGTAGAGAAAGCAGAGCCCGTCCTCCTGTATTTCAGTGTAACTGCTCACCCTCTGCTGTCCTTCTCAGCCTGGTTGAGGGTAATGGGAAAGGGCCCATAATAATAACACACACTTTTTGCTTTTCAAAAAGAAGAAAATGTGAAGAGTGGAATGTGCTGCTTTAACATGTCTCAGATAATCTAGGCCAAGCCCTTGGCCTTCTGCTTGTGTATCTTCCCTTTCAATCTGTTGTAGCGCCTGGGGCCATTACCAAAAAATGAAGGCGGCAGGCGCTCCTGGTGGGACCCTTCTTGCTGAACGTGAAAGTCTCCAGTCTCCGCAAGCTGAGCCGATCACCCTGCATGCCCATTATCGTTAAGGGAAGAAATAGGCCCTTTTATGGCTTGATTCATTTGCCCTTTCCAGGCACCCATATCGGGACACAAGCGTCATGCCCCACAAGCGTCTGTTCTCTCCCCTGTCTGTGCAGAGACTCAAGGCAGCTATCTCAGGGGTAAAGGTCTGTGTTTTGTTAAATCAGTCAAGGAGCCTGTGAAGATATCTCCTAACTCCAGACATAAGGAAGTATGACAAGTATTTTAAAATTGGTAACAATCCGTCATTATAAATGCTTCGCTGAAATTGGTTTGTTACTTGTTATGCGTTGTTACATTGACATTGTTATACTCTTAATGACATACTCTTAGCCTGGAAACTGTTAATAACGGTGAATAAGCGAGTCTCAGATCCAGGAGCCATCACCTTATGAAAGGAAAACATTTGCCTTCAGCTTCAACAGAGCTTTGCTTTTTATAGTAAAACTAGCTGGATATATGAGGCTACCACCCAATACACTGGGGCACCCATAAGTAGTTTGTCTGTTTCTGAATGGACTGGCCTGTTTCACACAGAGGTATCCAAGACCCATCAGAGCTCTTGCACATCTCAGGTTTATGTATCCATAAACCTGAGATGATACAATTATAATGAGTTATCTATCGGAGGCTGTTACGATTTTTAATTTGCTTCTGAAGGTGAAGCCCTCAATGGCAGCTCAGAGCTAGATTATATGGACTGAGGGGTTTCCAGGTTTTTGAACACACAAATTAACTTAGCAGCTAAGGAAATGTTCTTCTGTCCCTGGCGGAAAATTGACTTCAAAATGAAGCAGAGGGAGAGAGGGGCTGGATATGGAGTCTCCTGGGATAGTTGGCAGAGATTTTTTAAACTAGGAAGCTGCCTGCTTTTCTTCACTGGAAGAAACAAGATTTGGGAAACAATTCAGCAATTTGCAAGCATCTAGCATCATTTGAGATGCTCTAACAGTATTCTGTTTAGCCTCCTACCTCCCTCTCCAGCAGGCAATGGCCTCCCACAAGTCCTGTGTCAGACGTGGCTTGGATATCCTAGGAGGTCCTAAATGGTGCTAGATATGTCCGATATACTTTACATTCACCCCAAAGGAAAAAATCCAAAGCTCACTGCTTAAGCCAAAGAAACAGCAAAAAGCATTTGCCATCTTGCATAATATCTGTAATATCTGTAAATGCAAATGGGATTTCAGTGAATTTTTATACATATGAATTCTAAATCAAATATTCTGAGTACACCAAATGTGCAATCTTGGATAGAGAATGACAAATATATGGGGAAACATTAGGTTTTCTGGGGCAGAGGAAGAGGGCAGACAAAYCTCTGAAGTAAAACAAAACCTTTCAAGACTGTTATTCTGTAACATCTTGTATTTGGCTCCCTGTAAAAATTAACTGTGAGGAGTGGAGATGATAAGTAGGATGTCTCTAAAAGCATTCACTGATGTATTGATGCATAATCTGCTGGGAGAGACTTCCAATTCAGCACCGCGCTGTACCCTGAAGTGCCCTTGGGTGGTGCTTGCAGGCCAGGCTGTCCTGCTGCTTGCCAGATGGGGAGGGTGAAGCAGAGGAAGGTGAGAGTCACTCCTGGATACCTCCGGGCTCAGTTTACGATTGGAGTCATCCRGGGTGCACTTCATGTCAGCTACATAGCAAACATTTGTAAGAAATCAGAAATTTGGGTAACCTAAGTATTTTTAAGGAATTTAAATCATTACCTCCTTGGTTGTTGGTATACACACATACAGTTTGATTTTAGCAGTGTTCATGGGAACTGTCACTGTAAAGGGAGGTATTGTAGGACATATATTGGAGCAGGTGTGGTGGTACATTCCGGGAATAAAGTGATCCGTCTGATCGCTGTGAGTTAAGGCCAGCAGTGTCAGATGGCGGTACCTGACGTTACCCTCAGTAAGGTAATATTTAGGCCGCTTTAGATATCTGACATTAAACCTAGTTTTTGCAGAGGCAGCAACAGTCCAGCCATCCTGCTTTCCTAACTGCTTATTAAAGATGGCAAGCGCTGCAATGCCGGTGTCTTTGTTGCTTTTAATCTCCAGCATACAGACATCTTCCTTGTATCAGCAGAAGTAAAGGCTAAAGTTATGCCCCCCTAGCACACCCTGGCACTGAGGGCAGTGCCGGCTGCTCTGGTTAGAGACCTCCAGGGAATCGGGGGGCAGCGGCAGAGGCTCGCCCRGCCAGAGGTGCCTCGTGCTGCCTACAGGCAGTGGGCTGCACCTTGTTCTCAGGTTTGCTTAACCTGGTGCGATAGATAGCATTGGGAAGTGGCAAAAACTGACACCATGAAGTCATAGAGTCATTCAGGCTGGAYGGGCCCTGAAGAGGTCATTTTCTCCTTGGATTTATTGGTCAGGAAAGGGGTCTTAGTTTTTTGCATGGTATGCATGTGCATGGCTTTAGTGCCTCTGTGATTTGGATGAGGTCTGGTAGCACTTGTTTAAAAGGAGGGGGCCCGCCACTGGGGCTTGGGACCTTCCCTACCTAGAGCTGTCACTGTGTCTTCATCTGGATGAGCAATATTCCCGCTCTTCCAGTCCTAAGATTTCCCTCAGGTGCATTCCAGKTTGATGAATTTATGATGGCTTAAATGCTGATGAATGACTGATTGCCAACATGAAACAGATGCTTCTTGTGATATTATGCTAGAATTGGACCCTGCTTTTGAGAACTGAACAAATGGATTAAGCCCTTTCATTGCTTTTGCCCTCTTGAGAGATAAAATGTCTGCTTGTCTTCTGGAAGACTGGCCAGGATGTGTGATTGCTTATGACATATTGCTCTGATTTTGCTTGTCGCTGCAATCTCACCTCACTTTGCAGAGTTTTAGCTACGTGTTGTTCTATGCTGAAAATCTACTTGATTTTGGAAGACTGCAATAGAGGTTTACCACTGTTCTGTGCTTTATTAGATGATCATGCTGGCAGGTTGCCATAGCTGCAGGTGCCAAATAGTCAGAGCTCTTCCTTTTCCATGAAGACTTCAACTTCTCTGTCAAAAGAAAGGAAATATATTTTCTTCTGTCATTTACAGGGGTAGTTTATGTCATCGTTACTGAAGAGTATGTAGCAAGAACACAGGAAGTGATTCACCAGTGAGAAACTAGTATAAAGAYGATTTAGAAAACTGTGATTTACATAGACTTAATGGAGAGGTCTGATTTTATACTGTCTYACACCTGCATTATTTGCAGAAAAGAATTGTATAAAGATGCAAGGCCTTTTAGTCTGTGTTATTTTCTTCATACCATGTTATTTTTTTCCAGTTCCACCTTGCACTGGTTTAATGAATACTTCAGGTTTCTGAAGCTTATTTTGTTCTATGGGTAGTAAGTGACACAGCCATAATGATAACAGCCTTCTTGAAGTCATCACTCTGTCACAGTTGCCCTGAGGGAAACATTTCAGATCAGTCACTAGTGAGCTTTACTGTCACATTAACCAAAAAGTCACAGCCTGTCTGAATTTGCACTAATGTAAATCAGAAGTGAATCAGCTTTACACGAGGTGACTTTAGTGCCAAGCACACTSTTAGTCTATGTTTCTCACACTGACTGCTCTAATATGCTCACTTATTTTCCTCCTGTAGTAAAATAAATCCACATTTCTGTAGGAAGTCCTTTTGTATATACAGTTACCATGCATGTTATGTTAACTCGTTGCATGGATAAAATCAACAGCTAGTCTTTTGCGGTTTGTTTTCCCTTACACAGGATGTATTTCTACCAGCATGTTCAAGATGTGTTAAAGCAACCATTCGTGAGCAAATATGACAGGTCAAGTCTATGCTCCAAACCAATTCAAGAGGTGGGTTTTAATCCTTGATAAGGTGTAGTTTATAAAAAAAAGCAGACATAATACTAGGCTTTAGGAGGGTGGCTAGGAACTTTTTGCTAAAGTAGAAATGTTCAAGAAAATAGCTATTCAGTCTCTCCAGAGTTTATTGAACAAACAATGGTGGAAATATGGAGATTTTATTTCCCCCGGCTCTGTTTCACTAGTTTTAGACAGCTGACTTAGATGAAGCCATCTTTTGATAATATTAATGAAGGAAAGTTCAGGATCAAGCTAGATTTCCCTTGTAAAGTAAACTTTACTATTTCTTGTACACCAACAAAGCCAACAGGAACTTAGTGTGGAAGGTGATGTCAAAATCTAGACCTGGAGAGATTATAAAGGTAAATAAAACCCCACCAAAATTAAAGTTCTTGTCACACTGAAATAAGGAATCCAAAAGAACATGAGCTGAAGGGGAAAATAATTCACAATTAAGAAAGCAATTTCAGTTTCAAAGAGTTTGTTTGTTTTGAATGAGTGGTCTCATTTCTTTTTAATTATGGAGATTGTATTGGTGAGTTTTTCCTAAGCATCGTGAGCCCTACAATGTGTTTCAGGTTGGAAGCTGATTAATATTATATTGCTTATGTCTGAGGTGTGGACTTTCTGCCTCTTTTTTTTTTTTTTTTTTTTTAATCAGCAAATGTTAAACACCAGCTTACTAAGAGTGATTTTCAGACTGGAGAAACCAGAACCATCAGTCCTATGCTAATCGGGCATCGTCGCTGCTTGCTTGCCTCTCGCGGAGCCCCAGAGCTGCTTCCCTGGGAGTGGGTGCAGCAGCCAAGCTGGGCAAGGGCCATTCACATCCCGTAGGCAGCCGCTCAGAAACTCACCCGTGGAGGAGCTGAGCCCTCGCTTCGGCTTGAAATTCAGCAGATTTCCCTACTTTTGTAAATCTGGCCACAGTGGAGCTTGCAGGTTTTCAGCTTTGGCTTCACTGACTCTTTCCTCTGGGTCCTGAGGAGTCTTGTATTTTGGCTCAGCGATACTGACCCCTTTTCCAACTGCACTGCTGCTCCCCTGCAGCGTTCCTTACAGCTGCRTTTCTTCTCTGGGTATTTGATCACCGAGGCATTCCTCTCCCACTGCCTAAACTCTGGACTTCTCACTGACCTGGCTACAAGTGTCCTAGCCCTTGTTCGGCTGCTGTCTCCCTCCGATTTCTGCCTGTGACAAGTGTCTAACGCTCCCATTTTCAGATGACTGAAATGATACATTCTCTCCACAAACCATCTCATTGGTGCCAAATGCCCCTGTCTACGCACCCTAATTGTAAGTGCTACAGGCCTGTCAAGTCTTGCGCATCTGAAGCTTTGCACCTTGAGAGCTCTGAACTGGAAAGAAACAAGTCTGTTATTAATGGAATCTGCTTTCCCCTCCAGACCTGATTCTTCTGGATGACCTACTGCGACATTTCTCTAATCTTCCAGCTCGCCTTCATCACTGGTTTTCAGACATATGAGTCCATCAGCTTGAGTGGTACGTGTTTGAGAAACTATGGATATTTCTCAGCAAGCCTGGAAAGGAGGGCAAGCAGGCAATGGGCTGCAAGGGTATAGAAGAAGGAGTTGGGAAGATATCTTACTTACTTATATTCATTAAAATGAGGGCAGGGGGTATTTTATCTACGTACCTGGTCTTTTAAGTGATACTGTTCACCGTCTGTGTTATGAGATGATACAGAAATTTTTCATGACGTCATATCTGCCCAGATGTCATCAGGTGACAGCCTCATCCTGGTGATCCCCTTTTTCTGTATGCATTTACTGATAAGTCCTGCTGGTGAAGGTAAAAAGGTAAAGACCTTCTAAATGCAGAGGGGACTGACTACATAGCAACATGAACAGAGCATCATAAATCAATCTTTCCTCAGGAAAAAAAAATATCCCTGCAGACTCCAGCCTGCTAGGGAGGCAGCATAAATGTCTTTTAAATACAGGAAGCAGATCACGTTTCTGGAAGAAACTTTACTCTCCAGAGTTTACATGTTACGCATCTTCTTTCACATAAGTTAATGTAAAGTTGGGCTAAAATTGGCATAAGTGAGATCAGGCCCTTTGTCGTGGGCTGAGATATTTATAAACAGCTTTGTCTTCAAACAATGCGGGCCATCGATCATGTGTCTCAGCCTTAGAAGGTAGTGCAGGGTTCTGGGGAGCGGGACTGGAGTTTAGTTTGCTTTGAAGGAGGCAAYGTTCAAAGAAAAATGTCTTCTTCGCTCAGCGAAATTGTTCCGATTTCCATGGTACCACACCGAGCGTGTTCTAAGGGGATTGTTTCTCCCCATTAACCTTAGCCAGTGCTGCTGCTTCATCAGCTGTGTGAGGGCTCTTATTGCCTCAAATATATTAAGCTACATATTTCTCCCTGGCAAGCCGAGGACAGCTAAGGAAACCAAAGGAGTTCAATAAGTTAAATTTTGGAAGGAAATGTATCATGGCTGTAAAAAAAGAACTCCCTACAGAAATATACTTCCAGCAATGAACTCTGAATGAGGTGTAGGAAGAGATATTATTTATTAAATGGACAAATAAACAGTGAAAATTAGGTCGAACTATGAAACTATTGGGCACTTTGGCAAAAACTGGTTAGAAAATAAAAATTCAAGTATTTGAAAATTGATATTTTGAATAGGAATCAAAGTTTAGAAAGTATTGAAAAGGAAATTCCTTCTTAAAATTAATTTGAAAATATTTAATCGTCTCATTCTGGTCACACTACAATAGTTTAATATCAATTATTAAACATAAGGCCTTAGTATTTTAAATAGAAAGACAAAATAATCAGGTTAAATGTAAACAGTTTTGCCTCACAAAAACAATTTGGCATTAACAGGATGGAACAGCTGATGTAAACGCAAAGCTGTGGAAATTATTTATTTAAGCTTTCATCTACTCGTAACTGGGCCCAGATCAACACATTCCCGTTAAAAGTTTCACTTCTGCAGAAGCTTTAAAGAAACATTTGGCCACCAAGTATTTTTTAACCAACACTAGGGTAATAATGGAGTCCTGCCAGAGTGGGGTAGGCTGGGGGGGTTCCTACCAGCAATCTGGCTGCTCCCGATTACTCCGTGAAACAGTGGTTCTCGCAAATGGGCAAGTGTTAGGTGCCCTCTCACGGGTTTGAGAGTCGGCCTCACGGCTGCCCCTCCAGAGCAGTAAATCACAGACCAAATTGTTTTACTTTCTGCAAACATAACGTTATCTTTTTGGGCCTTCAAAATTGTGCACACTTGCAATAAGTAAAAGTCTGGCTTGGCTTTACTCTCTCAGAGCAAAACACAAGCAAACCAGCTTCCTTTCTGTTAGTTAAAGTTTACTGTTTCCTATAACTGTGACAATTACCAGGACTCATAAAAATAAATCCTGCAGGTTGCTGGGACTTTAAATAGTAAATGTGATAATCCTCTTATATTTATTATACTTCTTTTTCTAAAAGGAAATCCTTGAATCTGTGGTAGTGCTCTCATTTTCCACACAGAAAGAGCTAACAGTCAACTAACCTTAGAAGCCAGGCTCACAAAACTGACCAAAAATAGACTTTTGCTGAAGAAACAGGGTAAAAACTAGTTTGCAAACCCCTCCTTCTCGAACTTGCAAGTAAGAAAACTGAAGCCCTGGGACAGGTCTCCTCTGTTCTTTTCTGGGGAAGAAGATCTTTATGGGAACAAAGCATATGAGATGTAAAGTAAGCAGAGATAATGCCATAATTTTAATATGTATCTTTTCATATGGATAATTTATTCCAAGAGTCTATGGAATTAAATATGCTGTATCTGCTTTTTTCCTTTTTTTCTTTTTTAACATGCCATAAAAAGTAATTTTAAGAACTTATTGTTTTAATAGGTTTTATAGGAGCTTCTGTAATGGAAATATTATTTCTTTTGTTGCGTTGTACAGTAATGCTTTAGCAGTTTTTTATTTTCTTTTGCGCTTCAGCTTTACTATCTACAGAATGGAAATAGCGTGTTGCCTCCTATGAAAAGCAGTATACAAGGAGCAGTATAAAAGACCAAAGTATTAGTGGTCTTCCTGTTTTTACCCTTTTTGACGCAAGCATTCAACTAAATATAAAGCGTCGTGATGGATTTTTTCCATAGCTGGAGAAAACGGGGATGGAATCAAGGGTTTCTTTTAACTACTTCTTCTTTGTCGAGCCAGAGTCTTGTTTTTCTGACAGCACAGGGATTCCAGCTGGTCGGTGTCCTTGCCTGCGGCATTGAGCCCCTTTCCACTCAGCACGTAGGTGCAGAAGCCTCTTTGGTTTAAATTTTCTCAGGACTGTGCGCCTAGTGTTGTTCTGACTCTGATCTGGTGTTTCTTGGCACCCTCCTCCCTTAGCTTCTCTGTTTCTTTTTGTGTTTGTAACTGATACTCAAGCCTTTGCAAATAGAGAATCCCTTCTGCACACATGTGCCTTTGTTTTGAGTGTTCTGGGCTTGTTTGTGGGACGGGTGATGCCTTGGACCCGCTCTCTGGTTCCGTAAGGGCTCTCCTGGAACTCTCTGTGCTCCGTGGTAAATGGCGGGCAGCAATTACACCCAACCTTTAGCACCGTTTTAAGAGGATAATGATACCTATTGTGAAAAACATTATCAGTGATACCGCTGTAGCATTTGATCACCTAATTGCATATTTCATCTTCTGCTCATATAAATAGCAGCCATAAAAGAAGTATAATTAATATTGCAGCGAAGAAAATGTTCTAGCGGCTGTAATTAGGACTGGATAAATTGTTAAGTGTGAATAAATAATCCAAAGAGTTCCTGATCCTTTTGGTTTGTGAAACAGTTAGGGAGTTCTAATTTCTCTCTTTTCCTCTCTTTCTCTTTCTTTTTTCYCCTAAATGCAACTGTTACTAACATGGCAGAAAATGTCAAATTTCCATGGCGTTCAAATTATCTACTTCATGGGGTAGAATTGCTTAACCAAACTGGATGGTGCTGATGGGTAAAACTTTCTGAAGAGCATAACAAATAAAAAAACACCAGTAATGCAAGGGGACGGGTGCAAATCCTCAGGAGGTACAAATTTTCAAGGCAGCTGAACACCTGCCTTCAGCTGTCGTTGGTGCCTTTGCCGGAGTGGGAGAGTGAGCACTGGTCCATGTTCCCAGGGCTTCCCAAGCTTTAAGGTGAATGGGCTCTCATGTGAGTAAATAGCAATTAATAGCAGACATGTGTGGTCAAGGTGAGGTATGTTTGGAGTTCAGGTGAATGTCCATCACTGCTACCGGCTGGGATTGCTATTGCTCTGCATTTTACGTTGGTATTTCTACCAGCACAGAATGTATTCTGTATGATGTTACAAAGTTAAAGAGTAATTTTTACAATTTTTTCTTGGCGTGAATATCTCTGTAAGGTCCACAACAGTGAAGAATTCCGCTGCACCACCACGGAATTTGCTCTAGGTCTGGTGCACCCAGCTCGCACACAGACGCTGCATCGTGCCGGGATTTTAAACTCAGCTTATTCTTTTTTCTCTACTTTTGTCTTCTAAAACTGTCTAGATCACCAGTTGCTCAAAGGAAAGGCACACAGAAGGGTATTCCAAATTTAATGTGAAATGTACTGAAAACATTTCCTGAACTGTTATTGTTTTGCCACAGTGAACCCATCCCTCCAGTGACTGCTCTGAGTGGATGATTTGAAACCACTTAAAAACAGCCATTGCTTCAGACAAAATGTAGTCTGCAAGTGCTCAGTCAGTCATGAGTCTCTCATTTCCCCCAATTTCCCACAAAGGTGAGATTTCAAGCAACCTGCACACAGCATTGGCAGAAAAATCATAGAAGGCAGTTGACAAGCTCCGGCTGTCACTCAGGAGGGCTGCCTTGTCGGCAGCATACCTTGAATTTCACTGTCGTTAAGTGCTGATTAATCCAGCAAGATGCAGAAAGCATACTGCAGCATTCTGTTGTTTCAATTGCTGATACAAATTGACTAACCCTCTAATTGCCCAAATCTTGGGACTAATAATTTACATACTTTATTTTCCACTCAGTAAAATTTATTTGAGACCCAAAGGAGCACAAACTCCATCTACTTAAATGCCAATTTTGAAAGCCAGAGGCTAACTACAAGTACTTCAACATATGTGCAGGGGTGTCAGAAGCATTCGGGCTCAGCCTTGAGCTGACTAAATGAATTTGCAATTTAGCCTAGAGCTTATCTCCTGTTTTTGGCAGAAGCGGCAAAATTTATGGTCTGTCCTGGTGACACTGGAAACACCCTCATGAACATGTCTGAATTGTTTTGTTAGCTTTGCAAATTCATGGCTGAAAAGATCAKGTCTCACCTTGAAGAAAGACCAGAACAGATCACATTTCAAGGCTCTCTAAAAATACCGAGAGAGTAATCATATTTTTTACAAGGGACTCCAGGCAGGCTATTCTCCAGAGGTAGGTAGGATATTCTCAGGTGGTGGGACAGGTGGTGAGAGATGCTAGTTGTATTGATCAAAGATATTGTGACAGAGAAAACCAATAGAACGGTCTCTTTGCCTGACCCATGTTCTTTCCTCCTTAATCTAAACCACCAGCACTGCTACATTTGGTATTCAGATATAAATGTTTATTGACTCTGACATGATTACGAGCAAGGGAATGGTTTAAGACGTGACCTTCGCTACAAAGGCTGCTGGGTAGTTCAGCCTGAGAGATCCATCATGTGCGCTTTTAAACCTCGCAGTGAGGCCAACTCAATGAATCAAATGAAAACAAAATCAAAGCAGAGTGCAGAGAGGATTGTTAATATCATCTTGGTTTCCTTTACGTTGGCATAATTAACATTTATACATAAACATGCATTTGTTGACATATTCTAAATAACTAACATATGAAAAATATCTGCCRGGCAGGTGGTGAGCTGTACTGTGCAAACAGAGGGGTGGCAAAATACAATACCCACGTGTTGTTCATCTGTTCATCTTATCCTTCTAAGGTGTCTTGTCCTTGCCCTAAGTTGTAGTGGGGGGATTGTTTCATGTGCCATCTAGCACGGCATTCCTAACAGCAGGGAACAAATTAAAAAATACCACTGCCGACAGCGTTTAGCCATTACTACAATACGAATATCTAACATGCTTTCATGGGAGGTTTGGGGGTGTGACGCCCCGTATACATAAATGCGATCGCGTGTATGTCTGAGCACTTAATTAAATTACACCAGTAATCTGATAGGATTTTGATCTCAATGGTTCCCGGACTACAATAACATCACAGTCTAGGTTCTTACCTACTCTTTCTGCCCCATGAGTCAGACACTCCTTGAATCCACCTCATATCTTCCCAGATTAAAATTTCTAGCAACACTCTGAAAAAAACACGTATCAGACAGTAGATATGGTTTGCTGCAGAGGGACTCTGCAATGTTTGCCAATTTTTTTCTGAATCTATGATACTGGTTTTCCTGCCTCACTTCCAGCTTCCAAACTGCACCAAGAGAAAATTCAATAGGGTTGAATATTTATGACTTTTCTATATAGAAAGGTTCTGGAGCTGACATGAAAAAAGGACTCCGCAGTTATGAACAGGAAGAGGCAGTCTGTAAAACTGAAGGTGGAGGAGAGGTCTTTTCACTGCTGTTAAATTCCAGCCTATGCAAACAGTAGCTATATTGGAAATCAATAGCAAACCCCCCTAGACTTTGATGGGAGAACAATTAGGTCGCTGTTGGTTGTCTTTGAATTCCCACACTGGATATATCTATTGTTTGCTTGGSTGACATTGTCTTGAAAAACCTACTGGCTTTTTTTCCTTTGTTCTGGGCTGCTTACATACATTAACTGCAGTAATTCTTATACTAAAGCCTACTTGTAATGGACGGGAATAGRCCAACTTTCTTTGAAATTGTATGCGACTTGTTTCTTGGCCCTATTGTGGTTCAAAAGACTGCTAGCACTGCAAAGTGTTCACCTAACACCTCGCACAGTGTTAATAAGTACGGTTATTTGAACCTCACTGTGCTTTCCTGTAGGATTATTGTGAAAAGAAGAAAGATAATAGCAGTTTGCCATGAAGATATGAAATAACCCTCCTTTGAGGCACTGTGCTGGTTTTGGCTAGGGTAGAGTTAATTTTCTTTATAGTAGCTAGTATGGAGCTATGTTTTGGATTTGGGCTGAAAGCAGTGTGCGACTTGCACCCACTTATGGTATCCTCACAGGTGCCTCAGGTGTGAGTAAGAATTGGACCAAGGGTTGTGGGTTCGCTCATCTGTTGCAAAGCAGAGGGTGTGGGCTAGGGCAGGTGCCAGAGGCTCTGCTGTGTCAGCATAAGCACTCCTGCGCTGTGAGTTGGGTCAGGGAACTGAGTTCACAACGTTTTTATTTTGTTTTGTTTTGTTTTGTTTTATTTATGCTGAGCTGGATCCRCTCATTCCCTTGATCACCCCGCAGCCAGATGATCACCAGTGGCAGAGCGGAGGAGGGAGCGGGGTGTTTGGCGAGGTGGGAAGGAAGGTGGGCTCACCCCTTTTCACAGCAGCCCTAAAGCTGAAGTGTGGTTTAGCAAGGGTGTAGGAGCCTGGGCACCTTATGGGAGGGCGCAGGAGGACCCTGGTCCCCGGTGGAGCGGCCGCAGCTGAAGAGCTCTGCTTGCTGCGCTGGGCAGGGCAGGGCTGCGTGGTGGCTGCTTGGGGTGAGGAGGCTCCTGTCCGCCTGGGCTTCTGCCTTGGTGGCGGGTGAGAGCTGAGAGATGGTATCCTCAGCTGCCCTAACTTGGGACAAAATGACTAAGCTCAGAGGAGCTGCCCCATCTCAGTGAGCTGAAGGTACGCCTCTTTATGGCTGCGTGAAACCCAGCGCTGCTGAGCAGCAGGGGGAAGCGTGGGGGGCAGGGGTGGTGGCCACTCTTTCATGGGTGGAGGGCATTTTCACACACAGGGTTCCCCCTTTGTTTGCTGATCCCATCTAACTCGGTCTTCTGAGAAGGGGGGAAACTGTGACGCCTTCATGCTTTGTCAAGGCAAGGCTCTGTGATGGGCTCTGTGTGTGCAGAGAATAGGGGGTCCATGGGGGTGAGACTGAATGTAACAGTGCGGGTAGGCTGCTGGGCTTCCACCTCTCTAATGTGCACGTATTTATTGTTTTCCTTGGTGTCTGGGTGCCTTTTAAAGCTCACAAAAAGCCTTGCCCTGGCATTAGGAAAGCAGAAGATAAGAAAGCCTCCTGTTTAAAGAGACAAATATTTGTAAATATGTCTTGGGTGTTTTTCCCTGCACAATATTCTCTTTCTGTATGCTCATTTGGAGAAGCTGTTCTTCACTTCTCCTCTAAAATGCTTGTGTGCAGCATTACTGATGCAGAATGGTTGCCATGTCCCCTGCAGAGGGGACTGATTGATCCCTACATGTACACATATATAATCTGTTGAGTGATTCTTCACAAGAGGCACTTTGCAGAAGTAAATTATTATTACTATCATACCATTACTTCACTCCTTTGGAACAAGGCCATTTTCCCCCCACTAACTATCAGCATTCCCTGCTAGACAAATAGTAGTGTGGATACTCTCGGGATGAGTCACCGGGCTGCTGCAATAGGATGGCAGCTTATCCTCAGATAAGAAGCCCATTTACCAGTGCAATGTGTCCAGTCACCACTGACTCAGAAACAGGAGTCCCAAGGTTGCTTTTCAGTCAGCATTGGTATGACTCTGTCACTAGGCTGCTTTAGCTTGCCTGACATTTTAACTTGTGATGAAAATACCGGGCTGCTGATGTCAAAGCAGGACCTGTGTGACTCCAATGGATTCTGAATAACTACTCTAACACATTATCCTAGTGGAAATAATTCCAGCGGCTTCCAAAGCTATGTTCATGCAGAGCCACCTCATGGGTGAAATGGCAACCTGAGAGCCATGCTACAAAATTAATCTGGAAAGCCGTACTTTTGCATCTGGTCACATAAACAGGCATTGCCCTGAAAGTGCCAGTCCCGGCAATGGGACGTCCCTGGGAGCACCTTGCTGTTCTCACCCCCAGATATCCCTCGCCATCCCGTGGGGCCTCTACTGATACAACCCTGAAGGAGTTACCTGCAGACCCATCATCAGTCATCCGATTCTCTCAATGACAGGCACAACTCAAAAACTTATTGCTGGGCCTCATTCAAAAGCTTCACCAGCTTCTAGTAGCTTGCAAGCTGCTCTTTGGGAAGAATTTTGGGGTGGGGTGGTGGATTTGTTCCGTAAGTAATCCTGTAGCAGTAATGTCTGCTTTAATGCATACTGAGGAATATCTTTAAACCTTTACTTTCTCCTGACTTTCAGTGACCAGGGCTTTGGCTGCTGTTAATTTTCAGGTACCTTTTGTATTTGGGAAGGCTGTGGATTGAGCTGAACTGAGAGAGCAAAGATGCTTGTCTGAGGGGTGCCTGCCTTTCTCATTGTATTCTGTTTAGTCACTGTGGTATATGGGAGGGAGCTCTTTGTCATGTAATGGCAGGATTCAGCGTAGTTTAGTGTGCTGCAGTGTCTGGGCCATGGGTGACAGTAAGTGATCTGTGTCCAAAGACCTCAGCAGACCATGGTGGAGAACTGCGTGCTGGTAGCTGTGCATGTTTGCCTCCTCTGGGGTATGATAAAGGGCCACATCTCTACATCCAGAGCTTTGTGCTAATATGTAATGGAAGTTACCGCAATGTCTAGAGCAAACTTGTTCTGAGGAGTATGGCACACCGATTCTTGCCAACCAAACTGCTAGGAGGTTTGAAAAAGCTGTTAAAAACCATATCCAGAAACCAGTGACGAATATGGAGCCTGCTTGCCCTTAGTAATTTGGCTGATTTCACTACCTTGATTTAAGAATCAGTAATAAAAAGAGAGGAGGCTAGACCTGCAAGGTGGCACAAGTCAGTGCAATTTCACTGAAGTAAATGGAGCTGTGGCAACGTACACCAGTGAGCCATCCAGTTCAAGGCCTTAAAAGCTTTAAGTTGATGAATATTCCCTGCTGATGGCTGATTGCTATTGATACACTTTGGTACAATGTGTCTGAAGTGCAGTACTCTATCAATTCAGCAGATTACATGAGCCTCAGGCTTGCTTCACTTTTGTTCAACTTTTTTTGGGCACCAGAATTCACTCGCATTTTACAGTGATGTAAGTCTGGAATAAAGCCACAATATACTTGGCAGCACCTCTTCAGGTATGGATTTGTGCAAACAAGGAGAAGTGTGTTTTTCCCTGTCTGAAAGTTCTTGCTGGCTTGATAAGTTGGATGTTTTTCAGGTTATTTTTATTTATTTTCTTTTTCTTATTGCTCACTCGCTACAGCAAAAGGACTAGCCACACTTGCAGTGTATACAGATGTACATGCCTTGCCCCGCAGGCAAATGATGATAAATGTGGAGGAAAAGAAAGATGGCTTTTAAAGAATGACCTTAGGAAACAGAAACTGCAAAAATAGTTGCTGTGCCTGGTCTTTCATCTGTGAATACACATGGAAATTAATTCAAATGCAAGTGGGAAATTCATCCATATCTTTGGGTAGAGGAAACTGAATTTTTTTGCACAGCAGCTAGCTCTTTGGGGCCAGTCTTCTACTGATGTATCCATGGGTTTCTTCATTGAAAGGGGAAAGAGGTCATTGCTGGAAGATATTTTAAATTAAATATCAAATGTGCGGTAACTCTTTTATTGCCTAATAGTCCTCGTTTTTCTCATTCCCTGTCAGATGTCCCCTTGGTTTGAGAAGCAACTATCTTCTGAGGTCAGTCTCCACCACACAGCAGCTGGGCTGTTAGTTTGGTTAACTATTTTCAAGACTTACCTCTTCTTTTTCTTTCTGTGAAATATGTTTACAATGTATTTGGCCTGATTGCCTTTGCCATTGATTCTGAATGGTACTTGACCTAGCGGGACGGTTGCATCATTGGATATTTATATAAAGAATCAACGTTTGTTTCATTAGTTCCACAAGCGACCTAGAGCAAACATTTTGTTGCCTTTGGGTATTTCTTCCAGAATGTTCTTATGCATAAAATTTCTGAGATTCTCCTCATTAAAAAGGAGAAATTAAAAAGTGAAATAACTACTGACGAAAGCCTAGAAGAACACTCAGTTTGGAAACTCACTTTCATTCAGGAGCATAGTTGTTAAAGGCAGGTTAGCTATGCACACAGGGAGATAATTTTTGCCTTGCTCTTAGCAATGGAGGCAGAGACACCGTCACTTTTCTGTGCTCCCTTTGATCTCTGGTGTCACCTGAAGATTTCTATGCTCTGCAAGCTCAGTGCCATTTTCTGACTGCCATTTCTTGCTGGGGCTGAGGATTATTTGTCAAATGCACATTTGAACCTTATGCAACCTTCAGCTTTCTCAGAAAGTAAAGAAGGAGGGCCTGAAAGTCCTGTTGAGGGATCTTGAAAAGAGGAGAGGGAGAAATAGTAGACAGTAAAATGAAAGACTTTTCTGACCTTCTTTTTTAGCCTGTTTTTAGTTACCTTGGCTGAATATAGCCTTGCTTGCCATTGGTCGTATAAATTGGATGCTCGTCATCTTTGAGTCTATGTCACTCTACATGTGTCTATGGGAAAGTAAACTCCGTCTTCCAGGGAATCAATCTCAGCTTGTGCTGGGACATGAGAAGGTGATAGAGGTAGTTCATAAATGATGCTAGGAAAGAGCTATTCTGAACAGGTATCTCTGAGTTAGTAACTTTAACTTCTCTTTAAAGTCAAAGAAGAAGTGTTTTCCTTTCATGTATCCAAATCTCATTAGATGACTCATTCCCTAGAACTACTCCAAAGCCTATGAAGTGGACCTAACTTAGCTTTGCTCAGTTGTAAATGTATGTTGACAGATGCCTTAAGGTCTGGTGAATCCCACTCTTGATAGTTCTAAGGATGCAAAGGGGAGCTGAGGATACTTACAGTTTGCAGGAAGTGCCAACGCCAGATTTAGAACAAGGGAGTAGCTGTTCAAATTAGACACAACTGACAAATCAGCCTTAATTCAGCAAATTGCTAGTAACATCACACTCAGCACAAAAAGAACATGATGTTTCCTGCTCTCTGTGGGCTTTTTTAGACATGGGAAAAAATCTGATACAGTATAAAATTGTCACAGAAAAGACTGCATATGGCTGATGCCTTATATAGCTTTAAAGGAAATTCCCATGACCGCATTTGACCTTCCTGTTTTTTAAAACACAATCAACATCTATATAGCTGTGCACCTGTGTATTATCATGGACTTTGCACATGATGAAGCTGCTGAGTTATGTTAAAATTTGTAGGATTCAAGCTGATACACCTGCCGAGGCAGGAGAAAAATTAAGTTGTCTGTAAAATATGTCTTCACTTTAACAAACTTGGTTTAGCTATGGCACAAAACACTCATCAGAGTACTGAATAAAATAGTAATTTTGGTGAATACAGAAAGAATACCAGAGTGTGTTTTTTGAAATACACTCTCTTGATGCAATTCCCTTGCTGAGTACTTTCTTCTAGGAAATAAACATTGTCGTACATGGTCCATTTTGCTAGCAACTTATCTCATTTATTCACCTGAGTTTCATACAGTTCAGTTTTAATTCTGCAGAAGGAAAATCTTACTATATAAAAGATGGACTCTAAGCTACTGTTTGACTACACAGAAAATCATATTATACCTCGAATCACAGATTTTTTGGTACTTACTGGATCTTTATTACTTCAGTGAAAAGAGTAGATGACATGAATAATTCTTCTGATTGATAGATTGGGGCCAGAATGCCCAGAACCTTACGGGACTGAGTATCTAAGACCCAATCTGACAAGATTCATACCGACAATTAACATCAGGCACTGCGCACAATCCTATTGACATTTCTGGATACAGATGCCCAGCATACAGTTAAGAACCTGTAGAAGTCTTTGAACAGCCAGAGGGTTTAGCTTCCAGGTTGAGAAACGTGTATTTTAAATATAGCACTAAACCCCCCAAAGACTGGCTTCTAGTTTCCATTCAGCTCTAGACTAAGTGTTACTTCACCTGGGAGATGAATCATATCTCAGAGGAAAGGTGTGCTGTTTGACTGAATTGAGCAATTTGAATTCCCAGGATAAAATGTACTCAAGATACAATAGATACTTCTATAAATGCTTTGAATTTAAGTAGGAATAAGTCACACATGGGAATCAATTGACCATGTATTTGTTCATTTATTTATTGACAGAATTGCATTTTTGGTACTGAAGAGTATAGATCCATACAAGTGGTGCTGCACTTCATTGGCTTTGACAGTCATTTTGCTTCTAAATATTTTACCGAGTTTTCTTTCAGCCGCAGAATTCTTGGCTGAACACTGAGGACACATCTGGTCTCCGACTGCTGCAGTTAGTCGCGCCACTGTCACAAAAGAAAGAGAGGGCAAGTACACATTGCCAACGTCAGGCTCACATTTGGGGATCTTTAATGGCATAGGACCAGGAGGATGGATCCTATGTAGAATGGATGACTAGAGGCAAAAGTGGGATCTGAAACTATTTCAAGGAAAATACGAATGTGATTCCAGGCCTTTGCGTAAGAGTTTCCTCCTGGGGAGAAGAAAGGGATCTAATCTCACCTAATGTTAGACAACTGCAGTGTAGGTGCCTGCCTTTGGGATAACCTTCTTCATAAGAAGTAGAGAGAAAAAGGTGCCTAAAGGTCATGATTGATTTTCCCTGTCCTACCATCTCTCTTAGGATGAGTTTGATCACAGCTGCACTTACAAAAGCCTGTTTCTGCATTGACTACAGAGAGATCCTGAAGGATAGTTGAGGTGTCCATGTCTACACTGCCATCATCTACAGTTAAGGGAGGTGAATGTTACCCCTGTACCTCTTGTCCCAGGGCCCCTCTCTGTCCCTACAACTGAGTCGGGTGGCAATGTTCATCTGCTATGAAATACTTTGCTACAATTTTCCTAATCCTTCTACTGAATTTTTTCTAGCCTCCAGATGACACAGAAAAATGGTTTCAAGAGCCCTCAGTTTCAACCAGGTACATAACTTGAAGTTAGGCATATAATTAAATTACCTGATAAACTGATATCTCATTGATTTAGCCATGACTTATCCACCTTTAAGCAGGCTGTGGGACAAAGCGCTCAGACCCCAAACCTATCAAACACTCACATGTATAAAATATTGTATCATAGATAGAGTGATTTTAAATTGTTACAGGCAATAAGTAGATGGTAGCTTTATCTACTATTAATGGAGAAACTGTTCGAACCAATTGTCTAACGCCTTTGTTGTAACCACATTACAACATTATTATTTTCTCTGAGGGTGGTAATGAGGATGAATTAGGCAATAATGCAAATCCCTTTGAAAATGAAAAATAACACATAGGATCATTGTTTCTGTGCCCTTTGGGTGCAAAGGCTAAAATAAAGATCTAAGTGTTCTTCCTCCTCTTTCCAATAGCCCTTAGTTTTATGATTTCCTCAAGCTCATAAATCTCATGCAAGAGGTAAGGATTGTAAGGAGAGAAAAATCACTCTGTCGGGTGAGTTTACAGCATTCCTCCTCGTTGCCCTTGTGTTCAATTATTTTCATGCTTAATGGTCTTGTTGTTTTCCCTGTATATAAACCAAGCTACACTGACATGCAAAATTAAGTATAGGAAAATCAGCTACTTTCTTTATTGCCTGATGAGGATGGGTCACAGAGGTATTTGATGCTACTAGCATCCAGGGAAAAGTACCTGAAAAAGTGTTGCCTTTTTGTGCAAAATTTTCTTGATATTGTCTGCACCTTCTAGGCTGCATCTTTAAAAAGAGGGTGAGTGGGATCTTGTTGATGTTGTATTGCTCTGCAGATCAGTGGGTGCCTTGGCCATGCCAGGGGCAGCTGACAGATATTAGGCAAAGTTCCTTCACCTCTGTGTCTCTTTCCTATTTAAATACTTGCCTTTTAAAACGTCCTCGTATTTAACACCAATAAGACTTTCTATTTGCAGCTACAATTATTTTGCTATGAAAAATGCTCTTCATAAGAAACTGAATCGACAATGCTGGAGAGAGGGAAGATTTCAATTTATCTTTTTTACATGGGAGTTTTCTACTCAAGAAGTTGAGTTGGAGTGTAAAGTTCTGTTTTTTGGGTAAGCGCATACGATTGCTTAAAAGAGCTGGCAGATTTTGCTACTCCTTTCCATTTTACCAACTGGAATCGTGTTTCAAACTTAACATGAACTGTTGGTACGCTTCCCAGTTCCCTCATTAGAACAAGCCTGATGGTGTTGCCTACTCGTTTGACTGTAAGTTTTTCCCAACCCATTTCCTTTTCTTGTACATTTAAAAGCACTGAAGAGAACAGGATACTGATTCTAGCAGAGGCCTTTGGGCATTGCTATGTTAAAATCACAATAAATGTTGAACTTCTGCAACCCTTCAAGCCACAACAGAGTAGGTCAAATATTTGAACCGAGGTAGGAAATGTTAAGTGCCGTGATGATTTGGAAATTGTATTTGATACTGTCTCAGAACACAGGACTACATTTCAACGGGTATAAGAGTCATAACTGTTTTGAGGTCAGTGGATCTCATACTGATTTAACTATTACTATCCATTTGGATAGTAATGGTTTGGAATGAATGAGACAGCTAAAGATTTTTCTACTATAGATGATGCCTCTTCTACATGATTTGAAAAAGGCCAAAGCTTAGAAGGAAGGAAGGGCAGAGACCATAAAATAACATGGGCATGAGAAACTAAAGCATGCATCTCAGAGGGAAAAAATGTGGAAGCTGGAGGACTCAAGATTTGTGTTCAGGTTTGGGACAGTCTGTTAGAGGAAGACAAAATGTCGACTGTTCACCTTTGTGCAAATCAATTGGATGTTTTGTGTACAGAGATCTTAGCAGCAGCACTCTATGGGTCAAAGAACATTTGTTTGCTTTCAAATGATTTTCAAGAAATGAATGCTTTTTTGCCTTGCTAGTGCCTAACTATCATTGCATGCAGTTCTCTTGGGAAACTCCTTAGCTTTGTCACTTGCTGGCTTTGATTTGCCTTGTTTGGTTTGTTTCTTTTAATTCTTCAATTTTCCTTTTTCTGCTGGAGTGACCTTTGTGCTCACGCTTCCTGGTCCGTGATACTGTAATCTTTTACTGATGCACAGAAAGCTGTGACACTGGCCACATAGGTGCAGGCTTCCATGCTCCATCCTGACACGTTGTTTGTGATTACCACTTTGCATTATCCACACACCCCTGGCCTCTTTAGCGATCGTTCAACAGTGCCAGTGAAACACCGCTTGTGGTGGTAACTTCTGCATCCTGACCACTTATCTACTTTGTATTGGATTGACGCTGCTGGTTTATTTAGGGCAGAGCTTCATATAGGCATGCAGCAGTAAAAATACATTGAGTTTATTGTGCTGGAGCTATGACACCAGATAAAAGAATCTGTAGCCTATACAGCTATCCGTACCGTTCTCCTTTGACCGAGAGGTACTGGTACAGTCAGCACCTGGGAGGCTGACTTACAACATCCTCTCTCCATACTTGGCTGCCTCACTGATTATTTACTGGGGTTACAAAGTTCTGTGGTTAAAACACTGGATTGACATCCAGGAGGAACAAGATAACTCTTGCGTCCGCCACAGATATTCCTTCTGATCTTGGAGAAGTTGTTCAGTGTCTCTGTGACTGTTGGGAGTAAAAGCTCTGCTGTCTTACAGGAGTGTTGACAGAGGGTTAACTTGTATGCAGCAAATAGATTCTGCTAAAATTGTGCATTGGCTGAGGTGCAGAAGGCAACAAATGAGAAGGAAGGCAGAAGTTACTATAAGGGGCAGGCTGAGCATACAGGCCCAAGGCAACCAGGCTGCATCACTTGGTTTTGTAAAGATAAATTGATTAATCCTTATGAGGTGCTGAGATATGTGAAAGCCATAGAAAATCCCAAATATAAATACATCGACTAACAGAATATCCACTTGCACTTGTATGAAAATCCCTGCCAGTTATTTTTTTTGAAACTGAACCTAGTGCTTACAGCATTTTTTTTTCACATAGTGCAATATTCAGAGCTGGGAAAAAAGGTTAAATTCAAATAAACCTCAGGATTCAATTTTTGGCTATAAGACAGACCAAGCTGAAACTTAATTGCATCCTTGGAAGCTAATGTAATAGCTATTTGCAGTGTGGGGACACATTAGGGAGTTTTTTCCATTTACAGCTTTCTTTTCTAATATATATTCAAATGTAAGAGCAACTTCTCATTTTAGAAATACATCCAGAAGTAAATCCTACTTCGCCAGTGCAGTAACAGAACTGGGTCTGGGGAGTGATGAGTTACACTTGCAGTTCTCCATTGCTGCTTTTGAAGGTGTCACCTTCACACAAAGCTTCAATCTGTTCCACACTGCAGAGGCCAGAATGGCCTTTGCTACCTGCAAAACGTACCACGCTTCTGCTGCTCCCCCATTTCTGCACTAATCAAAGTTCTTGCCACCGATTTCTTTAATTGCACAGGTGAGATTTGAATGAAAATTGACATCTCACGGATTCTAGTCTGACTGAATTAGCCTACAATAGGATTCCCTCGATTTTTGAACGAGCTTAGTGTCCCTTAGATTCTTAAATGAAAGAGTCATTTTTTCATAAGCACTGTTCAAGTACAGTGCACAGTGATGGGGTGAGGGGTGTCTGCATTCTTCTGAGCAGGGACATATATGAAAAAAAGTCATCACCTAACTGACCAGGAAGGCAACCCCCCTCACACGCTTAGTTTATACTTTTGCCGGTGTTTCTGGGAGGTAGCGTACATAGGCTAGGACACTAATGACTTGCATCAGTGACTTAACTCAGGGGCTCTTCAAACCCACTGGAGTTTTTGTAGTATGAACACATTCTGGAGGTGGATGCCTGGCTGCGAAGAGCTTTTGAAAAGTTCTTTGAAGGCAAGAACAGCTTCATGCTGGCATACCTCAAGTCAGTGCTTTTACACTAAGGATGGACTTAAGTTTGTAACTGTTATCCGTCTTCAGCCTTTGTAACTCAAGGAACCAAGGGTGAAATAAAAGCCAATGAAGAAAGGATCTCTTACTCACTCGGCAGCCAGCAGGGGGGAAGCAAAGAAGACAGGCCTGGGGCATGCCCATGTGGATGTTGGAAGTGATGCCTGGGACTCCCTGATTTCATTATGCTCCACTGTGCCAAGCAGCAAACAGGTCTCCTTTCAACCCTTGTCTCCCACCTTTCCCCGCTTATTTCCCTCTTTTTCCCTCCCTCTTTTTACTTATTCTCACAGGTTACTCACCTCCCCTTCTTCCTCCCTCTGTGTGTATTATCAACCGCTAAAAAAGCTGCTTGCCTCAGGATGGCATCTACTGGCAACTCTGTGGGAATAATACAGTTACCAGAGCACAGACACAAAACTTACAAAGTGCTCCCTGGGTTTGTACTCTATGCCCATGACTGTTGTTGTGATGCCATTGCAGCTTGCCACCCCAGTGAGCAGAATCAAGAAGGGAACTAGAAGATGCTCCCTTCTCTACTCTCAGCAGCTGTCCTTGCAGAGAGTAAAAACATGTCCTGTTTTTTTCTACTTTTATCTCTTGATCATGTCTGATCATCCCATCTGCCCCATGATTTATTTCCCTACATTGGAGGCAATTGCCATTGCTTATGAATTCTGATTTGCAGAGACCAAAAAGCCGAATGCAAATGATTTCCATACAGAAATCAATGCTTGCATCAAAGGTCAAGGGAAATGATCAGACAAATAATCTGTCTCAGTCCATCATGTCCATTTTGCCTTGAGAAGATCAGAAAACCACACATACTTAGTCATACTGCTAACAATAGTCCTTTGACTTCAAACTGGGCTAAGATCCTAATTTCTACCGACTTATTCTAGGTTGAGAGTAATTAATTTCTTTGTTGTGACACAAAATAAACTATAAATTCTTAGTGAAAGAGTTACTGAAGGCAGATAGAAGCATATTCATCCTAAATCTGTTGACTTTTGCTGCTTTATCAAAATCAAAACATTTCAAAGACATTTTAATTTTTGTTTTTCTTTTATTTGCATTCACTTATTTTCAGATGTTCAGGTGAGCATTCCTGAAGTCCAAAGCCTTCCGGTCAATTCTGGTCAGAGGAAATAAGAACAACACAGATTAAACAAAAAAAAAAAAAAGAAAACAACCAAATAACCCCCTTTAGAATTACAAATCCCATTTTGATAAGATTGCATTTTACATAGATTTGTGAATGTTTCTTCTACAAAAAATGTTGGTCTCCAGGTAGCTTCACCTGAAACATCGGAAATGTCTTTGTTCTGTAGTGAGAGAGAGCCTTATCTCCATGGGAGCAGGTGGCTCACAGACCATGAGTGCTTGTCACCTGGGGTAGATAAGCCTACCGCACTTACTTACTCCCTTTATTTCTATCCTGATGATGCTGACATGACAATTCCATGTATTTTTTTTTAGTGAAAAGAGGTCAGTTTTAATTGTCATCTTAAATATAGTAGCAAATTTCAGTTGAACATTTGAATACTCGCTTGAGGCCTGTTTTCGTAAGTGAAGAAAATCTCATAGCCTTGATTTCTACTGTTTTGACACTTTCGTTTATGAAGGTGTCAGCCTCTGACTTGTAGTGCAATTATTGCAGTGACACTGACACCTATATATTGGTGCTATTAACACTTCCATTTCATGTCTTCTAGATAAGACCTGGCTCTTGGAAATCCTGTGGTTGAGTTATTTGCCCTAGGATGTGCCTGCAATGCAAAAATAATCAAACCATAGGATTTCTGGCTTTTTAAAGCGTCAGTGAAAATCTTAGTTGTCTTTATAGGTGACACATTCAATGTGTGCTAATTTCCAGTTGAAGCTGCATTTGTTATAGGTGTTATTTAATGTGATGGTGTTGGTAGAGAGACACAGAGGACTAGAATAGTTCATATTAAATTCCTGGAGGAAATTCCTCTTTAAAATACAAGAATCAGTTCAGATTGTTGCAGTAGGTATAGAATTTGGCAATGGCACTTTCTGGCTGACTAGCTCTTTGAATTTATGGTCCATCAACCAGAAACAGGAGGGAGAAGTTGAAAGACTGTCATGACATTCCTTGGCATTTCACCACTAAAATGGCATGGCTATACATAAGAGTAGATATTATTGCTGCTCAATACAAGCAGCTGTTCTGAAGGCAAGCAGAAGAAATCCTCTTTCTGTGAGACTTCCAAACAGGGCAGAACTTGTCGGTGTCTCTAGGACATCAGTAAAACTATAACCACAGAGCTTCTCTCAAAAGCTGACGAAAGAAAAAAAAAAAGTTTGCATTTTACTAAGCATGTTACTTTAATCTGACATAAACTTGTGCTGCCACTTGTGCTGCCATGGGGTCATGTTACCCCTCCTAACCCTTACTAACCACCTGTGCCTGCTGCTCCTCTTTTGTGGTGACATGAACATTGATATGATTCGTGATAAATCAGATGGGAGAACAGATGGAGCTGAAAAGTACTTCACCTGAAAGTATGATCTGCTGGGTCACTTGCCCAACACTGGTGTTGGTACAAGGGAGGCACTAAAAGCACAGAGTCAGATGAAGGAACTCACTGGCCATGGCCATGGTTCTGCGTTGCAGAGAATAACGAAAGTGTACTTCAATCACAAGTATTCTCAGAAAGAGCTTAACTGGTCCCCCTGCAGAGAGCAACTTGAGTACCGGCTTGGTTTGTCTAGTCAGAAGAGTGGGTGAGGAAGATTCAAGGATTCTCAAGTCCTGACTGTCATGCCAGTTCATGACTCAGATACACAGAGGTGTACCAGGATCAACAGCAAGCTCAGACCTTCTCATGATGCTCATCAATCACGATGCTTACAAAGTGCTTAGTTCAGTCTGAATCAGAAGCAACTCTTTCACAGTCAGCAGAGTTATGCTATCATAAAACCAGCATGACAAGACAGTCAGGTCTTATGTTGATAATTACCCGGTTTCTTCACTTTGAGCATTCCCAACCATTTTAGCAATGCTTCCCACATCTTCCCCATGTGTTGTTATCTTGTCTGGCAGACTGGGGTTGTTTGATTTTCTCCTGGTGCCAACAATTGGTCTCAACATGGCTTTTGTGGCTTTGTTTGAGGAGCAGAGGGCTGCCAGTGCTGCTCCCTGGGTTGGCAGCCTCCCCCATGTGTGGAGAGGAGAGGAGGCCGTGGGCTCACTCCTCTGCTGTGACAAGCACTCCAGCGAAAGTCTCTTAACATCCTCTCATCTGAGTTGTCCTTCTGAACTCCAATTTCACTAGTTTGAAAATGGTTTCTGTGTTAATTAGTTGATCTCTCCTCTTGAAATTTTCAAATCAAACAGTTGACAACACGCACACATACAAACACAAACACATTTATGCTTGTTCACTGCTATTAATAAATTTTTTAAAAAGATCCTGGGTAGACTGCAGTTTATGAACCTACATAAGGTAGCATAAAAAGAGGATAAATTAGTAGTCCTAGTATAAATCTCTTTTGCAGGAAAATACATTCCTTCATGCTGAGAACTGCTGAAATGACAAGTTTTGATAAGCTTGCATCCACAATTTTATTTTTTTTAATACGTCTTCCTCTTTCCACAGTGCCAGTTGTGTGGTTTATTTAAGAAAAATTAACATATACACCTTCTTCTCCACTCCTTGCAGCCTTCTGGCAAAAGAGTCAGTGTTCATCTCAGAAAATTCAAAGATGCAAAACTGGAGTTGCTAAAGGGCTTGACTCAACTTCTGTGAGAGTTCATTGAACAATTTTTTTTTTTTACCTGGAGGAACCATCAGGCGCAACATAGCAGATGTCCAGATATCAGTGTCATCTGCTGCCTTGCCTCAGAATATTTTAGAGACAAAATACAGTGCCTAGCTTTTTTCTCAAATTTTTTTTTTTTTTTGGACAGCTTAAGCTACATGATATGATTGTAGTCACCATAGCTTCCTATTGCTGCCAGATGACTGAAAAAGAAAAGCTGAAGCTAAATTTGGGTGTGCTCTCTCTTTTGGAATACGTGTAGTGTGCAGTCCCTTTTCTTTCTCAATTCAAGCATTGCTTCTAAAGCATATCTGTGAATCACTCTTAAAAGCGTCAGCCGTGGCCATTTCAAAGCATCATCTGCTTAACAAATTCAAAGTAGATTGACCTGTTTCCCCATGCTAAAACAGTTTCATTGACTTGTTAATTTTCGAGGATGTTTCCAGGCTGGAGCTTTGTTACTTCTAGAGCCTGATGGATCTGATTTTGATGCCCTCAAGTCAGTAATAATTTACCCCACATGCGCTAACATCCCATTAAGTATGAATAAGAGTATCACGATCAAGCCTTACGTAAACTTGTTTCAGTCTCACCCGGTACACTTTAATCTGTTCTTTCCTCATTCTTATTTCTCTCTTCCCCCTTTTTCTTACAGTCTTGTCAGTTGTTTCAACAGCAGATCCTGTCCTCTATAACAACATTCTGTTACTACTCTTTGACTTTCCAAATCATTCCAGGTGGGGTCTTACAGTAATGAAACCTGTTGTCAGTCAGGTGTAACATTTAGGCACTGTTAGAGAAGCAACAAATGTTGGTTTTACATTACCTTGCGGTTCCTCGGTGCTGGCTGATCTTCCAGTGTCCAGAGCATCCAGATGTGAGGCTGGCAGAGAGTTGCAGGAGGTTGGCTTATGCAGCTGCACTATGATAGAAATACCCAAGAAACTATTTTAGGTACTGAAAACAATATAACTTAAAAAAAAAAAAAAAAAAAAAAAGCAGCACAGAGTTGGTCTGCTGCGGAGACCCATAGGAAACTTAGCTGGGTAGAGCTCCGTGGCTCACTATGCTACTGCAGCTTTCTCTGCCCAGCAGTGCCCTGTGCACAGCCCCTGCTGGGTCCTGACCCTGCAGCCCAAGAGAGGGGGGAAGCAGAGCAAGACACTGGAGACCTGCCTTCAGTTCTTGGCTGTGTCAAAGATTTCCTGTCACCTTGAATATCTCCCTTACTTATCTTCTGTTACTATTTCCATCTGTGAAATAGGGAGAACATGTTTCAACTCCTCATAGAATAATTGTGAAGGTAAATCCAAGAAAACGTTCAAATACTATTATAATAAGTAATAATGCCAGTAATACAATTTATCAATGGGTGGAACAGAAGTTCCTGTTTCTACAGAGGGCAGAGCTTATTCCAGTTTCTTTTTATAGTATTCTTTACTTTTCTAGAGGTGCTCCTGGTTTTCTAATTAAATAGTTTCATAAAGAGAGCTCTCCTCCCTGCCAATGCATTGGAACCCAACAGCGGAGTGCAGGCAGCTCATGGGTAATGTCTGTTGGTCACAGATGTCTTGGGGTTTGACTTCAGGCAAAACGTGTGTAGCCATTTAAAAGAAGACCATGCTATGTAAATAGAAAGTTGCATTTTGGTGTTGTTGGAGATTCAAAAAGTTATCTCTGTCCTGGGCTTGATCCTGTTCCGACTGGAGGTGATAGGAGCTTTCCTGCTAATTTCACAAGGAGCTGTGCTGGGTGAGTAAGCTAGCAGTGATATTTAAGGAGAAGCAATGCCAGCTAGGTAATCACTTCCAGAGTGCTGGGGAAGGCAAGCATGTTTTGTACCTTTCTGTCTGAAAACGCAAGACTCTGACTAGTCCACACAGCCAGGGGCCGGCTGCAGAAATGAATCAGTCTCCCAGGCTGGGGTTCGCCAAGCCATTCTGCAAGAAGGCTTCATTCCCCTAAGGGTGCTTTTGTCTTCTTTTACACTCCTTCCCAAAGGATCACTGCTAGTCCCCTGGAAACCTGCCTCAGAGCCACTGTCTGTGCTGGAGTCCTTCATTTACCCCCCATGATCACCACTTTTCTTCAGCACCCATCCTGCTTGCAGCAGCACCGCCTCCAGTATGTAGTGCCTTGCTGCAATGCTGTTGCGTCCTTGCACTACAGGGCTGCCGAGAGGCAGTGGTAGAGCTGAGGCAGCTTGCGGATGAATAGGGGGGAAGGTGCCTTAATCATGACACTTGCCTGGTTGCTCAAGAACCCAGTATTAGACTGTTTCCAAGAAGCTTCCCAGCACGCATGGGACAAGACCCCTGTAGGCCAGTCTTGGGGAGACACTCTCTGCTTATGAGGTCCTTGCACTGCCCTGCCCCGAGTGGGGTGCCTTGTGCCACACTTGTGAGCAAGGCTGGCAACTCTGTCTGACTTCCTCAGGAGTGGCCGGTGCGGAAAAGGATGCTGGCTCCCACCTTTTCCTCACCACTGTGCGAAGCAGGTCAGCACCCGGGCTGCCACATTGCATGCAGTGAAAGCAACTGTGCTCAAGGAGCTAGACAGAGACGGCAGAGCTAAAGCTGCGTTGCTGTATTTAGCACTTACCATGCAACTTAACAGTTTGCATGAGGAAAGATGGATCTTCCTCACTGCTCAGGACAGATCTAGGAGTATGTACAGCAGCATTATCTCATGTTACTGTGTCTTCATTATTTCAACAGTGGCCTGTTTCAACTGGCTGTAAGACAGCACTTCATGAGGCATTAGGCATAATTAAAATTAACTTTCAACTGCCAAAACAAATAACCAGACTAAATGCATTTTCCTTTCCTTTATTTTGAGTTGTCTTTGTTCCTTTACTGAGTGGAGTTACATGGCCCTTCAGAACTGTTTTCCCAACCCTTCTCAAGTTTGAAGTAACCTGAAATAAAGAGCTCGTGATCATTTCTGCAGTGAGTATCTGGGCTTGGCTCCATCCACAATGAGAGCATATGCAAAATGAGGTGGGAGTTCCTGTTCGGGGAAAGGTGAAAGGCACGGTGGAAAAACAAAAGCCAATTTACAGCTTTTCTATAACTCACCACGGAGTGACATTGTTTTGACAGCTGAGAGGCAGTATACCTCACTGCACTGAGAGATTTCTGAGTAGCCAGAATCTCCCTTTGTAATGTGTGTGAAAAGGAAAGTAGGCCAGAGAAAGAAACAATTCTCTCTTAGTACAGTCATGCTTGCTCAACAAAACTTAGAAGATAGTATCTACAGAAATACCAGCCTTTCAAAAGCAACAAGAATTAGGAGATTACCCAAGTGTCAGTACCTCATTTACTGAATCTGTGGAAAACTCTCTGGAAATTTGATCCACATGCCTGCTCATTTTTTGGCTATTATGCAAAGAGTAATTACATTATCAACCAACCAGTAAAACAGGCGAAAACCCATGGTGAATGCTGCTGTTCCACTGATCTATTTAATGAATGAATGATCTTTTCATTTCATCTGCATCTGACTTGTAAAGGAGAGAAGGCAAAATAGAATAACAGCAATAAAACCATGAAAAAAGGGGGTGGGGATGTTTCCATTGTTCTGTGAGGCACCATGCAAAGATTCTCTTTCGACCAAGTTTGCAATGATAAGTGCATGTGACTAAATTTAGCACTGTGTGGACGTGTGTGTCCTGAAAGCAGTACAGCCCTGTGATCATTACACTACCAGACTCCACAGACCTGCCCCTCAGCAGGGCTTGCTATTTTGGGTACTGCACTGCACCGCCTGGCTGGCACACCTCCTGCTCTGGCTCTAGGGCAGCCTCGCCGAGTTTAGGCCAACTCCATGGTGATTTGTAAATGTACCCAAGCTCTGAACCAGTGTGACGTTTTTCATGCAGGGAGGAGAAAAGAGGGGAAAGACCAATGTCATCTGGCATTTGAAAGCTGTGTACCTTACCTCTGTCTCCTTTTCTGTATACCAGATTCTTGCCATAGGACTCTGGCAGAAAACCCATTGAAGAAAACGAAAAGATTCCTACAACATCAATAAGCTTTCAGTCAGGCCAAAAGAGCAAGGTTATGTGGTTGCCTGGCTGCTCCAGTTCTCTTATGTCCCCAGTGGCAGGCTGTCAAATCCAGTAATTCACATAAAATAACCTTCTAGCATAAAATGGAAGAAGCAACAGCAACAAATGGAAATGATAAAACTCAAAGGAAAAAGGAAAAAAAAAGAAGCTGATGTGTTCTTAAGTTTCTCAAATACACAAGTCGTTAAAGATCAATTAGCTGCAACTGAAAATATCAGGGGTGAGCTAATGCCATGTGTGTCTGTCATAACCCTCCCGTGGTGCCCCACCAGTGTGATCAGCCAGCCCAGAGAACCTGAAATGTCCCTCTTTTCCAGGCCTGGCAGGGTGAACCTGTCTCCTAGCGACTGCATCACTTTGCAAATTCTGGCCACCTAAGTGGCTGTGGGGAGCAGAGGTGCTCAGATTGACACCAGCTGGCTGAGCAATAAAGCCTCCGCTATAATGTTCCCTCTGGGTTGACTACCCCAAACTTTTACTGCTCAAACCTGTTGTTGCCCCTGTGCAGAAAGTCCGCCGAGAGCGGGCACGCACCTGAGCACAGCTGCCGTTGCCCTGGCTCTCCTGGGGTGCCAAGCCTTGCTGCCAAAGTCATGCAAATAACTCGTTGGTGCAGAACAAAATCAGGTCAAAGAACTCCAAAATTTGGTCTGAATCACTTATAACATAAGCACAAAGAAGCCTGAGAGTATTTGCAATGTTTCTTCTGTGGCCTGCTCATTTCTGAAGCAGAGTACTCAGTGAATTCACAAGTTTTAATGCAGCGTCAGAAGAAACATAAAGGTAATGTTGTCATACTAGTCCAAGTGCTGGGTGAAAAGTCATAGCAGAAAAACAAACCTCACCGAACTGTTAGATGTCTCATGATAGGTGAGTCAGAAACTCTTTGTTTCCTGCTACACTGTTACCAATTTAGCAGGCTGCAAAACGAGAAAATGGAGCTGGGGATGACAAAGAAGAGATAATTCGTGAAAAATGCCCACAGCTTGTGGGGTAGATGAAAGACAAGATACAGCAATTACAAAATACCAGGAGACACACTATGTGGGCAAAGGGTGTGTCCAGCTTCTTCAAGCATTTGAGCAATTAAAATCCAAGTTACCATTCTTTCCAATAGTTTTCAGTGAGCAGAAGCAGGTGCCTTCTCCAAAGACCACTAGTAGATACATCAGATACATGTTGCATCTGGCACCAAATGAAAGGCAAACATTTAGGCTCTAGTGATCCTTAGTTTGCATGCTTTGTGAATTCCAGGGGGAAAAAGTGTTTTCTGCTAGGAAAGTGTAGAAAACAGTGCTATCAGTGGGATGTCACAGCACGGAACAAGAACAGAAGTTCAGAGGTTATTATGAGGCCCAGGTTCAAGATTACTCACCTTTGCTTCTCTCATGTGAGCCAGACTTACCAGTAAAATTCATTTCATGTGTACGTGATCCAAGTAAGCCTTCATCATCTACCACATAACCCCAAAGATAAAGAGTTAAATACAGCTTTGGGCCATGTGTGAACCATCAAAAGTAAGTGAATTTGCATTTTGATTACACTAGGTATAGTTTGATGAACTAAAACAAATGACTTCTCTAAGATTTGTGAATCCTCCTATGAATTAAAATGTTCTGTATTTCAACTCCAAATGTTGATCAGCAGAGCAATGCTATATAATAGGCCTACAGAATAAGCCATGATCGTTTCCTGTCATTCTGCTGTTTCAAACTGAATGTCTTAAAAACGAGAATTGGGAGATGCGAGGTAGAATGGGAGCTTAGATTCTATTGGCGCAATTTGAAAATAACTAAACAGTTCAATAGCAACTTAACAAAGATCCATGCTTGAGGAAGACATCGCCCTGGGGTTCTTGACAGTATGGCATCTACATTCTCCTGTATTTCAGGAAGGAATTTAGAACGAGGTCAGAGGGAAAACAATTCAGAGAAAGGCCATGGGAATTATTATGGGAAATGAAAAATAGATCATAGCAAAAAACTCTGAGCACGCTACCTGTTTCCTTTACAATAGAACTGATTGAGGAGTAACGCAGTTACGGTCTGTATGTACCAGCGCTGAGCACACAGCTTGAATGAACTTTTCAGTATAGTGGACAAAAGTATAACAAGGTGCATTAACTGAAAGGCAGACAGTTCAAACTAGGAATAAGGCACACATTTTTAACAGCAAAAATAATTGAAACAATTTACCAAGGACTTCAGTGAATTTTCCATCAATGAGAATACATATAGAATGACTGGAATTTTTTCTAAAAGACACCTAGTTAAAACAAAAATTAACTTATGGAAGTCCAATGGCATGTCATATACAGGAGGTCAGACTAGATTATCACAAATGGGCCTTTAGAGTTTTAAAGTCTAAGAATTTATGGGAGATTGAAAAGATATTAACAAATTTTCTTCCAGTAGAATGTCCTTAACAAAGATCAATCTCTCTGTCAATGGGTTTTCCATACTTTCCATCACTGTCTTAAGTCTTTCCCAAATAAATTAGATTAGTATAGTGAGATCAATAGTGATTTCATAGCATCTCCTCTTTTTCAGCCTGACTTGGTTATTGGAAGAACTATCTAGTCTAAATATATGCAATCTTTTATTCCATTTGAGAAACAATGCCTCCAATTATATCTCATTAAAGAATCTTAAAATGAAAGTCTTAATGAACATAGTAAAACTGCCAACTAAGAAATGCCAAAATTTTAAAACTTCTTTAAAAATTAGCTCTGAATGTTTTTCTATTAAGAGCTAGGTATTTTTACAAAATAATTATGTTTATAGTTTCTAATTTCAGATTTTTCTGAGTTAGTCAAGTGCAAAAGTTCTGGTTGGACCATGTGGAAAATAATCTTTACATGCTTTCACAGCTCCGCTGATTTTCCTTCATCTTTTAAATACCCCAAACTTGTCATGTGCTAAAACCAAGTCTGGAAAATGTCAGTCCCAGAAAACATGCTTGTCAAATTAAATGCTTGTCAAAAAAAAGAGGAGTGGTTGTATTAAAAAATGAAGTCAGTGATAACTATAATGGAATTTTGGTGCATATTATCAGTTTGCCTAACCTAAGATGCAGACATTAAGAGACCTGCCAGCAGAAGTTGCCCGGGAGATGTGCTGATGCAGCCTGTCTCTTGATGCCTGGGCTGTCTTTTCTCCCTGGCTGACTTCATTCACATGCCTCATCATGCCAATTTACTCCAGTCCTTCTCCCTCCCTCCCCAGCAGAGTCGGATGTTGCAACCTATTTACAGTGAGGAGATTCCCTTACTAGGTGAACTTTCTGTTACCTGGCAGGAGAAATTCTTGGGAATGAATGCAGTCTCAGTATCTGTGAAACCGCTAAGGGATTAGAGATGTCTTTTCAAGTCACTGAAGGTTTCTGATAAAGAGCACAGCAGCACTCTGCCACAAGTGCGGAAGAGTACTGATCCCATAAAAGACTATGAGATATTTTTTTTCTAGTAGACACTGAACATCCAGGTTAGGTATTAGCTATTATTGCCCCAGTCCCAGTAATAAGTGATGTATGTGATGGGTGCAAATTTCACAGGCTTTAGGCAAGTCAACCCACACTGCTGCAGGTGGTTATATGTTACCCAGCATGACAATGTTTAGAGAATTCAGACTGGGAATATCCATGGTGCAGTTTGATCAGCACGGTGCAAGAGAAATTCACCTTTTCCCTGCTTCTGTCTGTCTCTCTTCTTTCACGTCTGTACTCTTAAGGCTTTGTGTTCATTGAAAGACCCTCAGGTGGAACCTGTGGTAGAAATGTATCGAGCCAGGCACACTCTTGTCTCACCACCACTTGGTGGGTTTCCAAGAGTTCCTCAGCATAGGAGAGGCTACAGCTGCCTTGCTTTACCATAGTCTTACTCTTGGAGACATGTCCACTGCCAGGACACCCAGGTTCTGCTTCGTGTCACATTCAACTAGGGTGAACCTAGCTTATTGTCTGAAGTGACTTTCAGTGGAAAAAAAAAAAAAATGACCTGTCGCAAGTGAAATAGTTGGGGAATTAGTGAAATAGTGTAGAATTAAAAGAATGGATTCTTTCCACAGTGAATGGAAGCCAAAACAGCTGTGAGTCTCATTTCGGCATCTAGCAGAAAAACTGTCAGCCTGGTTATAGTAAGGATGATAATATTATGTTGTTTAATCTTATCTGGATATGTCCCCTCTAGTGGTTTCCTGCTGGTAAACCACAGAGAAGAGAGGCAGTAGTAAGTAAACTAGTGGAAGTGAGATGAAATATAGTATGCTCCTTTGGTTAATAGGGGATTCATGTGAAGGATATTGCTAATTAAAACCAACAGTATTTTCCTCCATCTGGGATTTCAAAACCAGTTTCAGAGGATACAGAGGATGTTTTGTTTCACTGAATTTCTCATAGTTTAGGGAAGCCACTGGGATGAAATATTAGTATTGCGGTAAACTGCTTGTGCTTTAAGAGCAACACGTGAAATAGGCGCTTTACAGATTGTGAATACATGGTTTCACCCACATAATGTCCAAATGAAAGGGCTGCTTGGGGTTTGAAAGGGCAGCTTGGGGTTAGAAGAGCAAAATCCACCCTCAGCCTACTCTGAGGTACAAGACACTGCCAACCAGTCGTGGTTACTGGAATAAGAGCTCTTGTGTCCCTAGGCTATGTGTGTGTGGCTCCAGGGCTGCTGGATCTACAGAAGCATGAAGTCTGGGGATTTGCCTGCAGTGCTGACCTTTGCACCAGCCTGCAGATGGCATGGTGATTCACAGGGAGTGTGCGAAGCCAGTGGCTGCCTCCCTGCTACTGCTCTCAGAGGGAGTTGACGTTTCTCCAAAGACCTAGCCAGAATTCCCGTATAGAGCACTTCACCTCATTAACTGCATCAGGAAATACTGAGCAGCGTCAGCAAAAAGATTTGTGAGTGAGATGACATCTTTATGTATTGGTGAGATCTTGTGCTCAGCGCTTACTTACTTCACCTGGATTCTAGGCTTGTGCCCAAGGCTGAGGAAACAAACCTAAACTTTCTTCAGCTTGCCTGTTCTTGAGTGCCTTGTGTCAGCAAAACGTGCCTCATCATGTGGCTACCGGATGTTTTCTCCACCTCCTGCACCACTTCCAAGGATCCCACTTTAACCCACTTCCCCAACAACGAATGGAAAAGTCCACTTTTGTTGTTGGAGTTGTCTTTACATCACTGGAAACAAACAGTCTGTAGGAGATGTTGGAACAACTCCCTGTGTATTAATAGTGTCTGAAGACTGGCTTCAAATGTGGCTGAGCTGGGTACTTTGAAATTAAGTATGAAGGGGAGAAGTGAAAAAAAGATACTGCAGGAAAAAGTTGGCACCCCTCTTAATCAGAGCTGTCCAAGCTGTGGCCTGTGGGATGTCTTCTGTCTGGCTTCTGCTTGTGTGTTATCTGGCCCATAGCTGAACTGTTATAATACCTTCTGGATCCATATTGTCAAAGGTTGGACTGTCCTGCTGTAAGTGACTTATCCCAAATCTGCGGCAAGTGAGTGTCCTTCACTAGACAATTCAAGTAAAATACATACATCCTGGAAGCTGAAGGGAAAATCAGTCTCCTCCTTTCGCCCCACCCTTTTCAATTACATTTTTATGTTTATCAGTTTTTAGTTTGGGCAGAGGATTCCTCTTACCCCATTTACTCTTGTGCTCTGGAGGCTTGAACAGCCCTTTATTATTGCAGGAAGCTCCTGATTACCTCTTTTCACCTGTGTTCTGGTTTCTGGCCCTTGTTCTTCTCTTGTTGACTCCCTGAGGGTACACAGATGGTAGCCTGGAAACCAAAAGGAATGATACTGGAGGAGTGAGAGAGTGAGAGGGAAAAAAAAGTAAGAAAGAAAAAAAAGCAGTTATCACAACAAGCCTCCAGACTCTCCTAACAGCAAAACCCTAATACATATCAGTGTGCTGGATCTTGTCAAGATGCAGGTAATGTATAATTTTGGGAATGCAACCTGAACAACATTTAGCTTGTTAGCTGTAAATGTTTAGACCTGTTAAGGAAGGTATCGCAGTTCCGTCATGAAGTACATTCTGTCAGCTGACTTTTTATTCACAGGCAGTGCCATTGTTGGTCTGTTCTTTAATGGTGGACGTTGGCTTCAGAGGCACCGCACAGCAGAATGCCTAAGCATTTCTCATGTCCAAATTAAGCCCTCTTACACAGACTGTGAGCACAGTATGCAGAAGGGTGAATTCACCCTACGTGCAGGAAGGAGTTAATCTCACCACTGCAGTCTGGTAGGGATTGACTAGCATTTTTTCAGAGGATAAGGAAATGCCATAACTTACAGATAATTTCAGTCAATTTTTTTTAAGCATAGCGTTCTTTCAGATAGTAGGTGAAACACTGAAATATTCTTGGAGAAGCTGATTTGCATCCCAAGTGCTTTATAAAATGAGCCTTTAAAAGAAAACCCAGTAAGTAAATGTAAATATTGTTCTTAGCATATAAAATATTACAGCTCTGTTACCTATTAGTATAGTACGCTACCAGCTTCCTACGTTTGCCCATGAAACGTAGCCAAGCTTATAAAAGAACAATCTGGCTTCCCTGACGATACAGGCAGCAGAAAATCAGCCGCAGCAGCGGTGGGTTAGTCATTACCCAGGCGAGTTTAGCAAAGCGGAGCGAGCCCGCAGCCCCCGGGCGGAGCTCGCCGCCCGCGCCGGCACCGCGCAACCGCCAGAGGACACCTAGCGGCCGCCGCGGCGGCCGTTACGGGGCGGGAGCGCTCCGCCGGAGCGGGGCCCTCGCTCCTGTCGCTGGGCGGGCGGACCCCGCTGCCGCCCACCTTCCCGCTCTGCCTCAGAGCGGAGCCGTGCCGTGGGGTACCCCGCGAGGCCGCCCTGCGCCGTGCCCTGGGCAGAGCTCGGCGGTGAGTGAGGTCTGGCGGGGCTCGCAGAAAGCAGAGGGCTGGTCAAGTTCTGCTCGGGCGTCCAGCCTCGAAGGGGCACTGCCGAAAGCAGCGTTTGAGCAAGGGTGTTTTGCATAGCTCGGCATTAGCGCGCACTTGTCAGGTGAGGGATATTAATGACAGGGTGCAGAGAGGTGCCCGAGCAGAAGGACCAAAATACATAGCATGATGTTGAGGGCATGAGGGTTAGCTGAGGAGATCGAAAAAGAGAAATCGGGAAGGACTGGGGAGGACTCTTGCTAAAGGAGATCCTGAGAGAGTCTGGAGAACAACTGTTCTGGTCATGCAGTTTTCCTTCAGAGCAGGAGATGCAGCGTACAACATGAATGACAGCAAGGAGAGAAAACTCAGCAATTGCTGCCAAGAGTCTGAAGTCCAGAAAGGCAGCTCGTCCTCGGAGTGAAAGGGGCTCATTGAAACAAGCGGCCAGAGCACTCCAGTAATGAGAACTTGGCCAGCACAGAAATCAGAGACAAGCACTGTCTACTGTACTCRGTGCACACTTACACCTCTCCTGACTCCCTGTCTTTCCATTGACATTTTCTGGGCTAGTTTTTAAAGGAATGAACCTTCCATGAAGGACATTGTCTATAACACGACTGAAGTGGAAAAATACACTGTTCCTTTCACTTGCAGTGTTTTTTTCTGAGGCTCCTTGTCAAGACAATAATAATAATATTCCTGTGGTCTTGCTTCCGTACAGAGACAGTCTGCTGCCTAACTGGACTAGTGGTTTTGGGTAGAAATGATAACATTCAAAAATGTCATTTTAACCAAAACAGTAACACTGAAGAAGGTATCCAAACACTAACTAATGMATGTAATGTTTGCCAGTGCTTTTAAATGTTGACACCTTAAAGTTTGTTCTAATAAGTCTGCATGAACCTATGCTTAAATTTATGATTGTGGACTGTATTTCTCGATTTAAAATGTATATTAAAGGAACAGTTAAGCACAATAACCTAAAATTTGGCCTGCCTTGGGTGTTTTGGATCTCTGGCATACACGTGGCAGTTCCTTTCCACTAAAGCCTTCTGCTCTGTTTCCAGCAAAGGGTAGGCAGTGAGGAGAAGTTTACAAGGCAGCGGAATACTTGCAAATGTCGACATGCAGCCTGCTCGCCAGAGCTGAGCGAACTGGTACAACCAGAAAGTTACATACCCATGAGAGGTGGGCGCGGGCGGAGGGGAAAGCAAGAGAGAGAGGACTGGGAAGAAAGAAAGAATCATGGGTTGTTTCTCTAGGGTTCTGTAGGAGTAGACTTTATTCCGATGATGTTGCAGGCCTTGCAGTTTGGGGTAGCAGATGGGAGCAGCCACATCAGTCCTGATAACATCTTCTATTTTGCAACCTCTATGTAGAAGTGGGCCCTATGATTGCAGATATGGCCCCTTGCAGAACTCGCCTGCAGAGTAGAAATAAGGAAATTCAAATTCCAAAACCAGACTTTTGTTTGCTTACCAGAACGTGTGCAGGAGGTGAAGGAAGTGCGGATACCTAGCCATGGCTTATTTGGCAGGCAAACTAAACATGTTCAGGGCTGTACAACACAGAGGGAAAGCACCGCTGCTTCTGACCATCTACAATTCAAGAGCGGCATACAGCAGGCAGAGCACACAGGGTGATTCTGAGGACTCCACTGCCATGTGTTCCTTCGCTATAGGTATCTCTGGTTTGAAGCTATAGGTAAGAACAACAGGCGCTGTGGGATGGGAACAAAGCCAAAGGCTTGGCAGGGGTCGCTCCCCACTGCAAGCCCGGGGGGTCTCAGGCGGGCTTTCGCTCAGGCAATGCAGAGCCCGCTAGGATGGCACAGAGGCCCGGTCACCCTGCTGCTCGCCACCCTCGGGGCTCCCGAGTGAAGGAGCAGGGGGGGCGCAAGAACCCGAGGGCGGCCGGTGCCGGGTCCGCGCGCGGCAGCGGCCGTTTGCGGTAACGTCAGCGGGCGTCCGGGCGGGGGGCCCGTGGCTGAGAGGCCGGGCCGGGCCGGGCCGGGCCGGGCGGCGTTGTCCAGGGTCTTGAAAGCGGGGACGAGAGGCCGTGCGGGGCAGGGGCCGTGCCGCCGCGCTGCGCGGGCACCGCTCTGCCTCGGCGCTCCGCCGGGGTTTGGCTGGGCACGGCAGCGGCTGGGGGTCCGATCCGGCTGAGGGACCGGGGCGGCAGTCCGCGCTCACCGGCTCGTTGCCGGGTAGGGCCCTTCCCGGGGCCCCGTGCTCTGCCCTTCCTCCGTCCCTCCACTCCACCTGTTGCTCGCTTCCGTTCACAAACTCGCAGCCTGGTCCCGGGGCGCCCCGCGACGCCCCGGGGATCCCCTCCCGCGACCCTCGCCGCGGTGGGTGAAGGGGGGGGGAGGGAGGCACGCCGCGGGGCGGGGCCTGGTGTTTTGGTTGCGCGACAGCACGAGTGGCCAATGCGGAGTTCGCGTTCCCCCGGGGCCGAGCCGGCGAAGCCAATGGGAGGCGGGGCCGGCAGGAGGGGTGGGACTTGCGGGTGTGGGAGGGAAGGCGAGAGCGTGTGTGTGTCGGTGCTGCTCCCGCCCCTCTCTCCGCCTCTCCTCCCTGTCCGGCGGCTGAGGCGCACTCGAGACCCAGCGCCGGGCAGAGCGCGAGGGAGCGGGCGAGCGTGAGGAAGGGGGTGGCGGGGGGACGAAAGGAGGAGGAGGAGGAGCAGCAGCAGCAGCAGCAGCAGCAGCAGCAGCAGCAGCAGGGAGGACCAGCCCGCGAGACCCCAGCGGACGTCCCCCCCCGGCTCCGTTAACGGCTCCGGCGCCCCGCGGGCGGCGTGCCCCGCAGGAGGGGGGAGGAGCGCGCGCCGCTGACGGGGAGCGAGGGGGGAGCGGAGCCTGTGTGCGCGGGGGGGCGATGGAGGTCCCGCGGCGGGAGCAGCCGGAGCGGGGGCAGCAGCAGCAGCAGCACCGGGTAAGGATCGGCGCCTGCCACCGCGTCCGTGCCCCGCGGCGGGGGGGGCACGACGACGGGCCGGCGGGGTGCCCGGGGGAGCGCGGGCGTACGAGTGCTTTCCCTCCCGGGAAGGGCTCGGGAACAGTTTGGGGAGGGGGGGGCCGTGGGGAGGCACCCTTGTCCTCTCCCCTCCTCAGGTGCCGTTGGGAGGGAGACTCGGCTTCTCCGGGCTCCGCGGGAGGACGGGGGGCTGCGGGCGGGGGGAAGCGGCGAGGAGCCGCGGGCCCCCTTCCCCACCAGCACCCCGTCCTCGCCCCAGCCGCGACACCGTCCCCACCGCGCCGGAGCGGGGTGGCTGGCTCCCGCACGTCGCCTTTATAAATAGCGTTATGATCTGCCACATAAATAATGTCCGTGGGGGCGGCAGGGGTGTAAAGGGGGTCGCCAGTCACCTGCAGGGCGGCTCTGCCCTTACCGCCTGTAAGAGCTCTGCGCCCGGGCACGTTGCTTCCGTCTCTGAAGCCCGCTTGAAGAGTAATGGCAATTGCGGAGTAAGTTTGCCTAGGTCGGGCATCTCGGGGGTATAGCCGGTTTTCAGAGCGGAGACGGTGCAATGGGGAGCGCCAGGCGTTTGGGGTGGCAGAGGGAGAGATTCTTTAGCCCGTGCAGTTTCCTTAAGTGATTTTAATGCTATTTATTTAGGCGAGGCGCAACCTGTATCCTTTTGCACTCTTTGTTATCTTGTAATACTCTGATACGTGTTCAGTGGTCCGTTCTCCAAACTTAGTCTTTGGTTCCTTAAATGATAGTCAGTTGAGATCAGCTTTGCTTTCGATTGTATTTTCCCGGCTCTGTACCTTGTCTGTGGTGCTCCGCAGCATTTTGCTGAGGTGGTGTATGTCCCCGCGAATGTGGAAGTAGCGTTACGCAGTCTTGACAAAGACAACTCTGAAGTTGACAAATTTCAGATATGGCTATTAATGTTCACGAAGTAGGTCAGTAAACTAGCTTAGTACTTGACGCTRGATTATTTTAACCCATTAGTAGTTTGAATATTTGCTTTCAGCCTGGCTTTTCTAGAGGAAACGAGTTTTATTTTTTATGATGCAGAAGACAGGCAAAGTTAGAGAGAATTGCACATGTAAATTCTCCCAAGCTCTTTTGTGCGCAATTTTCACTTCTAAAAGTTAACACTAGATGGCTTTCTTATATCAGATATCCAACAGAGAAGGAAAGCATGTACTCTGTCTCTGAGCCTACTGTTTCTGTATTTGTCTATTTTTTTTTTCCTTCGCGTGAATAGTAAACTACCTTCTTGATCGGTTCTGCACTGATGAGACCAGAGCAGAATTTATAATTGCTTACTAGTTGACATAATTCATTGTTTTGGTCAGCTCATCTTGCTGCTTATAGACAGTATTTTATATATGTACTACCAATATCTAAAGGAAGTTTGTTTAGTTGGAAGATAGCTCTGCAAAATATTTAGATTGCTTTGAAGGAAGGCAGCTGGATAAGGAGGGATGTTTGAAAATGGGGAAAAAACAATAATTCAKTCTCAGTTGTTACTTAGTTTGATGGACTTATTTTAAAAAGGACCGTAGTGCATTAATACTGTTCGTTTAGCTGTTTTCTTCCCAGATTCTGTACCTAACTATCTTAGACTGAAGCATTTTGGAGTTGGATTCAGAAACGTAGTGTATCACAGCCTGCTGGATATAGGAATGCCTAGGCCTGATGCCTTGTTAATCTATTTCTTGTGTTTTTCCAAAACTGTGCCTGTTGTCAGTGGAATGTGTTATTTGTCCCCCGTTTGCTTCTTCGGTAGTAGCTCTGAAATACTACAATCTTAAATTTGATCTTTGAAATACCTTTTATTATTAATGCAAACATGTTTAAATCATCAAGAGCTATAATGCATTATGGATATTTAAACATCACTTAGGCTCCACAACAGTTGATATATAATTTATGTAGCATGCACATTCAGATACCTCTCTGAAATTTGGCTTTATATATTGTCTTGGTTTTGCATGCCCAGTGGGTTACCTTACCAGGTCATGCAGCACTTAGATGTAACAAGAAGGAACACTTACTTGTAAGGATGCCAGACTGTTTCACCAATCGTATTGGATCAATTAAAAATCATGTCATTCATATATGCCAAGGGTATAATGTGAAACCTAGAACTAAACAAAACCTCAATTCTTTGTAGCTGGTATTTGCTTACTGTGCAAATCAGAGTATTTTTAAAGGTTTATGTTCTATTTTGCCGAAAGAAAGATAATATGGTCTTTTTTTTGTAGACATTTACTGACATGCCATTACTCAAGTGCATTGTGAAATACTCTTGCAAATGAAGAATCAAATGAGGAACTAAGCAAAGCAGTGGTCAAACAGGCAAAACCATCCCTTTCTTTTGCTGTTTGACCTTTACAAGTTAACCGAGGCAGTTCGTTTTTTCACTTTGAGCTTCATATTGGACATAGTAGTCAGGCATTGCACTAAGCTTTTTATGTGCAGATCTGCAGTTCAAACTGCAGAAGAAAGTAAGTATTTTCTCCTTGCCTTGGCTGGAATTTAAGATTCTATTTAGATGGTTGGATGCTAAAATATTTTCAGTAGTTTAGTGCCTTTTACTGATGAGTGATCTAGTTTGGTAATATTGAGAGAGAAATGCTATGTTGTTATGAAAATATAAGTTACAGATTGTGGAAAGAGGGTGGGGTGCTGGGTTATCTAGTTTCTCACGTTAGTCATCCAAGATTACCAAGAGTAGCTGTATTGACAGCTTGAAATGAAATCATGGTTTGACGAATGCTCTTTTYTCTTTCCATGCAATTTTTGCTTTGCAATTTAAAATGCTTTGCAATTTTCAAATGTTTGGGCAAGCTGGGTTGTGAATCAGTGAAGCAAAGAGGAGGTGGCTGTTTATTTTATGTATTGCAATATTGTACTCGTAGAAATTTTTGATATGTTAGGTAGCATAATTTATATCCAGTTCTTTAAAACATTACCTCTTGCAAAGTTAAGGCAAGCTTCAGTTYCTCTCTTTATTTTTAAGGGAATTTTCATCCTCTTGTGAATCTGAACAGTTCAGGAAGTTTAGGGTAGGGGTGCTCCTCGCAGTCTTTTTCTACCCTGTTTTTTCTACCTGAATTATTTTGGGGAAATACTGTGAGGACTGTCTACCAAATCTGAGAACCCAATAAGAAGAATTCCTGAGGACTGTTATGATGTTTAGCTCTGACTATAGAATTTGTATTTAGTAGACTGAAAAGTATGTTTCATATTTTTATTTTTTTTWAATTTTAAAAATACTATTTTTTTCACATAAATTGCATTAAGAATAACATTAATTCCTCAKGACATTCGTGGATGATGCTGTATGACTGGTTAGATTTTTAAGAATTGCTAGGACTTCACATGAATAGCTGTCTTATTTTTTTTAGCCTATTGTGAAAGAGTGAATTTAATGTTAAACATCTGATTTATCCTGACAGAAGTAAATGAGAGAGACCCTGCCTTCCTTCGTAGTAAAGCATTGACCCCAGATTTAAAGTCGTTTTCAGGCATAATTGAATGAACTGAAGATTGAGAAGGATTATTATAATTGGTGATACTCTTCTTGTTTTTAGCTAGAGACAGGACAGCAGTAGGCAGAAATGTCATTGTGATTATTTTGCACCATAGCTCTTACTAGAAGATATGTAGACTCTTGTTTGGATCATGAAAGTGTAATTACATCAGCAGTTAGCTACTCATGATTTATAAGTGGATTCTTCTGGTTTTCTGGAATTTCTTAAATAGTGATCAGTTCATACATAATTAAAGGTCTTGTTTAAAAAATGTCTTGAATCCTTATGGAGATAATCTTCTGAACATGTAACAAATGTCAGCARCTGCTGTCCCATCTTTTTGGATCTACAAACAAACAGCTTTATTGGACCTGATGCTTGTAAAACATTTTAAGAATAGTAGATGTTTGAAATGGAGCAGGCATTTGGTTTAGTTGCTGTTAACTGGGGATTCTGTGTTCCTTAGGAAAATGACCTGCACTCACCTTTTTTTTTTTTTTTTTTAGATGAGAGATGCAATGTAGAAAGATACCATAGCTGTTTTGGAAGTAAGGGAATCTAGAAGGAGGCTGGAGGAAAAGTAGTAAATTGTGCTGTAGTAGCTAGGAGGCTGGAAGGTGGCAGTAGCTGAAGTTGTCATGACTTCCCCTCCCCCTCAGCAGCTCAAATGAAATTCTGAGCACAGAACTTGGAGTTTTGCCATTGMCTTTGAGTCTTTTCTTATATAATGTCTTCATTTGTTGTCCTGGATCRTGACATATCCAGCTCTGCAGATATTTGTATAATCCTATATTATTTGCTGTTCTTTTCTTCCTTCTTCCCCCTCTCCCTTCACCCCCTGAATTCTCACTGGCACAGTGGCTGTGGATTGTGATAATGCCTGCCTGCTACCTCATCTTTCAGGTAGGCTTTTGAATCATAGGTATTTCACCATATGACTTTTCAGACTTAAGTTATATGAAAATGATTTGATGGGATTTATGTTAGAGGACACATAATAGAGATACAAAGCTCTCATACAACTCAACAATTTGCCCTTCCGTTTCCCTTTTGGTTCACCAACCTTTATCTTAAACCGGATACAATCTGTGACAAAATTATAGAACTATTTTACAGATTACATCGACAACAGATTACAGTACTTAATAAAATGTATTTATAAGGAAAGGTACTCTGAGAACACTAGAGGTTCTGTGACAGGTTAATTCAAATGGAATAAAATGATTTTTTTAAAACCTAGTATATGTTCTTGAACACCTTCATAAAATTTTTCTGGTGTTTTTTTTGATGGCTTTGTGGAGGGGACAGTTGTTTGTTCCATATATATATGAGAGGGAAATAAGATTCTGGGCCACCTTGTATTTCATGTTGGRTTTTTACATTCATTTCAGTCAAATCGAATAAATTGTGAAATGATGTGAGAACGAAATAGCAATTCAGGCGAGTAAGGGCAGATTAAAGCTTTCTATAGGTGTTATAAATGCACATGCTGTTAAAATACTTTTGCTTGGGTTTTTTTTCCTTTCAAGTGGGGGAGTAAAAAGGAATCCTGCAATTAATGCATAGTTAGCATAACTGTCACTGCAAAAGCAGTTCTGTCTCCTGTATTTTATGGAGAAGGCATTTGTGAAAGATATGAAATTTCAGTCTGGTTTTTTGGTTTTGGGGTTTTTTTTCCATTTGTTTAGGGTTTTTTTTCACCTGAGAGTTACAAGTTATTTAATCACACTTTTCTTCTCTGGTTGTTTTCATTTGTGGCTTTCTGTTCAAAACTAATTATTTCCTACTTTTAGATACCTAAAGTACACTCAAGGAAAAGACCACTCCTAAGTATTTTTCTAGCCTCTCAGCATATTCATTCTCATGAAAATGAATAACTGACATGTTTTAGCATGAAATCTCATTGCAATATTAGTGTGACACAAAATGGAAAAAAAGTGAAGAAAAAGAAAAAAGTGTGGCTGTGTACATGGATACATTCTCACGCATAATGTGCATATCATCTGTAGTGTGTAGGCAAGCAAAAGTGTTTTGCTGTGCTGATCTAGCTTATTGCAATGGCCAGCTGCTCTCAAAGAATTAGGAGCAGTTTATGGTGATCAGGTTATCCTTGCTGTTYTGCTGTAGTAAAGTAAGCCTTGGTTTTAGTTTGTAAGGTTGTCAGGACAACAGCTTATTGTTCCTGGTGGTTTTTCTCTGTAGCAATGGAGGGAGCTGTTTCAAAGAGAGTGGCTGCCTTGCCACATTGGGCTGCAGGACTGCCAGCTGTGATTTGGGTTCAGCAGGACGCTCTGGGTTTGTCATGTAGAAATTCTAATTGATGATGAATGCAAACCCAGTGTGAGAATAATTTTGTTCATTGGACTAATGCAAAACAACCCATTGTATTTACAAACCTATGGCCTGTTTTCTCAGCAGTATTGTCATTACTCCTCTGTTCTCTTCCATCTGAGGCTCAGAGAAAAATGCTTTATGTTTGACAGTATGGAACCTATGATATGAGTTGAGACAAGGTAGGAATTAGTTTAAGGCTATGTTATGTCAGTGTGCTCCAGTCTGACACTGGAGCTAACAACTGAAACCACTGGGGATTTCTGTTAGGTTTAGTTTGTCATGTCTTCGACAAAAACATCGTATGAAGTTGGTGCTCAATGATAAGCCATACAGTAATCGTTTGTGTTGTCATTTTGAAGAGCTACTATTCTTGTTACMTGGTAAATGAGAAAAAGAATGCCTGTTATTACATATAGCAAGCTAAATGACTAAAAAGATGCTTCTCTGCGTGTGGTCATTATGTGCAAGAGGTRCAATAATTTCAACTGAAATAACTTTTAGATTGTTGGCATGTTCAGGGGTGGTAAACTTGTTGGGATGTTCAGCAGGGAGAATTATATGAAGAAAGCTTTCAAATAACTTTGAGGATTTTTTTTTTTAATTTSATAAAATATGCTAACACATGGGACTTGTTTTGGCACTTCATAGCATCCTTTTTATTGCTTACATAAAGGTATCCCTTAGTTTGATCTTCAAATTCTTTGATCTGGGTTGAGCTGTAGTAGTCAATTAAGTGATGTCCAGGTAGTTAAAATCCTTTATCAAAACAGTAACCTTCTGTTTCAAATTCCTTTTTCAGACAACTGAAACAACAGTCCATTCATAATTTGGCAGAGATACATAGGCATCTGCATTCAGTTGTGGAAGCTGGCTGACGGAATTAGGAGCTATTGGAATAAACCTGTCAATGCTCAAAATGTTTTCTCCTTTATCTGGCTGCCAGTTTTTTGAGATCAGGCAGGTACTCCAGAGGTGGTTGTCTTCCCCCTCTCAGATCCTCTGCTACTTGTCTCCCCCTCTCCCAACAACTTCCTTAGTATATTTGTGCATCTCTTTGAATCACACAGCCTTGTTAGCATAGGAAACCATTTCAAATGATTATTTTTAAAGGTGGTGAGACAAGGTGGGGTAAACGTAGTGATCGGTGTAATCCGTAACAATGTGAGGACAGATTTGTTTATTTCCATTTCTCTTCAAATGTAGAATTTGACCAGTTTGCTATGAGAAGGAAACAGGGTAGATGAGATTATCTGAATTGGTCAAGAGCTGTACAAGTGGTTCCTCAGAGTGCTACACCAAAACCCCCCAGGCTATCAAATATCAATTGAGCTTCAACAATGTTTTCTCTATGAGATGAGGTTTCTACTGTTAGAGCAGAGGGGTTTTCTCGAATTCTGACCTTTTGTTGGCCTCTTACCCTGGACTCCTGAAAATCATTATTTTTGATGGAGATTTCTGAGTGAAGGGCAACCGGTACTTCATTAGTCTGTGAGATTCTCAGATTTTATAATTTTGCTAATGTCAGTGTTTCTATCATTCTTGGGATGCTTTCTGCTTTTTCTCTGTGGTTGTGTAACTTTTTAAATGAAGTTTCTATAAGGATAATTAAAGTTTCTGTGAGCATAATTACCCTTGAAACTTTATCTTTTCTATCAAATTTTGCTGAGTCAAACAATAGGCTCAAAAAATCTTGAGGCGAGGGAGGTGTTGCACTGTGTGATTGCATAAGGCTTGTTTCCTTAGAAAATAACTCTTAAAAATAGCTGACCATTCTTTTCATCATACCCATCTGCAGCAAATGGATACTGCATTTTGTAAAGTGTTTTGTTTTTACTTTGAATTTTACTGCTGCATTTTTTAAAGTGTTGTTAAATATAYAAGATTATATTGATACTATGTATAGAGTGTACCTTTGTGCCTGGTAATGTGCATACAAACTGTGTCTTTGTATTCACAAATAGTTAATTGAATATCTGCCTTGCTTTGTGCCTATGAAAATATTGTGGCTGAGTGTTAAAATAGAATATTTACATATATGCATAATAATAATTTCTCCTGAGAAAATAGATGCTTAATGGTAATGTTTTTCTCTTTCTTATGTAGGCTGTACCCAACAGTGTCAATGTTCCTGTTCACTCATTTTACAACATCCAGTATGCCTGTAGGTCAGAGGTGTTTAAAGTTGCAAGTTAGAGATTCTCATGAACCACTTTTTTTCCATACCAGCTGTCTCAAACACATCTCAGTACAATTGTATGAATTCTTTGTGGCAGCTATAGGAATCACTGGGGGGAAAAGTAATAATAAGAGACATCTAAAATATGTTAGATAGTCCTCTCTCTGACTCAACAACAGGTTATAAGGTTGAAAAAACAACTCCACGAGACAAACCATTCTTCATGGACTCTCAGCATGTGCTGTTCAGACTCCTAGTCACCTATGGGTCACTGTGTGAAAATTTGCTAAACTAGAAATTCCCTAAGTAGAGGTCAACATATCTGTTGCAGCTGTATATGAAATACTAGTCAATTAAATTGATAAATAAGATTAAGTTTCATTTATGTAATTCTTTGTATTGCTTTGTTTGTTATAGTGTGAAGTCTTTCCCATTTCATCATTCATGTATAAGGGGGTAATGACTTTGGGTTTCCCTGGTTGGTTGGTGAAATTATTTTTTATTTTAATGGACTATATTTACACATTCTGAAACTTAAAACCTTTCTGTTTTATGCATAAACATATTTTTCTTTAGTCTTATGTTTTCTTCCCCAGTAGGAAGAAATCGTGTGGTGTTTTT